>JAHHFK020002693.1:0-158375 GCA_024533555.2 Aedes koreicus | reverse complement strand
ACTGCGTATAACGACAATAGGTTAAAGTATCGAACAACATACAGTGATGACCTGATAGTTGCACACTAAAACGGTTCACTTTTCAATTCATAGGTACAGCCCAAACCTAAAGGGTGTCCACGATGAAATTGCCACACACAAAATTGATTCGCAAAATTCGAGTTTTCATCCGATTGCCATCAAATTTTCAGGGATTGAGAAATAACTATTAAACTTCATTTTACCATTTTACTCGTATTTTATTTACAGTCCATACGCAAATGCCCGCACCTTGGCCTTAACCCCGGCCATAAGATTCTGCACAACCTGTGAATCAACCGTTTTTTGCATGTAAACCCATACTTTCTTCAGTTCCTCGACTGTCTTCACTACCTTAGGTCGTTTAAGAAGGTGCTGCTTCATAATCGCCCAGTACTTCTCGATGGGGCGGAGCTCCGGAGTGTTGGGAGGTTGAACATTTTCGGCACGAAATTGACCTTATTGTCCGCATACCACTTCAGCACGTCCTTGGAGTAGTGGCATGAGGCCAAATCCGGCCAGAAGATTGTTGGGACGTTGTGGGCCTTCAGGAGAGGAAGCAGCCGCTTCTGGAGGCACTCTTTTATGTACACCTGTCCGTTCATCGTGTCCTGGGTCACGAAAGGTGCACTCCGCTTCCCGCACGTGCAGATGGCTTGCCAAACCAGGAATTTCTTCGCAAATTTGGACATCTTCTGAGTGCGGACATGCTCCGGAACGCTGAACTTATCCTTGGCCGTGAAAAACAGGTTGCCGGGGATCTGTTTGAAGTCGGCCTTCACATATGTTTCGTCGTCCATGATGCAGCATTCAACTTTCGTCAGCATGTTGAGGTACAACTTCCTGGCACGGGTTTTGGCGGACTTGTTCTGCTTCTCGTCGCGATTAGGGGCCTTTTGTACCTTGAACGTTCGAAGCCCAGCCTTAGTTTTGGCCTTCTGGACAAAACTTCGGCTTAGGTGCAGCTTCTTAGCCACATCCCGAACGGAGGCGTTCGGATTTCGGTTGAAGGCCCCAACTACGCGGTTGTGATTTTTGGTGTTGTACGGAATACTTTTTCCTTCACTTCTGGGCTTCCGATCGGTGGTCAACCGTTCCTCGAACCGCTTAATCACTCGCGACACCGTGGAATTCGCGATTCCCAACGTTTTAGCGATGGAACGATGCGAGAGATCCTTGTTCTCGTGATGAATGCGCAAGATTTTATCACGCACGAGCTGTTCTTTCGACTCCATTTCCGCGAGTTTTGATCACAGGACTTTAAAACTTGCAGGATGTAAATAATGCACTATGAACTAAATCCACCCAAATATTTCATTAAATTCTACCCAACGGTTAAAAAGTTAGAGCAATTTCATAGTGTGGCAATTTCATCGTGGACACCCACAATCGGGCGACAACTTCAAGCCTGCAGCCTCTTGTAGTGGACAGAATTTTCAAATTTAGTTATCATTTATGAAAGATAATGAAATTTTCTACGGCTTGAACTAAATTTCAGACAATTTAAACTTAAACTCATTGCAAAGTTATCATTTGAACTGAAAAGTTTGATTTTTCACTACTATTTTTCATTTCAACCGTGTTCAAAAATTATAAATAATTAATAATTAATGCCAATTTTTAGTTCAAGCCGTACAAAAAATTATAACCTTTCAAACAGTTATTTGATGGAGGGAATCGGATTAATAGCTCAAGCCTGGGGCTTGAAGTTAGATTGAAAAACATGGTTTCGGGAAAAACGCGTTCGAAGTTTTTGAGAAGAAATTTGCCCAGAGGTTACACTCTTTTGTTCGATCAATTTTTTCGGCCATTATTTGATCCTATATAGATTTTCAAAGTCTCTTCAAATGCGAATTTTTAGTCAGAATGTCAAAATTCAAAATGGCGGACCCAAAATGGCAAGATGAAAAACTTTTGACCAAAATGTCTATAATGAACGTTTATTTTCACCCTAATTTTCAGAGTTATCTTCAGTTTGATCGATGAGTTCAGACTTCACGGGAGGTCCAGCCGATAGTCACTACAATTTCCACTACCGCAAAACAGGGCTCGCACCAATTAAAAAAGTGCTCCGCTGCGTTGAACTTCAACCCGAAATTGCCAAATAACGTAGGTGGAGTTTTTGTTGAATTTAATTTCGTCGCCTTCCGTGTCTTTCAGTTTTTCCGGTGATGAACCGAGCATGTAGACCCGCACTTACTTCCCCCCCATATCGATTTCCATAGGATTGTCTCTTCCGTCTCCGAGATAATGGCGATTTAGTTTTCAGCATTCGACTTGCCCGGAAAACAATTAGACCGGTGTTTAACGACAAACAAGTAAACGCTTTCTCACTTGAGCGGACGCGGCGTTTTGCGGGTTATAATATGTGGGCTGTATTTTGACAAAAGAAAATCTGTTTTATATGTGCTGCCATCTACATTTCATTTATATATTAGGGAACGCTCGCAAATTGCGTCCATGTGTTTTTGGGCGCGCCGCTTTCTGAACACCCCAAACCACCTTTACCTGTGCTGAAATTTTTGTATGCAGTTATATGTATTTTTTTTGTATGGGGTGTCACAAACTCTGACCCACGTGTCCCCTAGATCGCGGACGTGGTGGAAGAAAGTTTCCCTATGCGCGCGTTCAGTGTCAGTACGCTGATGAAAGACGTGGCGCGCGTGGGAAAAAACGGTGAGGCGTTCCGTGCAGACACTTTTGGCGGACAAGTATGTTCGAGACGCTGCCATTCAATAAATATTCATAGCATCAAAAATCGCTGTTATGGTGCAGAATATGTAGCGCTTTCGTGCGCACACCCCAAAAAATATCGATTCTTGGTTCAAATTCAGAGAGGTTCTTGATGTTTTCTTTTCAGTGAGTAAAAAGTTCTTTATCTTCGACTTTCACTTTTTTTTTTTAAAACACTATTTAAAAAAACTTTTTTGAGCGTATTAGTAGAACGATTGTGATTGGGAAACTAGGAGAATTTAAAATTAACACTTCATTTGATCACTTTTAAAAAATAAAAAAATAAAACATTGAAACACTTTTTTCAAAATTATCACTAGTAAACGCGAGCAAATTCCTTTAAATTCCACTAGAGAAAGCATATCTTTTGACAGATAGGCCTTTTTCGTCTGCGACATACAGATTTCCGGCGCGCTGCCTCTTCTTCTTATATTTTTTCTTGTGTTTCAAGTGCTTTGCTGGTTTTGGTATCGTGATCTCAGATTTTAGAGTTGTAATTGGTTTAACAAATTTATTGCATCTCATCCCAGATTTTAGATCCTCCCAAATGTTTTCACATCACTATGTTAGTGTTTCTCGCTTTTTAGATTTTTTTTATTCTCTATAATTAGCCAATAAATAAAAAATAAAAAAACTCCACAGAGTTCTCACCACATATTTCAAGCACAAGGAGCATTTAAAATATTCCTAGAAAATCTTACCACCCCCTGCAAGATTTAGGAGCTCCTCTAAATTTTAAGAAATTTTACTATGGATCTTAAAACTTTGCCAAAGATATTAAAATTTTATCAAGCTCTTACGATTCTTAAAAGTTTTTTGAGCTTCTGTGAAGTGTTTTAAAATGTTATCAAAGTTCTTACAATTCTTAAAATTGTTTTCGAACTTCTGTGAAGTGTTAAAAAAAATAGTGGGCCTTATTACGGGTGTCACTTTGCAATGAAAACGAATCACGGTGAAAAAATAAACTCACGTTTAAATCAAATGGGAATCACTGTCTTTTTAACCGGTATCACGGGTGAAGAGAGAACCGTAATAAGCCCCAGTATTTCAAAGTTCTTAGAACATTCCTGAGGCTTCAAGAACCTCTTTAAAGTATTTTTTTTTTCAAATTTTGCCAAATTTCTAAAAAAAAATACTCAAGTTTTAAGAACCTTTCGAAGGTTGTCAGAGTTACTTCCACGTGTTTTAAGCTTTTTCAAGTTTTCCGGGTTTAAAGACCCTAAGAACTTCTGAGAGATTTTAGGGTATAGTTCATGCTTTAAGAACTTCCTCAAAGCAATCAGGACTTCTTTTAAGAAATTAGAACTTCCTCAAAACTTATAGAAGTCAATAAAAGTTTTTTGAAAAAAAAACCCTCAAGTTTTTTTTCACAAATTTCTTAGTAATTTTCCAATGTTCTCAGAACTTCTACAAAGTTCTTCGAACCTTTATATGTTCTGAGAAGATGTCCAATTGTTCTCTTAACTTCTCCAAGGTTCACTTAACTTATTCAATGTTCTTAAAATTTCTCCCGTTTTTTTAGATCTTCTCTCAAAGTTTCAGAGTTTCTCCACGTTTCTAGATTTTTCTAATATTCCAGAGTTCTTAGATTTACTCCAAAGATCTTTGAATGGCACCAAGTTTTTTGAAACTTCTTCAAAGTTCTATTAGCCGCTCAACCCTTTTTCATTATTTAAATACAAATAAAGAACCTCTCTAAAGTTCTCAGAAATTCTTTCAAGTATTAAGAACACCTATGTTCCTAAGCATTCATTCAAGTTTTAAAAGCTTCTCCAAATTTTAAAACTTTATCGAATTTCTTCGGACACTCCCAAAGTTTTATGAGCTTTTTTTAAGAATTTCGTTCAAGTTCTTGGAACTTCGTCAAGTTTAACGAAATTTATAAAAAAACCCTTTCCAAAGTTCTCAGAATGTGATCAAAATCTTAAGAACTTCTTCAAAACATTCAAAACTTCTTGCCTCTTTAATAAAGAAATCTAATCTTATATTCAAAACTTCTGAAAAGCATTTAGAAAATTGTTCGTAGAACTTATTTCAATAAAAAAATTTTTACTATTTAATTTTTTATTAAAATAAACCTTTTTAGAAGTTTTCAAATGTCTAAGTACTTGTTTTTTTCGTATTGTTACTTGATTATTGAGATTTCTGCCTTGAGCTGGTTTATGTCCTATTGTAGCCACTTAAACACCATTTTCGTTACTTGTTCGGGGCTGAGATTAGATCTCGTGACGCTACTAAAATTTTCGAACCTGAATATGTTTTTAGAACCTCTTCAAAGTTCTCTTAACTTCATTAAAACTCTTAAAAAATTTCCTAAGCTTCTAGATTTTCTCTCAAAATCTTAGTGCTTCTCAAAAGCTGTAGATGTTTTTTTATATTCCACTGTATCCAGAGTTCTTATACCTTCTTAAAACATTTGTTAGTTTTTTTTTCGAAAATTCTAAGAATATTTTTCAAAACCAGCTTAGGTTTAAGAACTTCTTTTACAATATTATTACGACTTTTTTTCAAGTTTTAAGAGCTTCTTCAACTTTGAAGGAATTTGTAGTTGTACTTAGAGCTTCCTAGAGCTCTAAGAACCTAAACAATGTTTTTCTTCTACATGCTGTATTAACGTTACCATCTGCCTTTTGGGCAAGTTCGTCACGAGAAGGTGACGAATTGGACCCTACACATCGAACCCATCAACACATGGGCCGGGACAAAGTTCTCAGTAATTCGAAAAAGTTCATTGTCTTTAACATTGACATGAACTTAATTTCCACAAAGCTTTGATAGGTTTTCAAAAGTATTTAGTAAAGAACGCTTTAGATCCATTGTAAATCTGTTAGAACTTTTCGAAGATTTTAAGTTCCAAGACTTTTAGAGCTTCTTCAAAATACAAAGAAATTCTTCAAAGCTTTTAGAGCGGTTTTAAATTTCTCTATTTGTCTCCATATATGTCGGAATTTGTCCGAAGTTTTTAAAATTGTACTAAATTTTTTGATACTTCTTTCAGGTTTTTATCGCTTCTCCAATGTTTATTTTTTTTAGGACTTCTCTAGATTTCTAATACCATCTCTTAAGTTCTTAGAACTTCCCAAAACATATCAAAACTTGTTCAATGCTCTTCAAGTTTCTCCAAATTCTTGGAATTTTGAAGTTTAAGATCCTCTCCAAAGTTCTTAGAGTTTCCCCATTGTTCTACAAATTTCTCCAATGTTCTAGGTTTTTTTTTCTCAAATTTCTTAGTGCATAGGTTTAAACTTTGAAACTTTTGGTTCTAAGAAAAGAGAGCTTATGAACATCTCCCAAGCTTTTAGAACTTTGGAATATTAATATTTAAAGAATGTTATCAATATTCTTAGATCTTCTCCAAAACTTCAAGATTTTTTGCAAGGCTCTAATTTGTTCAAGGCTTTCAATCTTATTTCAAACTTCTTAGTACTTCTTCAATGTTATAATTACTTCTTTAAAGTTGTATGTATCTCTTACTAGATCATTTAGAGCGTCTTTCAAGTTTAAAGAAATTTTTCAAAGTTCTTAGAGCTTCCTTAATTCCTTACAATTTCATCAAACTCTTCGAAAGCATTTAAAACTTCTCCAAATTAAAAAAAAGGCTATTAGTCCTTTTTCCAAATTTTTTGCACTTCTCCATATATGTTAGAACCTCTGCAAAGTTTATAAATTTTCTACATAGTTTTCAGAACTTCTCTAAAGGTCTTTTATCTACTTCAATGTTTTTAGAACTTATCTAAAATTATTAGAGTTTTTTTTCAAGTTTTTAAAGCTTCTTCTACGTTTTCTTCCTTTTTTATTCAACTTTCTTAGATTTCATCCAAAGTGTTTAGATCTTCTGGCATGTTTTTTGAGCTCCTTCAAAGTTCCAGAACTTCTCTCAAGTGTTTAAAGATTCCCAAATCAATAAACTTGTCAAAACCCTGAAAACTTCTCTAGACTTCTTAGAATTTTTTAATGTTTTTTTTTCTTTAATTTCATCAAAGTTCTAAGAAGTTCTCCAAAAATGTTTAGAGCTCAAGAAGTTGAAGACGTTTCAAAAACTTGGAACTTTAAAATTTGTACATACGCCTTTGTTTTATAAAACTTTTGGAATGTGCTGGAGGCTTTTGGGAAAGTTCTAAAAATTTCGAAAAAAATTCTATGACCTTTGGAAAAATCCAGACCTTTGCAAAATTTCTTAAAGCTTGGAGAAGCTTAAAAAACTTAAAACTGTGAAGACGTTTTAAGTGATTTAAAAATATTCTAAGAATCGGCGAAGCTCTCAGAAAGCACTTGAAAAATGGGAAAAGTTCTTTAATATTTGGAGAAATTCTAGGCTGTTTCAGTTTCAAATACTTAAAGAACATTTGGAGATGTTAAAAAATCTTTGAAAAAGTTCAGTAGGTTCTCCGTTTTTTTTTTTGGAAAGATTAATAATAATTTATTGCAAAGTCCTATGATTCTATCAATGTTATAAGAATTTATCCAAAATATTATGAATTTTTTCAACGGTCTTTGAACATTTTCAAAGCTTTTATTCTTATTTAAAACTTTTTATCACATCATCACAGTTTCAAGAACTTCCTTAATGTTCTAAGAACATCTGAAACTTTATAGAACTTCTTACTTGAATATTTAAAGCTTAGAATCTCCAAAATTTCTTAAAATATTATCAAATCCTTAGGTAACTTTTAAGATTTTTCAAAAGTGTTAAGAAAAGAAGCTATAAGAAATGTTTTTTAGTTCTTTGCACTTCTCCATGCGTTGTTTTCATAGATTTTCTCCATAGTTTTTAGAATTTCTCAAAAGTTTTGTGATCCTCTCTAAAACAATTCGACCATTTTTCTACTTTTGGGAGCTTGTCCAACGTTCTTAGATTGTGTTTCAAGTTATTAGAGCTTCTTCGAGTCTCACAAAAAAAAGCCCTAAGAACTTTTCCAAAGTTATAAGAACTTCTCAAAATTTTCGTAACTCCTCCGAATTTGTTTGCTTTTCTCTAGTTTTCAAAGTTTCCTAACAATTTAAAATTTCTCAGGTGTTTCGATAAACACCTAAACTTATTGAAAATTTTCAATACATTTTCGAAGTTTTCTTAACTTTCAAAAAGTTTTAATATTTTCGAAGATTCTTGAACTTTTTCAACGTGCTTTCAACTTCTTTATTAAAGTTCGATGAATCTAGTAATCTGAAGTTGTGGAAAGATTTCCTAGATTTTCAACATTTTTGATCTTCTTCAAAGAATTCAGAACCTCTTCAAAGTTATCATCACTTTTTCAAATTAAAAAAAAAGCTTTTTACAGTTTTTTAAACTTCTCCAAAACTCACCAATTTTTTTTAAATATCTGAATTTTTGAGTTATACAAGAAAAAGTAATATGCCTACGATAAACTACCCCAGAACCTTAAAAATAACGACCATCTTGGCTTATTTGCAGTGATTTTCCGCGTTTTTGAAGGCAAAAATCTAAGCAACTATAAACTATTCTACATTCCATAACAGCAACTGAATCACTGCACCATACAAGTCATTTAAGTTTTGAATGCGGAATCCTTTGTAGCTTCAAAAATTCAAAAGTCTCTTCACATATTTGAAGTGGCTATGCAAATTGGCCATTATGGCGGAATTTTTTTTCTTTTTTTTTCTAGCGATCTTGAACTGAATGATCGATCAATTTTATCCAGGCAAGATGCGTGCAAAGCCACAAACGAATTTTTTTTTCATGGTAGCACAAATAGCAAAACGAAAAAGGGATTCGCCAACAAGGATAGCCCCTATTGGGTGTTCTGCGGGAGATTTTCTAGAGCTTTTTGAACATCTCTCCAAAATTCTAGATATTTCAGATATTCTCCAAAATACTTGGAACTTCTTGAAATAGGTCATAACTTTTCCAAAGACTTTCAAATGTTTCCTAACTTTTCAAAAGTTTTTTTTAACATAATTTTAAAGATCTATGAATTTCGTACAAAAAGAATTCATATACACCAATATTTTAAATAATCTCCAAAAATGTTAGTTACTCACATCGACATCTTCAGACTAAGTTTTCAGAATTTCTATCAAGTTTTTACGATTTTTTCAGAACCCTAAGATTTTCTCAGAGGATGTGATCGAAGTTTCAAGAACTTCTTAAATGCTTTCAGAACTTCTCTGGAGCATTTAGAACTTCCTCAAAGCTTTTAAGAATCGATACAAGTTTTTTGGAAAGAAAACTCTCAGGTTTTTTTCCCCAAGGTTCTTAGTACTTTTCCAAAGTTCTCAGATCTTCTACAAAGTTTTTCGTACCTCAATAAGTTTGAGGAACCATTCCAAATTCTTAGAATTTTTCTAAAGTTACTAGATTTTATCTCAAAGTTGTTTAGTGTGTTTAGATAATATTCCTGTTCTTTAATATTCCGGGGTTCTTCGATTTTCTCCAAGGATCTTTGAATCGCTGCAAAGTTTCTGCAACTTGAAAGTTCTATAAACTTCTAAAAAAATCCTAATTATTTGAAATAAAATCAGGAACCATTCCAAAATTCTCAAATTTTCTGCAAAATATTACGAGCATCTCTTATTTGCCTAAAAATTCTTCAAAGTTTCAAGAGCTTCTCTTAATTTTAAGAAATTTTTCGTAGTCCTTAAAACTTTGCCAAAGTTCTTCTTTGATAAGATATCAATTTCTTCAAAATTCTCAGAATAACTTCAAAATTTTTGACACTAATTTAAAGTTCTATAAACGTAAATTTTAGTGTTTGTGAAACTTTGCCAAAGTTCTTAAAAGCTTCTATGAGCTTCTGAGAAGTTTTAAGATACAAAAACTATACTATTTTAAAGTAATTAAAGGGTGATACGGTCAAAATTTGGTCAAGGGAAAACGCGTGTAAATCGGTGAAATCGTTTATTTAAAAAATCAAATTAAATTTCTTTTTCAAGTTAATTAGTATAAAATTCAGGAAAAATATTCAGTTAGGCTTCCGCTTTTCCAAATCCGAATTGCCGGGCCTTATGCTTGACCCCTGCCATCAGATTTTGTACAGCCACCTTGTCCACCTTCTTCGCCGCAGAAAGCCAGTTTGCCTTGAACTGCTGCTCGTCCTTAGCAGTTTTTTTGGTCTTCTTTAGGTTCCGACAATAGCCCAGTATTTCTCAATTGGGCGGAGCTCTGGCGTGTTGGGAGGGTTCTTGTCCTTGGGAACCACCTGCACGTTGTTGGCGGCGTACCACTCCATGGCCTTTTTACCGTAATGGCAAGATGCCAAATCCGGCCAAAACAGTACGGAACAACCGTGTTTCTTCAGGAAAGGCAGCAGACGTTTATTCAAACACTCTTTCATGTAAATTTCTTGGTTGACAGTCCCGAAAGCTATGAAAATGCTGCTTTTCAAGCCACAGGTACAGATGGCTTGCCAAACCAGATATTTCTTTGCGAACTTTGACAGTTGCGTGTGCTTGAAAATATCTGCTACCTTTCCCCTTCCTTTTGCAGTATAAAACTCCTGTCCCGGAAGCTGCTTGTAGTCGGCTTTGACGTAGGTTTCGTCGTCCATTACCACGCAGTCAAACTTCGTCAGCATCGTCGTGTACAGCCTCCGGGATCGCGCTTTGGTCGTCGTATTTTGTTTATCATCGCGATTTAGAGTCACTACCTTCTTGTAAGTCGATAGTCCGGCTCGTTTTTTGGCTCGATGCACGGTTGTAGACGATACACCCAGCTTATTTGCGACATCTCGGAGAGATAGGTTAGGGTTTCGCTTGAAACTACCGGCAACTCTCTTTGTCGTCTCAGCGGCTTCCGGTTTTCGCTTTCCCCCCGATCCAGACTTCCTGGCTGTCGACAAACGTTCCCCAAACACTTTAATTACATTTGTAACGGTTGATTTGGCAACTTTTAGCGATTTTGCCAACTTTGCGTGCGAGTAGCTCGGATTTTCGCGATGCGCGAGCAAAATTTTGATACGCTGCTCTTCTTGCTTGGACGGCATTTTGACAACTGAAGAGTGAATTCCAAAATCAAAATAAGAGCAACATTCTACACACACACACCTTCAAAATGAGGGGTGTTCAGGTTTTTTAAATGCAAAATTGAAAGAAATACGTCAAGTTGATATTGACCACATTTTGACCGTATCGCCCTTTAATCCCCTTCCTCATTAATAATATTTTTATATCTTTATAAAAATAAAAAAAAAAATCAACTTATCTTAAGTTCTTAGAATTTCTTTAAAATTTAAAGAAGTTCTCGAACGTTTTAAGAAATTCTTCCAAATTGTCAGAGTTTTTTCATATTTTACGATTTTTTCAAAATCCTGGGAACTTCTGAAAGTTCTTAGGAAAATTTGTAGAACTTCCTCAAAGCTTTTAGAACTTCACTGGAATTTCCCAATGTTATTTGTAAATCCTGGACAAGCTCTGCAAATCTACAATAAAGTTGATTTTTCCAAGTTTTTTGAATGTTTCCAGAGAACGTAAAGATTCTTCAAGATTTTCAAGCTTGCTTACAGTGTTCTGGATTTCTCTCAAAGTTTAATGAACCACCAAGGTAATCTTAACTGACTTTTGTAAACATTTTGAAAGCTCACACGGTCATCAAATTTACTCAATTTTAAGTAGTTTTGATTCTCTTTCATCAAAAGTGGAGCCATTCAAATTTGGGAAACGTTGTTGTGATGGACTAGTCGACAAATCTTTAAAATTCAGTCGGTGCAAGCCGATGTTGATTTGTCAATTTGATTATGCCAACAAAGTTTATTCAAATTTGAGTGACTCCACTTTTGACGAAAGTTAGTCAAAAACGACTAAAAATTACAGGCGTGCACTTTAGTTCTTCAGAGATCTCTAATTTTTTTTTAAAGTTTACTAAATTTCTTTTTATTGACTCTTAATGTGGAGATGCAAGTTTCAACTCTCAGTTCACACAAGAAGTAGCAATTTTATAATTGCATGTGGAGTATTTTCTAAATTTATCTTAAGATTTTATAATTTCAAAACTATGTTCTCTTAGTTTTAAGGCAAAGTTCTTCAATGTTCTCGAATACTCTCTGATCATCTTCTCTAATTCTTCAAAGCTTTCTGAACTTCTCTATTAAATTTTTCGAACTTCTATCCAAAGTTTCATGAACTTTATTCCAACGTTCCAATGTTGAATTTTTCACATTTTCAAAGTTTTTTTTTTGAAAGTCCCTGTAGTACTTTAATGTTTCTAATTTGTACATACGTTGTCGAAGTTCTCTGTCTTTTTCAAAACCTTTACAAAGCACTCTATACATCATCGAGTATTTTTTAACTTCTTCAAACGTTTTGAAAAACTATGAGAAGACACCAAAACCAAATTCATACCAACCAAAAAAACCAAAAAAAAAACGATTGCACCATCCATGAAAAGGGGGGGCTTTTAAAACCCCCGGGAACCAAAATTTAACTGGAAAAATCAGATAAATGGCCTTGTTAAAGTTCTGTCCAGTTAGAATCCGGAATCACTTATTGTGTTGCAGCGGCACGGAAAGTGACCGCTGCAAGAATTCTTTTACAGCGGTTTGTTTACCTATGCGCCCACTTTCTGTGACATAAATTTCACGGTGTTTCGTGCAGTGAGTCAAAAGTTATTCCAGATGGAAGCCGGAAGAGAAAAAATTCTGCACACCCACGTTAATAATCCAACGTGGTCCTCCATAAAAATCACAAAAACGTTGAAAATCGCCAAATCAACCGTGTATGATGTGCTCAAACGTTTCAGGGAGCGAGGAAGTGCCTCAAGGTAAACGTCGTGGTGGAACATATGACCGCAAGCTGCACCAGAAGGTGTTGAGAACCGTCAGAGCAAACCCTGGACTATTAGATAATGAAATCGCACAAAAATACGCTGCTGCTCGCAGTACCGTTCGAAGAATTCGTTGGCGAGCAGGATATCGTTCTTATCGAGCCAGCAAGCAACCAAACAGAACGTTGAAGCAAAGTTTCGTCACCAAAACTCGAGTTCGGAAATTGTACTAGCAGGTTTTGACGAAGTACCAAGGATGCCTGCTCATTGACGATGAAACCTACGTCAAAATGGATTTTGGACAGCTTCCTGGCCGAAAATTCTACATGGCGACGACACGAGGAGATGTTCCTGCGAATTTTAAGTTTACTTTTATGGACAAATTTGCCAAAAAAAAAAAAACTGATGATTTGGCAAGGGATATTCAGCTGCGGAGCAAAGACCAAAGTGTTCGCGACGAATAAGACGATGGACTCGAAGCTGGACAAGGAAGAATGCCTCAAAAACCGCGTACTACCTTTCATTCAAGCCCATAAAGGTCCCGTGAAGTTTTGGCCAGATTTGGCGAGTTGCCACTACAGTCGGGAAGTCATCCAGTGGTACCGCGATAATAACGTAGATTTCATCGATAAAAACATAAATCCACCCAACTGCCCGCAGTTCCGGCCCATCGAGAGATTTTGGGCAATAATGAAGCGGAAGCTTAAGAAAAGTGGAAAAACGGCTCGGGACGCGACTCAGATGACCAATATGTGGAACAAATGTGCTAAGGAAGTTGACTCCGGAGGTGTGCAGCGTTTGATGGGAGGAATAAAGAAGAAAGTATGAATTTTTATTGGAAACGAAGAAAAATGATTTGTATTGATATTTTTTTCCTTAAAGTACAGTGAATTACCTTTGTTTTGATGTATTAAACTTATTTGTACGTCAATCCGTTATCGAGATACAGATGATTTTATTATTCCGGATTCTAAATGGACATAGCTTTAACACCACCAAGCTGATGGAGGTTGGGTTCGGTGGCCCTCTGGTCTGTTGGATTATAAAGTAATACAAGCAAAGAATGGAAATGAGAAGTGGTCTTGAATTGGTCTGGATGGGGAGAGAGAGGAGTAAAAAAAATTCCCCTCCCCTCCCACACCCAACATTCTTTCACCTCCTCCACATCCCCCCACCCCCACCATTCCACTCCAGCGCAATCAAACCCACACCACTCTTGTTCATACTGTTCTTATTCTTCTCCTCCCTCTCAACATCATCATTATCGCGGACCCCCCCTCCATAACCCAAAACCTCACCCCCACCCATTATCATGTCCCCCACCCCCCCCCCCCCTTTATATATGTGCACACGCCCCCTCCCCCTCACTGTCTGTAGCCATAATAATTCCAAAATTTCTCCCCCCCAACCGGTATTCCGTTGGCCACCGACCCCACCACCAGCCGCCTGAGCTTCCCGAAAACATAAAAAAGAAACAGGCTTCGCTTCAGTGTTGATATGAGGCAGCTCGGCTGGCGGCGTGTGGTCTTGGGGTGATGACCAACCCCCCTTTCGGCTTATTTTATCGACGGTCCTCGATGAACATGCTACAGACACATCACAACTTTGCACATTCGAACAAGCACTTTATCCATGGACGGTTAAAAAATGTGCGATTGTTAAGCTGATTAGCTTAATTAGAAATCATCTTCATTAATTATCTTCTGATTTCAAGGAATTGTTAACTATTTGCGTATGTCTGCTGTCAAAAAGTTCAAAAGCCAGAAACACTTACCTCAACTCAGTTAACTGCTTCAAACGGGAATCGTTCCAAGACAAACTGCAAGTTGGCCATGGTTTTCTCCGGAAACCACACCTACAAACAGTTCACTTTCATCAAGTGGGCCGAAGTTAGTCCCATCCTTGCCAACGTCGACAAGTGGCCCGACCGGTCAATGTTGTTTAATAATTTCTATTATCCTTTTATTTATTTTAATTATCCTTTATTCCACTTTGCAAGGCAACCAACTTCCTCTGATGGCTGATAGAGGCTAAAAGCTTCTGAGATGGTCGACAACGACGACGACGACGACGACGACGACGTCGGTAGAGGAGCTGACAGCCGACCGAAGAGACGTGATCGGGAAGTGGAAAAGCCACTTTCGACCGGAGAGAACCAAGTATCTTGATGAACGTGCCTGATGCTCGAAGCGGCGCATAGGTCGGAGGTAAGAAAACTGGAGGGTTTTTTTTTGAAAATTAAGAGTCCAAGCCGGAAAATTGCAGCAACGACCCACACAATAATGTGGCTTTTCCACTTTTCCCAGTTCGTTTCACAGCGGATGGAAAAAGCATCACGTTTTTATTGGAAAATAATAACATTTATGCCGGGGATGGTTTTTTCCTGATTTTGTTGGGTTGGGCCAGATGGTTCATGGTGGCGAATGATTTTTTTTCAGTATGTTTGCCGGGATGTCTGGTGAATCCTTCTGGTAAAACCGAAGATAACATATTTCACACAAGTGTTTTGCGTCGTTTTGCTGAAAAATCTTCAAGTGTTAAGAATCAACGATTGTTCTGAATAGCAAAGCTTTCGTGCCCATTAATGAAACACGAAATGACACCTTTCTTCCATAATTTATCTTCGCACATTTCCCATCACACCAATGGTTGTTTCACAGAAAAGGAAATTCGAAACGTGCATGAAAAATGAGCCTTTCGAAGGAACTGAATCCCAATGAACAATGCGGTTGCCTTCCAAAAAATAAATGTCGCTCAAAATTTCTTCTTTTCTCAGATAATTCCGACTATCTCAGTCCTTTAGCATCAGAATTGGTATCCATTTAAGACTAGCCTAAAATAGAGTTCAACAGTAAACGATCAAATTGTGCCACAGTGAACCAACTGGTAACCGGGAACGTCAAGCTGGAAATCATTTTTCACCGTCATTTTCCTGCTTTCGAATGATTCTGGAGAAAAAAGCCTGACGCCATCGGAGCGCGGAAACAAAAAGCAAGACGCGGCTGGTGGTTGACGTTCAAATTTGCGGTGTCAAAAAGTCAACCGCAAGAAACATTCGGGACATCCAGCCCAGGCTGGACCAGCTGTCCATATTGCCAAAGGTTGGACTTTTTTTCTCTCTCTCCAGAAACTGAACGAAGAGTGATACTCTTGGAATCGGCCAGGGATGGTTGCCGGGAGGAAAGTTTTAAATTATATAGAAAATAACCACAGCAGCTGGCGATCACCAACCAACTACCTCGTCGGTGCATGAATAAAAGTACAGAATGAGATGAACAAAAAAAATGGGAAACCCAGCGTTTGGGGAAGTGCCGGTGGTTTGGTGGAATTTAATTTCGAGCAATTCGAGCTGTCGTAGGGTAAGCATGGAAAGCTGAAGGGTTGAAGTTAATTGCGTTAGACAATTTCACATTGAAATTTCGATTCGGAAGTTTTGCGATCAATGGGAACACATTGCACCCAACATTTCCGCGGTATTCAGTTTATGGCTAAGAAGTTGTTTAATTTATCATTGACAAGGTCATATTTTGAAAAGTAAAACAAATCGCCCTCTTAAACTAACATTTAAAGATTGTATTCGAAAAAAATGTAACAGGCAAAAATGATCGAAGTAGGTCACGCTCGGAGACTGACGTGTGTGCTTTGCTGCTTGTTTCTTTTTTTTCGAGAAAATTTGATAGTGGGATTGATGAGTAGTGTTGAACGTTTTTATTTTGATGAAGATTCGGTCACCAGAGCGATAAATGTGGTCTACCACGAGGCTCTCGCCTGGTGTGGAAACAAAGTGTCCCCGCTGGAGACGCAATTCCAGAAATACAGCTTTGCGGCAGGAGGAGCTCGTGTTCAGCCGCGTTACTCGGAGATGTTTCATTCATGATCCACAGCAACGGAATGTTCTGAAAATCCGGGTGAGCTCTTCCCATTTTATCCTTTTGTGTTCTACTCCCATTTTTTTTGTTTTTTTCTTTGTTTTGAGAATTGTTTTTGTGTATGAAAATTATATTTTTGGTGTGCTTCAAATTGTGAGTTAATAATATGGAAGGATTGCGTGACTTCCGGTCCTCACAGGTTCCTATCTCACGGCTCTGTGAGTTGTGCGATCGCAGAGGATTGCCAGCTGAAGCGTGAAGACGCTGGTTGGCGTGGTATGGGCAGGGTTGCCAATTTGACAGTAAAGAGGTGAGAGGAGGCGACTGAGGATCGTTTTCCTCTTAATCATATTGTATATTTTTCATTCTCGTTTAATTGATGGTTTCAAAACGCTTAGGAATCATCTTTGCATTCCAAAACCATTTAATTTGAGAACAAATGGATCAATTAAAGGCTCCATTTGTTTTTGAGCATTTCAGCGTTTCTGAATTTCAACTGCTATTTTCATAAAGGACTGGCATGTGACGGTTAGCAGTAGAAGACTATATTTAAATAAATTTGGTTATTGGTGTTGTGATTGGATGGGCCGTTTGTTTCAGAAGTTGTTGTTCGATAACTTATACTGCTGTCCTTGGAATGTAACAGGAGGAGTATACGGAAGGCTTTTTGTCTTTTGGTGTAGTCTGTTGTTTTTCAGAAGAAGAAAACATCAATGCAATCATTTTTTTCATTGAGGTTTTATCTGTGATGGTTATAATGATCTACTCTGTTTTTCAGCTTTTCCAGGACCTTCGGGATATAAAGCAAACCTTTTTCAGGCACAGACTAGTGTATGTCAGATGTATTTTGTACACACATGATCTTTATTTTAGAAAAAAAATGGATGTTATTTATTATTTCATTATATTCATCATCATATCATTGTGTATTATTTGAAATTATATTAAATTTTCAGGATGTAAAACTTCAACGCTTATAAACATGTTAATATATTTGCGTTTTAAATATCTAAATATTATATTTATTCATTGATATTATTAATAGGATACATACAGGTTTTCACATACATGAATTCATGTGTAGGTTGAAGGTTGGCTCCAGCATCAATTGAAGTCATCGTTGGGTGCTCGAGGGGTTTTTTTTCTTCATATTATTGCATAGTTTGACCTTTACGTTTCAGTATACATACATTAACTACTGGTTGAAATATATAGGTAGCTGCATCTTATTATTAATTGCATATCATTATTATTTTCATTTGGAAAATAATAACAGCAATAATAATGAAATTTTAACTGCGCCAAAGTTTCAAGTAAGGTGATTCCAGGTTGTATAGATATTCTATTGCCTCTTATTATTAAGTTTTTTTTCGATTAATTTAAATCAGCGAACATTATTTAATTTAATTTTTATATTCATAATGCTGTACTATTTTGCTACGTTTGTATTGGATTAGCTTAGATTTGATCAGTGACCAACCAGTGGATGTCATCATTTAAAACTATGAGATCCACTACAAATGAGTAAAATGGTGTAAGGAATCGGAACAGCACATCGGCATTTTAGATAAAATATTCTGTATGTATAATTTCAGGTCATCCATGGAGTTTTCAAGTTTTGTTCAATAACTTTCAACTTTTTTCTCATAGCTATGATATATTGTATAAACTTTTAGGTTCATAATAAATACGCAAATCCTTCTACTTTTGCAGCAGGAAAACAATGTGCAGATATGTGTAATTATTATTATCATATTACGTTATTACGTTACGTTACGAAGAGTAATTCCCTTCATTATATTTTATATACTATTCTATATGACATTGCATATTGATTTTACATTTTTATTATAATCATTACCATATTTGCATTGCTAGGATTTTCATTATTTATTTATATATGATTTTATTATTCTTACCTCGGAGCGTATGGTACGGTATGTCCACGCATCCTTCCTCCCCTGTAGATTCACAAATTGTTGTGGTTCAAATCTATTCTTTTGAATCCAACTCATTTTACAGAATCATCTTTTGCGGTTAATGCAACGCAGTAGGCCTGGCCGCTTTGACGCTTGTATCATTACTTTGTTGTGCTGCAAGCATCAATATTGACAAAAAAAAAAAAAAAATAATAATTGGGCGTCATCTAACCCAATTTTTTCCAGGATACTTTCTCGTACTGGCTGCGTTTGTATTAGATTAAATTAGATTAAGACTCAAGCTTTATTTAAAACACTTTGACAGCCAAATGAGCAGCCACCGTTACAATTTGTGAATGACAGCATCCTTGTTGTTGGTTTAAGGTTGACCAAATCAGCCCTCGGTCGTTTTTAGTTATCTTATCTTAGCAATCAAGCTCCACCATCACACTTTGTGAAAGGTATCAGCGGCATCCGTGCGGTGCGAATCGGTTCAGATCAACTCTTCAGCGTTGTTGAAGGTTACCTTGTATTCACACTTAGTGGGTGACTACGAATGGCATCCTTCCCGTTGGTTTAAATCGGTTTATTAATGCTGTTAAGCACAGTTAAGAGTCGTGTTTTTCCTATGAAGTAGGCCATTATTACACTCTGTGAGTGGCCCAATCGTATCCATACCGTAGGTTTCAATCGGTGCTAATGTATAAATGAATATCTGATAAGTCCTTTTGCACCACCCGTACTTTAAATTCTCAGACATTCTTATATTTTCAGAGATCGAGTATTGAAGCAATAACCATAAGTCATATGGTCTAGGACTATAGTTAATGCTTCAGTCCCAATCGTTTGAAGAAAAATGGAGCATCACTTGATCTTCTTAGACAAGATGCTCCCAACGACCATTTTTAAATTATTTTTTGTTCTGTACACCAAACAGAACATTCTTTTTAACTAAAGACTGGACTCGGGAAAAATGAAACACACAAAAATGATCACCAAAAATTCATTTTAAATCGGATACTTCTCAAATTTTCAGGGATTAAATAACTATAAATGAGCTATGTTTTGGCATAATTTATTTATTGAATTTCCTCCCCCAAGCTGAATGCTCGTACATTTCTCTTAACACTGCTCATGAGATCTTGGGCGAGGCTTTGTCCATCTTCCTTACACAATTTCTCCCATTTTTTCTTCAAAACTTCATCGGTTTTGAATGTTTTTTTCCGCTTCTTCATTATCGCCCAAAACTTTTCGATCGGACGAAGTTCTGGTGTGTTTGGCGGATTCACATCCTTCGGGACCACATTAACGCCCTTCGCTTCGTACCAATCCATTACAGGCTTGGCGTAATGGCACGAAGCGAAATCCGGCCAGAACAGCGTGGGACCACGGTGAGAGCGGGGGAAGGGCAGCAAGCGCTTCTGCAAGCATTCCTCTCGATAAATCTGCCCGTATATGGTACCGGTTGTAACGAACGGCTTGCTGTACCGCCCGCACTCGCAGATCGCCTGCCACAACAGGTACTTCTTCGCGAATTTGTCCATCTTTTTCTTCCGGAACTTTTCCGAAACCTCCATGTGGGACGTACTGAGAAAAAACTCGAGGCCGGGGATTTGTTTGGTGTCCGCCTCGATATATGTCTTGTCATCCATGACGAGAAAGCCTGGCTTGACTAGCCACTCACGGTACAGCTTCCGCGCACGCAATTTGGTCACCGTATTTTGCTTGTCAGTCCGGTTTGGCGCCTTCCTGACCCTAAAAACACGAAGCCCAGCCCGCTTCGTGGTCTGTTGGACGAACCACTTCGACGAATTGACCTTTTTGGCCACGTCCCGAGTGGAAAGGTTCGGGTTATTCTTAAAGTACTGCCTTATCTTCCGCGCTTTCTCTGGGTATTCCGTTTTCGGTTTTCGGCCGCTTCCAGCGCGCCGCTTGATGGTCTTCGTCTCCTGGAACATCTTCACAACGCGGGACACGGTGGAATGGTGGATTCCAAGCCTTTTGCCGATCCATCTGTGCGACTGACCAGGATTATCGATCACCGCGCCCTAGATTTGCTGGCATAGCTCTTCTTGTTTCGAATGCATCTTGAAAACTTCTTGACAGATCGCAAATTTTGCACACATAAACATAACACTTTAAACAAGTATTACTCAAAATTTCATTAATTTTTACCCACGCGATAAAAAGTTACACCCAAAAGAAAGAGTCGCATTTTTTCCGAGTCCAATTTTTATTCTCTCCGACTATTAATTTCCCTTTTCCTTTGATATCTTCTGAAAGCTGCGTGGGTTCCCTGCATCTTCTTAAGGTTTTTTTTCTTCAAATCAGGTTCTTTCTTCAAATCTTCGGATGCATGGACGTGGCCAGGTGAGGAGTGTCTTTGTGGAGATTATTGCGTGAAGAAACGTATCAGTAACTGATTTCGTTTCATGGTGATATGGAATGTCTTCAACGAATTATTCCTCATCGTAGCTCCATGCACGAGGTGTTCAAAAGTCAATGCTAATGCTAATGCTAACCCCAGTCTCTACCATCGTTTTTGTAGGCAATATCAGATACTACAAAGATTTCACATACCAAACATTAAAGTCTTGAAACTTCAAGCGACTCTAACCTAAATATCACTTTCTATACCATTGCCTTTAGCATATGTGAACTAATTTTCCCCCCACATAAAATTCCTTAAAAAAAACCACCGAGCATTTCTCGAATTCACCCCTGCCAGTGAATGCCATGGGCCCAGTCATTGCCTAGAAGGGCGCACCCGAGACGATTATAATTTCCATTCCCGAGAATCGAGTTGCAGTCGTTTTAGGTTTTTTTTCTTCTTCTCCAAAACGAGGCTTTCCTTCCATTTCAGTAAGGGTCGGGACCGCTGGGAGCTCCGGGATAAGGCAGACAGCAAATTGCACATTGCACCGGAGATCATCTGCAACTGATGGAGCCTACACTAGTGGGATGGGCCAAAAGCAGCAGCAGCAACAACTCTCGAACTCTTTACGCTTCAACGCGAAAAGCTTTTCACTGATTCTTCTGCTGCTCCTGCTTCTGCCACTGCAACTTCTTTCCCAAATCATAATCCGACGTGGGCCTCGTTGTAGAAGGGAGAGATATCTACCAACATCTACATACAATCGCGTCGAAATTTGGCTTTTGGGAGCAGTGGCAGCTGAATTGGATGTGGCTTTTTGCATTTTCGCTTCCACTTCTGCTCTCTTTTGGATTTCGGAAGCTCTTTTCAGCTTTTCGACTTCGACTTTGGGGAAGTTTTTCGTTTTTTTTTATTTTGGCAAATGGACAGTCCTCGGAGTTGAAGCAAAGCAGTAGCTAGCAGGGGAAATAAGTTTTTAATTCTTCCCGGTTGGACCGTGGCCCGGTTTGACTTCGACGACGACGAGGAGGTGGATTGTTAATCTCTAACGAAGCGAATTATGGTTTCCTCTTGCTGGCAGCTGCATTTGATAGAATGTCAAAAAAAATTGCCCATTGCCTAGGCGACGATTTCATGAATGCTAACGAAGGTACCTGGTTCCTGTGCTGTTTATCGACAAGTGGTAGGCTTTTGTTTTTGTTTTTTTTTTCGTCGCAATCCGGAAAGCAATTTCAGTGCATAATCTGTTTTTGTATCAGGGCGTAAAAGTCCGTCAAAAACATACCTAGCGCGTGACAAATCATAATGCTGTACTTCCGAGAAATGGTGTAAACCATTTTCTTCCGAATCCCAACAGTCAGTTGTTGCAGTCAGTAGATGTGTTTTTTGATATGGGATGTCCCAGACACTTCTCGCAAAAGATAAATCGTTGTGTGGGCTCATAGAAATGGGAATATGTTTCCGGGAAAGCGCTGCGAATCATATGCGGAGCCTAGCAGATTGGTGCGTTCCTGGAACAATCCCAATCAACTTCCAGAGCAGCATGCAGAATCCGAGCGTTATCAGATTAATTTATTTTGTTGAAAAACAATTTTATGGTAGTAATCACACGACGGCAACCATCTGTAGTGCCCTCCTTAATCAACTAAACACTCATATCTTCACGGGAATGTTCCCCGAGTGTTTTCAACCCCCAGTTCACGCACTTATCTCTACCTCAACTGCACTGGCGGATGTCCTTTCGCTTGGTTACCTTTTGCGCATCATGATTTATCTTGGTGCAACCTGGTTGAAGTAAACAACACAAACAAAAACCGACCATGACACCACTAAGCCGATGTCGGTCTGTTTGAATGTCTCGCAAAAGCAAGTCAACCCGGACGTCCTCCCAGAGCCATAATAAAGATTTTAATCTTTATGCTTGCTTCTCGGAGATTAAGCTTAAACAGTCTCCAACCAGGTGCATCACTGCACCGACTGTGGTTTGGGTGCAATGTGAAGCAAAGCCGGATGAGAGATTTCTTCATTCTGAGAAGTACACATCTTTATCTTCCGCATCCGTAGCAGACGACCATGTGATGCTTCTTATATTCGAGTCAATTCATTACGGAGGCAGAGAGGCTTGCAATCGAAATATGGTAGGAGCAACTTTTTGCGAGAAACTCCAACCGAAATGAAGTCGTTTGATGGCGAAGGGAAAAGTTTCGAATGTACTTAGGTATTTAGGTGCATAAATGTATGTGGAAAAGTATTACCGTATCAGTTGTTATTTTTGCTGTTGATGTTGTCTCGGTATGCTGCCACTGTGATAGGGGACAAACTTCCAGAGCGAGAAGGCTTCGGTTGATGTGAGGATGTTCTTAGTTGAGAAAGTCTTCAGAGGTATAGTTGGCTTCCTACTTCCGATGAGTGGATAAGTTTGAAGACATTCTCTTGCAGGAATGTTGCAAAGGGGATTTTTTTGTTGGTCGTAATGCTTTAAATTTACAACACATTAAATCTTCCGCTTGAGATCAATTGAGTTGGCGTTCAATTATATGTTCGAACAGATTGCTTTGTCATCAAATTTAAACATACACGAAATTTTGCCTCTTAGCTTTGTTTAGCTGATTTCAGGATGAACTTCGTCAAATCACTGTGTCAAGATGTTTACATGCTTTATATTACTGGGCAATTGCGGGTTGAACCGACTTACTATAAATTGTTGAGCTTCATCGCATGCAATAGTAGTCAAAGAAATGTGATGAATAATTAACGTCCGCATTAAAAAATAGTATTCAAGTCTATTTTATGCATTGTTATTTGTTACCTGGTTGTAAATCCTTTAATAGGTGGACCTAGGAGCATAGATAGCAGATCTCTTTTTAGAGACTTGGTCACATTTAAAATGCTAGTCTCTGAAACGTCTCTATTTATGAAGAATGGTTTCTTTACTGTTTGTTTGTTTAACTGCTCCAAAACCAATTAGGAGCTGATTAGGGGGAAGTAGCTCATCAAATCTTTCGGTCCGCCTCTAAGCATCCCCAAGCAACCAAAAGTTCGAATTTAACTTGAGATAAGAACTCAGAAGTTCACATTTAGTTGAAATTTAGTTCCATGGAACTTTTTTGCTGAATAACAAGAGACTTCACGGACAAACAGAACTTAATTTTCTTTAAAGTGTCATTAATATTTAAAGGAACTTAAAGTTCGAGAATAGTTTTTTCTTGCTATTCAACCCAACCTTCAAGTTCATATGTTGATATTTGAGAACTTGCTTTGAACTTCAAAATATCTCTAACACAAAGTTCAATAAAAGTACTAACGGTACTTTTAATCAGCGTAATAGTTTACAATACATCTATGTTCAACTATTTTCCTACTTTTGAAGTAAACGTAAAGTTCTGAGTTGAAGAGTGATCTGGTATTGTACTCCAAGTTTGACGAGATACAAGAGTAAAACATTGATTTTTCAAAAACATTAAAAAAACACGGCTTATTTTATTAATATCGTAAAAAACTGTTAGCTAAATGTTGGCTAAATGGGATGCGGAAAACTCAACAAGCTAATTAATATGTAGTTTTTTTTATTTGAATGCTTTTTTATCCTGTTTTATACGAAAACAATAGTCAACCACATCACAAAATGTTTCGACGAACGTTGCTGCCGGTCATCCATCTTCTGCTTCCGTCCACAGCTACTTTTATCAGGCGATGTTTTTCCATGTTTTTTATATTCCGACATTATCCGGCAAACTGTGGCCCTGGCAACACCAACCAGTTTGCATGTTTCAGTGATCGAAGCACCGGCTTCTCGAGCACCGACTATACGGCCCCGTTGAAATTCCGTAAGCTCTAATGGCATTTCGAACTGCACACTTCAGCACTTAACCTTGATTTGTCCCATGCGTAAGCACTCAATCCTGTCACCTTTTGTCTTCTTTTATGCAACCATGTACGCGGATAAAAAATAATACCCAATTTGAGTTCTATTCCGCCAGGTCGATGGTTCCGTACGCCAAATTAATTTTGAGTTATTTTTCAATTAATTTTGAGTTATTAATTTTGAGTTATTTTTAGTTTAGGTATTGTTTTGTAAAATCATGAAGTTTGATGTGTCGCAAGCCAGGGTTTGACATCATTCGAAATCTGGCCACTTCCCTGGGGGAACCCGGAATCCGGAACGTCACCAGGTGTGGCCAATGTGAAAGAATACTCTCAGGTTGACTACCATTGGTACTGGTTTGAAAAACAATGAAGTTTGATTTGTCGCAAGCCAGGTTTGATACAGTTCTAACACTGGCCATTACACTGGTAGGGTACTTCCTTCACGATTCCCGATAATGAATCTGGAACTACGGAAAATAACGAAATGTCCGCTACTCTTCCAAAAACTAGGATAAATTTGTAATCGTATGGAAAAAGTTCCATCTAATTTGGTTAAGGGTACGCAGAGTTACAGATAAATTAAAAAGGAGTTTTTCAACATAAGAAGTGTCAGGCAATAGGGTAAAAAACTACATTTTACGGAAATGGCCATATCTCGGTTGTTTAGGGGCCGATTCACAATCTTTAACTACTGACAGACTTGTTATGAATTTTAGTTTCTGAGAAAAATATAATATTTCCGATTGTCAAGTAACATAAAAAATAGCGAGCTGCAGAAAATTAGCACATTTGACATAACCTCAAAGTATCCGTGCTATCTCCGGTGCCCGGAAGTCAAATCAAATTTTGAATGAACATGTTGAAACTAGAATAAATTCCCCGTCGAACGCTTTTAGTTTCATCAAAAATGGTTTATTATTCACCGAACTGTATCACTTTGAATCTGGACAAAATTTTGCTAGTCTTCTCCTTTTTGATCATCCCCTGTAGATTTAAACAAAGACTGATAAATTTGCTTGAAAAAAAATATCTATAAGAACATATTGTGGTAAGCGTGGTTGCCTCTCACCCCAGTCGGTTTGGTATTAATTCCAGAAGGCGCCGTTGGAATTTTCTGATGATGACGATTATGATGATTATGTAATACTACCATCTATTGCAGCAAGGAAACTTTCCATAGCAGTGGCATAGTCTGAAAAACGATTTGATCAGGATTCTATTATTGTTTGTGATCATCAAGCTCCTGTATGAAGGGCCAAAAACGTTTGGGCGGGCCCGTAAGCAGAGACACTTACGCGAAACCCGCGAATATAGGGACGAGAATCTCCTTCCAAAAGCAAGTTCACACAGACACCACAGAGCCCTCGAATGACAGAATAAACCTAATAGATGGGGCCAAAGAGCCCGCCCTCGTTCCACGAAATGTTAACAATAGGGAGGAGGCAGTCCCATGCTCCCTATCCAAATCGTTTAACTTGGGTGCCCTGATGGTCCCTCCCTTTCCCTGTTATATGTTATTTAATATTTAATATATTTTGTACACAACAAATTAATATATCATTATAGACAAAAATGGTAATTTATTCAAATTTCAAACATGAATGGATTGTAACTGAAAATTAAATTAAAACTAAATATGCATTAATATCCTACTAGTCCTAGGAAAGATGAAAACAGAATAGATCATTCCATATATCAAAGATAAAATTTCAATAAAAGATATTATTTTATAAGACATTGTAATATTTGTAATATTTTTCTTTATACTGTTCTAGTAACATTTCAAATATAGCAATTGGAGTGAACGAAGAGTCCGGTTTGATGATTCCTGAAATAAATGGCTTATCTTACCATAATGCCACTAAACACAATATTAAAATATAATCCTACATTACTTATAAGCACATGCCAGTCTTTTATGAATATAGTAGTTGAAGTTCAGAAGTGCAATTTTAAATTAAATGTTATGCTGAAATTCTGAATAACAAATTCAGCCTTTGATGCCTGCCATGTTGCTCCAGGCTCTTACATAGTTTTGGAATGCAAAGATGATTCCAAAGCGTGCTGAAATTATTAATAAAGTGAGAATGGAAAATATACAATATGATTTAAAGGTATAAGATCTTCAGTCGCACCCCCTCACTTCGCTATTGTCAGATTGACAACATTGCCCAGGCTACACCAACCAACGTCTCTATGTTTCAGCTGGCAGTGTTTTGTGATCCTCCTTCGAAATTGTCAACTCACTATTTGAAGCCCGGCGCCGTTGGGATTTTCTGAGACATAAAATCTTAGATTACATCTTCCTTTGGAAGAGAAATAAATAAGTCCCGTTGGTCCCGGTCAATAATTTGATGGGTACGATACGTAGGGTCCAGGTCGTCTCCCTGGCGTGACGAACCAGCCTCTGGCTGAAAGTCACGTAAATACGAAACAACAACAACAACAACAACAACAATATTTCAAGCAAAGTGTCGATTTAGGTCCGCTCCAAACAATTTATAAATTCTGCTCTGATCCTTCTCCTTCAATTTGCGCTCTTTGGTTGCTTACTCGAACTGCACTGGCGCTTTGATGTTTTGTTTGTAAATAATTGTGGGAACTTCAAACTTTTTGTTCTAATTTTTCTAGATATTTGGTATAATACTCCCCTCAAAACTTTCACTTGGTTGTAAATTGTGGCAGAAATTGATTTGATTTAACTTATATTGCCGATTGATTCACCCGCTCTGCGATTTAAAAGGTTGAGTTCAAATCGCCTTGTTGAAGAAACCAGCAATATTTTAGACAGTTGATAGCAGCCTCTCGATATTTCGGATCATCTGGCAAGATTGTTATTTCATTCAGCTTTGAATATCAACAAAGAAGACCAGAAGCGATTTAATGGGTGACTCAAGCAAACACAACATTGTCGGATTTCTCTCAAAATGACGCAGCATGTGAAAATAGCCCAAAGCATGCCGGATCCTACGCATGGGGCAAATTTTTCCTTTCTTTTTTTTTTTTGCCTTTTTTTTTCCCCCCCAAAAATTTAAAAAAAACGCAACAATTTATCGCTCACCGCACACACCAACGCGTTTTTCACCCCAGTGTCCCCCACACACCCGGGAAGGAAAATGGCCCGGTTTTTCCGACCGCCCTTAATCCCGGAAAAAAACTTCCCACCGGGAATAAACCATTTCCCCAGCGGCGGAAAGTAAAGCGATATCACACGCAGTGCACGCTATTTCGAATCAACCCAGTGGCTGAGTAGATTGCACTCATTTTAGCAAGCAGTATGGAGTTGTCAAAAAATGAGTAAACTAGTTTTCCTTCCATGAGTGAAATCCACTCAGATTCTGGGTAAATGATGATGATAGAATTTTTTTCCAAGTTCAAAATGGCGGACAACTATTAATTGAAAATTAAGTTAGTAAAAATGAAGCCACTGGAGTATATAAAATGGAATTAGTGAAAATGGAACCGCTAAGCCACATCACCGTTTACTCTAAACTCCCATGCGACGACTGCGATGAAAAAATTCCCTCCCGAAAAAGTCTCGTGAGACATAAAATCCAGTTCATTGTTCCGTTCGTGTGCGATATTTTATCGAAGGATTTCCGGATCATGGCTGACAAGCAGCCTCATTTGCGAATGACCACCAACGAAAACTATTTGGGTGTCGAAAGGTCGAAAGGTATCAGCAACTTTTTGGTAAGTTTTTTTTTTTATATAGTTCTCTATTTCAATTCAGTGAATTAATTTTAAATTATTGCAGCGTACAGCACCGCATTTCGGGAATTTGAAATTCAGGAATTTGGATTCATACATGCATACATGTATTCAACAATATAGATCTATTTTGATGGAGTTTTCCGGAAGTGAACGAATGATGTTTGTCTCAATTCGAAATAAGCTGTTCAAGCTGAAAAAAATTAAATAACTTTATGTTTTGTTGGCTCAATGGATTAAATAAAAGCAAAACTGTTTTTATCATATTGTTCCACATTCATCTTCCCAAAAAACGAATTATTGAGACATTAACGCACACTACCACATTCCTTTCATTCAAAATGGGTAAAGTTTACCCATTCAACAATTGTCAACTTCTGAGTAAACTTTACTCAGATTTTTTCACATGCGTGTTTACTCAAATCTGAGTAAAGGTATGTTTACCCATTTCTGGGTAAGTGCCCTTTTGACCGGACTGAGTGATTTTTGACTCAAAAATGAGTAACTTCAGAATAGCGTGTGAGGATGGTAATGATGTTGAAAAAAAGACCCCCCCCACGAAAAAAATAATGATAGAATTATTTCAGGACGCACTCCTCTTGTAGGGCTCTTTTTTGTTGTTTTTCTTTTCTCTTTTTTTTTTTTTTTGCGCCCAACCAATAACGGCCTCCAGGCCCCACCAACACCCCCCCCGGGGTTTATTTTTTGTGGCCCCAAACCCCTGGCCGGGGGTTTTGTTGTGAAAACGGATGACCTCTCCCACATTGATAAACAGGAGTTTCTTTCAGGTGTTTTGTAAACATGTAATTAGGGGGGAAAAGTGCAGAGGTCTAATCGGCAGTGTTCTTATCGCTAAGTGTGTGTGTGTGTGTGTTTTTTTTTCGATCGTATGAAGTGAAAAGTAAAAGGACAGTGTGGTGACGTCTCGAGCTGGATTCAGAAATCAAGTGGTTCGATCAAACTGTTGCTGTGGGGAAGTTTTTCCCTTCGAATTTTTGACAACAGCAGTGTGCCGGGGAAAACCGCGTCGCCGGCGTCCCTCCGTAGTTTTCGCGTGCGTCGTGTCGTGAAGTGTGCGTTCGGGCGAGAAACCGAATTTTAGTGTGTGTGTGTGTGTGTGTGTGTGTGTGTGTGTGTGTGTGTGTGTGTGTGTGTGTGTGTGTGTGAGTGTGTGTGTGTGTGTGTTTTCCTTTTTCACTTTAGCCCGACTAAAAAGTGCTGACAGTTGTATAGTGTCTGGATGATCCCGAGTAGAAATAAGTGAAAAGTTTTTTGTTAGATATATAGTGTGGGCGAAAAAAAAAAAGTTGTTAGAAAGAGAGAAAAAAAAATCCTCTTGAAAAAACCCCCGGGGGAAAAAAAGGAAAAAAAATGGAAAAAACAAATATTTTTTTCCCAAAATTTTAAAAAAAAAATTAAAAACCCGTAGTGAGGAGGAAAAAGCTCCCAAGGACCAGGGGCAGGACATTAAATTTTTTACCCATAATTTTTCAATATAAAAAAAATTATTTTTAATAGGTTTGCGTCGACCATCTGTTGAATCGGTTGTGTCGATACTTTGTTCCGCAATATTTTGTTATCGGGCGTAGCGTTTTACCTATTGTTTCGGTTGCCTATTGTTCGTTGCGCGAGTGATCGAGTGAGCATCGGGAGTTCGCCGGGTAAGATCGGTCGGTGGTGAGGTACATTATTAATTGTGATCCAAATTATTCGTTCGTCATGCTCGTCGGGCCACCCTATCTTGGAGCAAATAAATCAATGTTAAATTTTGTAAGGGACTCCAGCGGCATCCGTACTGTTGGTGTAGATCGGTTCAAGTTGGCTCTCCAGCGTTGAGATTAAATCCTAATGAAATACCACTATCACACTCTGTGAGTGGCCTCAATAGCATCCTTACTGTTGGTTTAAATCGGTCAAAATCGGCTTTCAGCATTATTAAAAATCACTTTGTTTTCCCAATGAAAAACCACAATCACACTTTGTGAGTGGCCCCAATAGCATCCTTACTGTTGGTTTAAACCGGTTCAAATCGGAAATCGGTACTAATTACACCTAACAGCTTGTCGTTAACCAAAACGAACCCTGCTGCCACCCAATCCTGTTATCCAAAATCCCAGTGATTTCTCGTGGAAGTGCAGTGGATTCCGCGGCTTCCAATAAAGCGAGTAACACGTCAACATATTCCTACCCATTCCCTACTTGACCTGCATTCGGGCGAGGCCGGCGCCGGTATTGCCTTAGTTTGGGATCACCAGTTTTTACACATTAAAGATGTATGTTAGTTCCAAGCATCATCTGTTGGGTCTTTGTGTAATAACAGCTGATCTGGCAACAACGGAGTAGCAACCTCGGGCGGTCAATCATGCTCATGCTCATGCTCATGCCTGTGTCCACCCAGTGCCCCACGCCATTTTTCCTCCACCACAACCCACCTCTTATCCAACTAATTATTTCTAACGAATGTGGTGGCCCAAAAACCCTCCCCCCCTTCCTTCCCCCCCCCTCCCCTCCCCCCCCCCCCACCCCCCCATCCCCCTCTCCCCCCCCCCCCCACCCGAACCCCTCCATAAAAATCTCAACAACAACCACCCCCCCCCCCCCCCACCCTAACACCAACCCCCCCCCTACCCTGCCCCCCCCTCCCCTACAAAAAAAAAAAAACGCCCCCCCCTCCCCCACCAAGCCCCCCCCCGAAAAAAATAAAGGTTTGTGTTGCGTTTTTCGACCGAGAGCGAACGACGGATAGATGGATGAATGTGGAAATTTGCATACAAAAGCAATAAATTCTCCAATCAGCACAACAAAACGCGTGAAGAAAAGTTGTAAATTTGCTTCAAAATGAGACACGCGGTAGAATGGAAGGAACACAGGGCTCTCACACAAAAGAGGACCTCCTTCCTCTCCAGAAATGGGAGTGAAAAGATTTAGTATTCAGGAAAAGGGTCCAAATTCATTTTTCATGACTACTTTCGTTTCGTTTCGAGTTTTTTCTTCTTCTTCTTCATTGATGTTGCAAGGGCCAAAACACACAATGAATCAGCAGAGGCAGATCAAAGGCGCTGGGCAGACAGATGCGCCGAGCCGAGGAAGCTAAGTGGGTTGGAAAAAGGCCTTCAACACCTGCCCCGCTCAGTTCGGACATGGTTGGTTTATGGTTCGGCAGTCAGTCAGTGTTTTGTTTCGTGCTTGAAAATTATTAAATTATTTATTCATGTGGAAACAATCCCCTCGTTTGGAATATAAAAAGCGGGCTGTTACTTGGTTGATGAAAGGAGGATCTTCCCGGAATGGGATATTTAATTATCCTCGGTAGCAGTGGTGGTCAGGGATTGGCTCGGCTACAGCGTTGCGAAAGTTGAGCAGGGATTTTTTTCTCTGGCCAGCATATGCATAGTTGAAAAATTAGAACAATGGAATGCGGAATGGAAGGCAATCTGAAGGAAATGGAAGGCAAATGGAATTAGACGGCGGAATTGAGTTAAAAATGAAAGGCAAATCCCAATAATAAAATGGATCCCGCGAAAATAAGAATAGAAAATAAAATATGCACAGAGACTGAATAGACTGAATAGATGAAAACGAATTTGAGATTTGAATGAAACAAGAAAGCATTTGAAAATAATTGTGAACTTTTTTACCAACTTCCTTCATTAAAACCATCCGAACAAACATCAAGTTTGAACACATAAATATGAAGTTTATAATACATTTTGTTGGTTATTGAAAAAAAAACCATGCAGATTCGTGGAGGAGGATCGTGGGACTAGGGTGAGCTAAACGAATGTTAGATTTAACTGATGCTCAAGATCATCCAAGAAATCCTTGGAATATACGTCTCAAGCTCTACGTGTGGAACCGATGCTCATTTAAAAGTATTTGGATGTGCTGCATGACCATGGAGGTTTTTTTTTGTGACGTAGGGGTACGTTTTTGTATTCAATACTGTGGTACAATTTGAAAAAATCGAAATGTGACCGTCACGAAAAGTGGTCAGGTTTCGAGCATTAATATATCAGTCATTTCTCCTAAGATTTTAACATTTTTTGCACCAATCGATCGCACATATTTCTACGCTTTGATGCCATTATTTAAAACTATTGATCTTTAACCTGAAACTTTTGAAAATAACGCAAATATTAGGTGCGCAACTAAGTTCCCGCTGTTTAGCAATAGATGGCGCCAGTAGTAAGTGTTGGTCGAATGTTGTACATCTTAAGCGTCATAAACCAAGCTCAGACATATGGTAAACAAACCGCTTTGCCAAATCAGTGATTTTGGTTTAGTGTTATATATTTTGGTTGTTTGAAGATGTCTGATTTCGTGCCAAATAATCGTCATTTGCGGGAAGTGTTGATTTTCTTCTTTCATTCGAAGAAAACGGCGGCTGAAGCACACCGACAGCTTCAAAAAGTTTACGGTGATGCTGCTCTGAGTGAAACAACGTGTCGTGATTGGTTTCGTCGCTTCAAAAACGGTGATTTCAGTGTTGATGATCGTCCGCGTGAAGGAAGGCCAAAAAACTTCGAAGACTCTGAATTGGAGGCATTGCTCGATGTGGATCCGTGTCAAACGCAAGAAGAGCTTGGTTCAGGATTAGGAGTTCCCTGCCAAGCCGTTTCTAAGCGATTGCATGCGTTGGGAATGATTCAAAAGCAAGGAACTTGGGTTCCTTACGATTTGAAGCCAAGAGATATTGAGCGTCGTTTTTTTCGTCTGTCAACAACTGCTCCAGCGGCAAAAAAGGAAGAGTTTTCTACATCGAATTGTGACGGGTGCCGAAAAATGGATTCATTAAAGTAACCCAAAACGGAAACATTCATGGGGACTGCCCGGGCATGCTTCAACATCGTCGCCTAGGCCGAATATTCACGCTGCGAAGGTTATGCTGTGTATTTGGTGGGACCAAGTTGGTGTTATTTATTATGAGCTGTTGAAACCAAACGAAACCATTACCGGGGAACGGTATCGAACTCAATTGATGCAATTGAGACGAGCACTGCACGAAAAACGGCCACAATACGAGCACAGACACGAAAAAAGTGATTCTTCAGCATGACAACGCTCGACCTCACGTTGCGAAACCCGTGAAAACCTACTTGGAAACGCTGAAATGGGAAGTCCTACCCCACCCGCCATATTCTCCTGATATTGCACCGTCCGATTATTACTTGTTCCGTTCGATGGCACATGGTCTCACTGGTCAGCAATTCCACTCATATGATGACATCTCAAAATGGCTTGATTCTTGGATAGCATCGAAAGACGAACAGTTCTATCGAAATGGTATTCACGTTCTACCAGAAAGATGGGAAAAAGTCGTAGCTAGGGCAATACTTTGAATAATTCGTTTGTAACCTTTGTTTTCAAAATAAAGTTCCTTTTTCACCAAAAAACAGCGAGAACTTAGTTGCGCACCTAATATAAAATGATGTCACAGTATTTTTCCTACCACAGACTTCAACTGTAAGTAAGGGAGGTCTCATATGCAGCAACAAACGATATATAAGGGGTACACCTTCGCCAATTTGCTTCATTCGTTCAGCAGTAACGAAGCTGTGCGGAACGGCAATGAGCCAGTATTGAATTAGCATCTGTCGGTGACAAGCACCCTGGAGGGTGCACTGGCGAACAACCATTGACCAGGTAGCTGATGCCTCTATCGCCGCTGGCTAGGCATCCGTTGCTAGGCAGCCATTGGTTATGCAGTCGGTTTACCAAGCCAGTGGTTAATTTGTAGCCAGCCGGATGACACGAGGTGCTTGTACTTGATCTAAGGCGCTACGTTGAGTAGTATGGACGGTATACCAGCCACCACCATTATCGCTAATGTGTGCAGAAAATGCATTAACTAGCAACATTAGCGTGACCAGTAACCAGTAATTAGCAGATAATTGATTTCAATTATCTGCTAACCACTGTTGCAAACATGACGCTGGTATTGCTGGCCAATGACGACCAATTCTCAAGTACTTTTTCATACAGACGTATCCGATTTTGTAAACAAAGAGGGGAAGTAAGATTCAAACGTAAATTTCTCAAAACTCTCAGCACCCTCACGGAAAGTAGCATCACCTTCATGTTTGGGAAACGTTATTCCTTGTGTTGATGGCTCTAGTTTGCATTAAAGTGTTAAGGGTTTCAAGAATTTAACATTTGAATCTTACTTCCCCTCTGTGTTTACAAAATCAGATACGTCTGTTTGAAAACGTACTAAAACGCATCATCAGCTCCTTAAATAGCTATATGATGAGTTGTACGTCTAAGAATGATAACAATAATTTTTTTTTTGTTGGACCACTGCGTCCACTGAGTTGAACTTTTGTGGTAGAACAATAAGATATTCAATCCTCTACAAACTATCCTGGAGCTAAGATCTTGAACTTCTGAAGGTTCAATCAAGCTTCAACAATGTCCTGAAACTATTTACGTGTTCAAGGAGTTCAAGATAGGCTTTTGACAGCATACATATAATGAAAATGATGCCAATAGGATATTTGTAGATCTCCAAAGAATTCTAGTGTTCCAATTTTGTCGATCTACAAGCTCAATGAAATCATAAATAATGTTCTGAAAGTTTTTATGAGTACGTGAAGTTCAAGACAGCCTTCTGACAACATGACCATCATTGAATCATTTCAATAAGATATTTAATACTCTCCAAAGTCCTCTGAAGATAGGATATTAAAGACTTACAGGCTTTACTAAACCACGAGCAATACTTTTAAAGTTTATATGAGCTCAGAAAGCTCACGAGAGCCTCCTGACAACATGCACATAATTGAATCGATTTACCCATTATGTGACCAACAGAGAACAAAGTTGAATTTTTCGATTTCAAAACATGATATTTCATGAAGTTTTGATAATAGGATCTTGAAACTTTGTGGCATCTCATATCTCGTTAATACTTATCATCCTGAAGTGAAATAATGATGGCATAGAAAGGGGGGGGAGGGGGCGAGGAGGGCCTTCTGATTTTTTTTTTATTACGTGAAAGGCCGACAGCGAACGTTTTTACTCACAGAACTAAAATGACCATTACTATGAAAATACCCAACCGATTTGGAATATTTTTGCACTTTTGGATTCATCCGGCTTTCTTTAAATTGTCTAATATGACCAATGGACATCATTCGTCTCCATAAAAACTGGATATCCCGAACCGTGTTCCGAAAATGGTATCCTAATAAATGCTTCAATAGAAAACCAACAATAATGATACAAACACTGTGAAATGAATACACAGCAATATGTGTGAATGCCATATGACAACCTGGTGAATTGATTTAGGAACAGTCACCCCGGAGCAGGTTCCCATGGGGCCACGGATGGCCAGAAAATTATATGAATTGAACCCTAACAATATGGGTGTCAAAAATCTTGAGATCGTTCCAGAAGAACGTTTGCCATCGTTATTGGACCATCCGGGCACTTGGCTTCGGATTGGTCTGTTCGGAGTAGGTTCTCATGAGGCCACGAATGGCCAGAAAATTATATGAATTGAACCCAAACATATAGGTGTCCAAATTCTTGGAATCGTTTCACCTGCTCCGGGGTGACTGTTCCAGGATCAAGTCACCGGATTATCATTTTGCAATCACACATATTCAAGTGTATTCTTTGAATTAGTATACCATAAATCTTTCATAAGTATACCATTTCCGGAACATGGTTCCGGATATCCGGTATTGTCGGAGACGAATGATGTCCATCGGTCATATTAGACAATTTTAAGAAAGCGGTAGAGTTTCTGAATCCAAAAATGCAAACATATTTCAAATTGGTTGAATATATCCACAGTTATGGTAATTTAAGTTCCGTGGGTAAAAACGTTCCCTGTCGGCTACTTAAAGGTGTTTTCTTTGTTGGACACACAACGGTTAATAGGACACATTGAGCTATCCAAAGTATGGTGGAGTTCAGATTTTAAGGAACAACCGGTTCAATGACGTCTTGGACGATGTCTTAAAAGTTTTTTTGAGTTTGTAAAATTCAAGAGAGCCACTTGGCAACATGCACTTTATCCAATCTGTTCAATAAGATATTAAATGCTCTCCAAAGTATTCTGAAGATAAGACCTTGAAGATCTACTGCCTCGATTGAGTCACGAGCAATATCCCTTATGTTTTCATGAGTTCAGGAAGTTTATGAGAGTCCTCTGGCATCATGCACATCATTGAATCGATTCGACGGGGTATTTAGAACTCGTCAAAGTATTACGGAGTTCAGATCTTGAAGATCTACCGAATCAAACAAGTCTTGAATAATGTTCTTAAAGTTTTTATGAGTTCGTGAAGTTTAATCTGACAATATGCACCTCATTGAATGGCATTAATGAAATTGTTTGTGCTTTCCAATCTATCCTGGAGCTAGGATTATGGTGTTCAAATGATGCCTTTAACAATGTTCTAGAAGTCTTTAGTGTTCAAGAAGTTTAAGATAGTCTTTTAAGAACATACATAACATAAAATGATGTCAGTAGCACGGTGGTGCAATCCCGAGTGTTCTAGAGTTCAGATATTAAAAATCAATATGCTAAATAAAGTTTTAAACAATGTCCTGAAAGTGTTCATGAATTTAAGCACACCACACACGCCTTTTGCAATATACACACCATCGAATACTTAATGCTCTACAAAAAATTCTCAGGTGTGAAGATACATACTTAATTAATGTTTCCGGAATTTACGGAGTATCTGTGTGTTGTGTCCTGTTGGCAGTAGCAGAATTGGTAATGTTGAGAACTTTTTATGCCAACGCCAGTTATGCATTCGTAAGATTGTGTGGCAAGTAAAATCATGCTCCATAACCAGGGAAGTTGAGAAATTGTTCAACCCGAAAAAATCCTTGACCAAACCGGTAGTCGAACCCAGTCGTGACGATTCTCCATCTTCCCTTGAAATCATCGAATCCCATTTGCTTTCTTCCTATTTTCGAAGAGTTTCCGCTTAACTTGAGCCCAGTACTCCTCTTATTGGGTAAAGGTCTGGACAGTTTGGTGGATTGGCTGTTTTTGGCACTTATTTGACCTCTTGTACCTTATACCATTCCAGGACGGATTTCGCAAGCGGCCAAAACAGAGCAGGAGAGTCGTAGCTTCTGATAAACGGCAGAAACCGCTTTGGTAGACATTTTTCTCGTACACATCCTTATAGTTAGTGCCGGTAGAGACGAAACTTTTAGATTTTCGACCACAACTACATACACAAATACTTCTTCGGGAATTTGGACGCCTTCTTTGTCCGGAAATGCTCAGCAATGGCGTTCTTTTGCATTGCGGTATAAAAGGCCAGGCCCAAAAGCTGTTTAAAGTCTTCGAGTGCGTATGTTTTGTCGTCCATTATGATACAAGAAAATGTTTGCAAAAAATTGGTGTAAAATTTTAATGCTTTCTGCAGTGAAATTACGCTTGTCATCACGGTTGGGCACCTATTTCACTTTGTACGCTTTCAGCCCTTGCCTATGCTTCACTTTCTGTACGTATGATTTTGATTTCCCAACTTTGCGAGCCACATTTCGCTCAGAGAGATTGGGATTTTTTCTCAATAATGGCTACCACCTTCTTGTCTATTTGTCGGGAGCATATTGTTTCTATTTGTTCCACTTCCAACCTTCCGATCCACAGTCAATAGCTGGTCAAACTATTTGCAAACACAAAACACGGTTTTAATTCCTTGGCAAGATTGCGTACCGATAAATTCTGATTTTGCTGCCGTTCGTACAAAATGCGTTAGCGAACTTCCGCTTGATTCGACGCCATTTTACTGAATGTAACAAAAATGTTAACATGTTGTACCGAGAAATAAAGTGGAGAGTTTCAGCTGTCATATAAGTGAAACGTTTCAGCGATCCGTGAAATAATTCAAAATCTACACTGAAAGAAAAGTGTCCAAAATTTAACTTGGACAGGCTTTATAAGCTTACAGAAACCACTTCAAACAACAAAAAAGATGCTCTCAATTTTAAGAAAAGTAGTTTGTAATTTATTATTTATTCTTACAAAATTGGTAACTGTACGACTCTGTTCCTCGGTAAGTATAGGGTTTAGAGATTTAATTTTTTGTATTTTCTCCATTGACTAGTCAACTATCGATAGACGAATACAAATCACGACTCAGAGAAAGTCGTTCTTCTTCTTATAGGCCACCTAAATTCTCATAGTGCAGCGGTGTCCTCAACAGTTTCTGCTTTCCCTTCGTCGCATACCTTAAATCTTGTGTACAATTTCAAACACAGCTCGGCAATTTAAACGATCTCTATATTATTTTGATGCGAAAGCTTACGGCAGGAGCAGCATACCAAAGAGAAATCTTACAAATGGCGACCGTCACGAAATATTGAAAAAACTTATTTAAACATTCATGAGACATTGACTTTGCGTACAACTTCAGTGGGCTGTGCTTTGCAGTTTTATTTAAATCTTACAAAATAATAAGTAAAACAAATGTTATAGGTTATCAGAAACTCACTGGAGTAAGTTTTTGGATCTACATGTGCGGGGAGGGTCAAGCGGAAGCTAAAGAAGACCAAAAAAACTGCTAAGGACGAGCAGCAGTTCAAGGCAAACTGGCTTTCTGCGGCGAAGAAGGTGGACAAGGTGGCTGTACAAAATCTGATGGCAGGGGTCAAGCGTAAGGCCCGCCAATTCGGATTTGGAAAAGCGGAAGCCTAACTGAATATTTTTCCTGAATTTTATACTAATTGAACTTGAAAAAGAAATTTAATTTGATTTTTTAAATAAACGATTTCACCGATTTACACGCGTTTTCCCTTGACCAAATTTTGACCGTATCACCCTTTACAATGTGCGGGGAGGGTTTGACCAAAGTCTACGCTCCATACCAAATTTCAAAAATATGGAGAAAAGTTAACGATTGGGAAGGGGAGGGGGGGGGGGTGTGAGATTTTTAAAACTGAGTCTACGTGGTTTATGAACCGTCCCTCATGGTTTCAGTACACATTCCTGGAGGTTCATTGGAACTAGATAAATAGTGTTGGCAGTAGTCGTTAGGACTTACGGAACGCCTGTTCCGCTGATAGAAGGATCACACAGGTGATCCCTAATTCACGGTGTTTAGCGACCACTTGTCTACTGTGCCAATGAATGAATGGTAAGAAGGGTCTAACAAAATGCTTATCCCAAACAAAGCCTGTGGAATACCAGGACTTCCATCACAGTATGAAGCTGTAACTGAGCTAACCGAACAGCATCCTTATTGTTGGTTTAAATCAGTTCATTAAGCATAGTTCAAATTTTCTTTAGGTTTCTCCAATAAGCAAACAACTATAACACTTTGAGAGTGCCCCCAACAACATCGAATCTTCGTGTCTTGCTATGCTGTGCTATCTTGCTATGAGGTACCAGGTGGTTGTACAACGATTGCCTGTCGATCTGCCAATTTGGAAAACGTCTGCATTGAGTTGGAATCTGCATCCAAATTTGGAAAACGTCTGCATCGAGTTATCTCGAATTATAATATTCAGCCCACTATATCACAAAATAATGCGATTGGTTGATTTGTCGTTTCTTCAATAGTTTTTAAAGTGGATTAGCATATATTGCTCTTCCAGCATGGAGCAACATGATCAACATTAAAGACTGCATTAGTTTTTCAGCATTTCAACATAGTGTTTACATTCAAAGTTCTACTCATTTATTTTGCTGCCACGTCGTAGAACGTTTATATGAAGGCAATAACATCAGGTGTGATACTGGCGGGATATGCCGCATTTTACTCTTAGACATCTTACTGTCAATTTAAGGGAAACGACCAAAAGTAAACTTTTAATTTTTGTGGGAATTTGTGTTTTCTATTCATTTTTTTTATGGAACGAATAGCCAAAAAGCCTGGTTCTCTCATGGTTTAATAACTGTGTACGCAGCACATTTTTCTGATAAAATAGCTGTTCAGAGGTTCCACAATGTTTCACGAGTGATTGTTTGTGGATGTTTCTCCAAAACTTTGAAGGTTCCATTGCTGTTCATTGAGCCTGGTGTTAAAACCAACAGTGAATATTACATCGGTAATGTTTTGAAGAATTATTTGCCTTCGACAAGAAACACTATTGGTGCAATACACAGGCTTTGTGTGAGGCTAATTTTCCAGAAACTGGGCAATACCAAAGGATTGACCGAGGAATCTTTTCAGACACGTTTAGTGAAACTGTGGAATGACATGCCTCGAGATATTGCGCGTGCCAGCTGTGACGCTTTCCAACAACTCCTTTGGCAATTAAGGCAAATGGAGAAAAATTTGAACTGAACTAAATTAAGACAAATCCTAAAGACAAACCAAACAGGAAATACATTGAACATTAATATTCATGCAAAATTCTTATTTTAATAATTATATACTTCACTGATAGGAATTCTCACTCACCCTGTAATTAACTTCTTTTAAGATCGATCAGCCCCTTTTGTCATGGAATTGTTTAAAAAATAAACGAATCGGCTTTAATTCTCTGTATCAAATACCAAGCGCCTGAGGAATTTAAATAAATTTCTTTAATATTTTCTTTTATATTTCATGAAACACCTGATAAACTTCTCATTTCCTTATCCTTGTAAAAGTTTTTCTTATTCTGGAAGTCAGCATTTGCAGGAGTTATATTTTGATTTATGAAATAGGTCAGAGACGTCAATAAAAAACTTTCCAAAACTTTTCCATCTCTTAATGTAATTGACCGTAGAATTTTCATGCTTGTCCACAAAAGTCCCGAAAATTTCCAATTACGATTCAAGACAAACAAAAACTGTTAAAAGTATGCCACCATCTTCCCCTCAACCGTCACCGGAATTAAGCATAATTGAGTGTGCCCATCATCCTGAACTGTCGCATACTATGAAGCGAACCGAAACGCAAATCATTCCCTGCAAAATGATTAATGACTCTAATCCAATTCCGGTATCACTTCCCAGAACCCCCCCCCCCCCCTCTTTCCCAGGGGCACGTTCATCTAATGACTTTATCTCAGCAATCTAACAACCTACGGGAACTGAATCTTTCGGCGCGAATTGCGCACCAGCATGTAATTATCCACCGTATGTTTCGACACCTCCCGACACGGACGCGGACATGGACCGGAGATAATTTTCCCGGATCCGATTGCTGCTGGTTCGGATGGTGTCACCCACCGCATTGACGATGTAGTTATCTCAATTTCACTGTGCTTCACTTGCGAATGGAAGATTGCAGTGCCAGTTTTCCCGTTTGCAGTCTCCTAGCATTTGAATTCATGTGACGAATCAACGCCTTCTCGCGCACTCCCTAGTGCTGCTTTCTATTCATTAGATTTCTGGTGGCGGGGTGAATTGCGCTGTGCCTGAGCCAGTGAGTGGGTGCCATTACTCTCTGGCCATTATGCTCCCAGTAGATGTCGAGTGTGAAATTATTCCTCTGGTGCAGCGTTAAGTGGACTCGGGTCCTGTATAATTAATGTGAAAATCATCTACTTATTACTGAGCGTGGCGCGAGGACCAGCAAGTGTCGTTTGCTTGATGAGAGGTGTTAGGGAGATCTTGTGTTGCCACTGTAGCGAGGGGCCTCATTGTGGTATTCTAATTTTATTCTGAGAAATAAATTAAACAACAAACTGAAAGTATTTCGAAATTATATGTTTGAAAAAAAAAAACTAGTTTAACACGGCCGCTTCAATGTGGTGAGATGATCATCCAAGCATTAACGAGCAGGATTAATTTTAACATACGCGTAAAATTTCCCCACGATCAATTGCAAGCCAAAATAAGCGTGAACAACGAAAGCCTTTGCAGTCTCTCATACAAGAGACCTGATTTAGGAGATATCTGGCTTAAATTTACATGAAACATCCAATGAACACATGTTATCCCAAGTAACATTGCCAACACCATTTTGCTTTATAAAATTTTATTGAGGTTTTATCAAAGGCACTAGAAATAAATTTGGTTTTATTATGACAACAAGAGGTGCTAATAGGTTTCATATTTTAGTTAGGTTTATGAGAACCTACACAGCTTGTTTAAAACGATCTTAAAACATCGTTTTCTCAAAATCATTTGACTCCTATCAAAGTTTTTTAGTTTTTTTTTTATGAACTCATAAAATGCTGTTTTGAAATGCCGTTTTAGGACTCATTCATAATATCTTATTATGATCAGTTGACAAAGCATTTTAAAACCATTTTGACTCCAGTAAATGCATAAACCCTTTGCGCTCTAGTATCCGAACTCTCACATTTTGAATGCGACAGCGGAGTAAAAAGGGTTAAATGGCAAATTAGCATTTAGGGAAGCCAAATAACCAAATAGTTTTAAAGTAGTCATTGCGAAGATAACTTGGCTTTATGGCAGAATTCTGATTTTTTTAAACCGCCATATTGAAATATAAGAAATAATTGATATGTGGAAAAATAAATGCACCAAATTTTATATGTAATGCAAATGAACTGTAGTTCGGAGACCAATTCCTATAAATTTTTAGATAGTCCTATTGAATTCCATCAATTTTCAAGAAATTCGTGATCAATTTATCGAATATATTAGTTTTCATTTTGTGTTGTTTTGTTGTTAACTTGCATAATTTCCGAGGCGCATTAATTTTCGGCTGTTATCGTGCCAATGTTCACCATAAAATTAAATGCTCATATGATTTGGAGCATATTACGCTGTAAAAAACTCAATTTGTTTTAGATATTTTGCTATCAAACAAAATTTCTCGCAACACCAGACCTTTTTTTCTCAACTATTATTAACTGCTAAATGAATCGGGCTGCAACATGGTGAGCTGTGAATGCCTTAAATGCCGGGCCAAAGGAAACCACCCAGCGTTGGGTGTGCTACACGTCTTACCTCTAGGAAGGTCCAATGTCGAAAGAGGAAGTTGCAATGGTTGCTGCGATTACGTATGATGCCGAACAAGCGGCACTCACGATGAGTGCGCGCATACAAGGTTCAGCATGCGTTACACTTTCAGTACTCAAAGTACGCACCACACATCTCCCCTCTAGGGGAAAAAAATTGATAAGTAGATTAAACCTGTTTAACAGTGTGTTAACGGTTGAGTAGATTTAATTTACCGTGATAAACCTCTAGCTGGAGTTGGATTCTCAAGATTGCCGTCGGGTGGCACTGCATGGTTTAGTTTTAGGTCTTTTAGGTTGGTTTGTTTGATCGTGTGCTTGTTGACATTTCTTCTTCCCTCTTCCGAGCTTCCGATAAGTTTAGTAAATAGTAGTAAATATTTACAAAAAAGAAATGTAATTGGGCCGACACTCGTTAGGGAAAATGTAAAAAAAAAAGAACGGCAAAACCCCACGCGGTGAAGGTTCCCTGTGTTCCAGTTCGGATCCTGATCGAGCATCTCCGGGACGTAAACATTCCTCGGGTGGGATGAAGGTTTGTTTTTGTTTGATACTGGGGCGACGATGGCTGAAGTGTATGCCGTCCATCAGCCAATGAAAAACACCTGGCGGCCGGGTCCCGGATGTTAAAAATTCCCGGAAGATTGATCCCCCACTCATGCAGGTGGGGGGTCGCGCCGCTGTGTGGCCCCCCTTGATTTGGATTTTAGGTTAAATAGCCTAGTCCCAGTGGTGAGTTTCCTTTCCCTTCGGTTCTAACCAATTTTTTTTCTTTATTTTAGACTTCTAATTTATGAAGGCGAGAAGCAATGATTCGGATGGTTTTTTTTTAGTTCAAAGAGTGGGTGTGTTTAGGCGAAGCTAATTATTTGTATTAGAGTCGTTAGAGTAATCCGCAGTGTTGCTATCACGTGTAAAATTGACTTAATCACGTCGCGGTGTTGGTATGTTCCGTTCCACTCTCCACCAGTCGGACAAAGTCGCTGAACGGTATGTCTTTCTGTAGCTCTGCATGCACCGGCTATGTTTGAAGGCGAGTTCGAAAAGTGCTCATTCGATGATGTAGCTGTGTTTCCAGGGCGTTCCCTTGAGGATGTAGCTGTGTCTTCATCGCGTGTGTCTCGCCAAGGTCGTATCTTTTTTGTTTGTGATACGTGTCTTTTAGTGATCTTCCCGTTCTCGTCGTTCAGGGTGAGGCTACCATTCCGCTCTTCTATGACCGTGTACCTTGTCGGAGAGAACCGCGAGTCACCTTTCGAACGGTGATGCCGTTCCACGATAACTTCGTCACCAGGTTTAACTCTGCATTTACGAGCACCTCGCCGCGCATCTTCACGGCGCTTACCAGCTAGCTTCGCTTCACGATCTTTGAGTTCCAAGCTGTGTTCGTCGAAGTTGGCTTTCCCGTGCTGAATTAACGGTAGTCCGCGTTTGATTTTGCGCCCATACATCACCTCTTCAGGTGGCACCTTGGTGATGCTGTGTGCTGCGGCGTTATGCGCATTAACTGCTTTTCTCAGTTCTTCGTTGTAGTCGGTTTTGTTTGCTGAAGCTGTCGCCATAGCTTTGTTAATTAGCTTCATATAGCTTTCAGCTAAACCGTTCTGCTGTGGAAAAAGGGGTGTCGAAAAGGATATTGAGATATCATGTCTCTTACAGTACTTCGCGAAGTCTCCGCCGGCAAATGGAGGCCCATTATCTGTCTTCAGTATTTTGGGGTAGCCCTCCTTGTTGAATACATCCTCGAGCACTTGTTCGGTGCATTCAAAGTTAGTTGATTTCACAGAACGTGCGACGATGAATCTGGACTTATAATCAACTATTACGAGGATCAGGATACCCCCAAATCGTGCGTATGGACCATTGAAGTCCAAAGCCACGACTTCCCAAGGAGCTCTCGGGGCGAAGATCCGTTCCATAGGAGTTGGTCGTTCAGGCTTTCCATTTACAACGCAAGTTTCACATGATTCCACCCACTTCGCTACATCGCTGGACATGCCGGGCCACCACACACGCTGACGCATGATACTTTTCATTTTCGCGGTCGATGGGTGGCCCTCATGTGCCACTTCCAGGGCCCGCCGCTGGAGTGCTTCTGGTATCACGGCACAGCCGGTCTTGATGAGGATACCTTTGTCAACCGTCAAGTCGTCTGAGATGGCTTGGTATTTGCGCAAGTTTTTGGGCCAGTTTGTCGATCCCAAAGCGCTTATCACTTGTTGTAAGGTGTTGTCGGTGTCTGTGGTACTTGATATTTCGGCCTCTGTGAGGATTTCAACGGAATTTGCTTCGATGGCGGCTATTTCCCACGGGCTGGCTTCTTCGTCGAAAGGTGCATCGTTGCCGGAGTAGAGCCTTGAGGAAGGATCCGCGATATTTTCCTTTCCACGAATGTATTCGATATCATAGCTGTATGGGCTTAGCCTCAATGCCCATCCATCGGCGCGTGTTAAAGCCCTTTTTGACTCCTCTCTTGTCCGATTGAGGATGAATGCAACCCCTTGCGCATCCGTGCGAAGCGTGAAATGCCTACCGAGAAGGAAGTAGGAAAAATGCTCCACCGCCCATACCGCAGCTAGGGCTTCTCGCTGATTTTGTGCATATTTCCTCTCGGTGGGTGTTAAGGCTTTGGAGGCGAAGCTTATTACCCTTGGGATTTTGTTGGTTCCTTCTTGCACCAAAACAGCTCCAAGTGCGACAGGTGATGCATCAGTGTAGATGACTGTTTTATCACTTTCGGAGAAGAAACCGAGTGATACGGTGCATTCAATGATCCGTTGCTTAATCAAATTGAATGCTCTCTTTTGCTCGGCACCCCAAGTCCACGTTTTGAATGTAGTGGCTGCCCAAAGTGGGCTTGAGACGTCGGCGAAATTTTTCAGGTGCGGACTGAGGAATGATGCTAGCCCTAAAAAACTTCTCAGCTCCGAGAGAGTTGCTGGTTCTCTGAAACGGCGTATACTTTTTATCTTCTCGCTATCTACATGGAATCCTCCAGCGTCGAGTTCATGACCAAGGAACTTTATTCTGGTCCGATCGAACTCGCACTTGCCTGTATTTAGGGTCAAATTGTTTGCCTTCAGTATCTGCAATACTTTAGCAACAGTTGCCCGAAGTTTCTCTAGCGTTTCCGCGAAGATGAGGACGTCGTCGATGTAGACGATGATGTTGTCGACTTCCATCAGGATCCGTGTCATTTCGCGTTGAAAAACTTCCGGCGCGCAGTTCACGCCAAACATGAGTCTGGTGAACCTATACATGCCATCTTCGGTTAGAAAGGTGGTCAAGTCTCGCGATTCTTCGGCAAGTTCCAAGTGATAAAAGGCATTGCTTAGATCAAGCTTAGAAAAAAATCTCGATCCATGAAGCTTGACCCTCATTTCGTCGAGAAGGGGGAGCCGAAAGTATTCGCGGTTAATAGCTCTGTTCGGTGCCCGCATATTAACGACTAACCGAAAGTCGTTCTTCCCCTTGGATACGGCGGACATGCCGCTAATCCAGCTTGGTGCGGAAGTCACCTCCTCGATTATACCGTGGGTTAGCATTTCTTGGAGCCTGAGTCGGGCACCTTCCCTGTAAGCAGCATAGGGGTGTTTGTTTAATACAAAACAGTTAGCACGAGTCAACAAACCGTTTGTTTTTTTTTCTTGCTTACCTGAAAGCTGCTGGTACATTGTAGTATGCGCTTTTCACGGGTGGGACGGTTTTGTCGATACTAAATCTGACCTTCACGCCAGGCATTTTGGGAAATTGTTCCACCTTATGGGCAGTTTCGCAGTTGTTGATTGCGTTTCCAACCTGTAGCAGACCCATGTCACTAGCCGTGTATCGCCCTAGGAGTGACCTGTTTCCTTGTGGTACGACGTGGAAGGTCGCTGTCAAGGATGGTCTGATGGAATCTGGTAGAGTTATTACCGCTCGAAAAACGCATTCAATGGTCATCGGCGCACGAGAGCCGTAGCCACACAATCCCCTATTCGATTTTTCTGTCATGATTAATTTTGCCCTGCCAGAATGAGCCTCTTCCTTCAAACGCCCCCAGTCATATCCGCCAATGACGTTTACGTCGGCGCCAGAGTCGATAAGGAACCGTATGGGACTAGACGAACCAATACAACAAGCAATTGTAACGTCTTCTAGGGAAAGTGCGTTGACCTGATGGCTGACCCCCTAGAGAGAATTGGATATGGCATTTTAAGTAAGGACATTGATGACCAGAGAGTAAAGATTCTTTATTCAAGAAATAATTCACGTTTCGAAAAATACAGAGGGAGAGAAGTAGGAAAAAAGAAAAACGATTGACATTGATCGGGAAATGATTCATACCTCTCTATAACGATCATCGTCTTTAAACTTCGTAACGTTGGAGTTTCGTCCGTCCTGCACCATGTTGACCCGTTTCTGTTTGCAAGCCGCTTCAAAATGTCCAAGTTCTCCGCACGCGTTGCAAGACCTGCCAATTGCTGGACACCTTCCGTATCGGTGGCGGAATAGGAAACAACCCTGGCATCGGCGTCCTTTAGAGGGTTGGTTCGCTTCGGCCCTGCGGTTTTGTTTGGCTGGGGGTCCTCTGGATGGTCCGCCATTCTTGGCTGCGTATTTGCGCTTTCCCTGATCACGAGACGGTAGTTGACGAGCGTTCCGGACCTCAAAGACGGATGCTTCATCGTGCTGACTGTGCTCAGATCGAAACGCCTCGTCCCGTGTAGCGGATTGCACGATAAAACTGGTCTCGTACCCGAAAATTTTAGCCTGTCTTACCAGATCCTTGTTCCTTAGGCCGTTTAGAAGTTGAGCCCTTACGAATCTGTCTTCATCGTCGGCGCTGTACTTGCACGACCGGACTTTGCACATCAGCCGCGCGTGGTAGGCGACGGCCGACTCGTCGTCTTCCTGCCGCATCCTCGTGAAAACCTCATGCTCGGCGGCCTTGTCGGTCATGGAGGAAAGATAGTTCTGCACATTTGTGACGAATGTTGCGTAGCAGCTCGGGTCCGTTAACTTTGGTTGCAGCTTGGCTGCTTTGATTATACCTTGCATGGTATCGCCCACCGACAGGAACAACAATTGGGCCCTTTTTGCAGGGTCATTCACGTTGTTCAGGGATGCTGCTATCTCGAAAGTTTCAAGATAGCGATTCCACTCTTCCCACAACTTGTTCGATGGGATACCGCTTGGAAAGGACTTCAAGTGGTCCCAGCGGATGCTAGCAGAAAAACCTCCGTTTCCCTTCACGTTGGTGTCATTCGATATCCGCCAGCTCGTATCAATGTCGTTTTTCTGTTGTGGTCCAGTGTTCTCCTTGAAGCGATCCAAAGCGGCGTTGATGCTGTCGAGAACTTTTTCCATTCGGTCTATGCGGGCAGCATTGTTTGCACGTTCTATCTCATCGGGACTTGGACCTTGACGGTACGCTACCTCCGGGGATGATGGGACCGATGGGGATCGAGAAGAATATGGTGGGGAAGTAAGTGGGTCGTCAGGTGAGTCGGTGTCTCCTTTCTCGCTTCCGTCATTGTCACTACCGTCACTAGCTGCGTCACCAGCCTGTACGCTGCCGTCATTTGCTGCTTCGTCGGCGGATTCGTCACTGCCGGCGGTGTCATCTGGAATTTCGCTGTTCCCGGTTCTCGGTGAAGCGGTTATGTTCTTGACGACGCGGCCGGTCGGTGCATTAATTTCCTGCTCGTCATCCGACGGTAGGGTTCCAGCGACGCGAACGTATTTGCCGTTGTTTCGAGTGACGTTTGACATTTTGCCTGGAAATTTCTTTTTGGGGTCCTTGCTATTTCCACTTGTTTCTGAAATGATGCGTATGTACAATATGTTGCATATTAGTCGGACGTTTTGAAGGTAGCTCAGTTAGTATTTTCATTTTTTTTTTTGCATGCATCCGCTCAACCTGCGCGATGCCTTGCTTGTACTAGATTCGAATGCGTGATAAGTATATCGGCTAGGATGTGCACGATCAATCGATCCGCTAACTGCGCGATCAATCGATCTGCCGACTGCGCGATCAATTGATCCGCCAATTGCGCAATTAATTGATCCGCCAAGCAATCGATCCGCTAACTGCGCGATTGGTTGATCCGCCAACTGCGCGACCAATCAACCCGCCAGATTTAGGTATGCAATCAGGTGATCCGTTCATGCCGTTCGTATGCGCGATTATCGCAATCCGCCCCGTGCATTTTGGTGTTCCCTCGATGTGCTTCCACGTGGGAAGCATAACCCCACAAATAAAAATTTCTCACTAAATCAAAAAAAAATTTTTTTTTGGGCTTCTGCCTGAGTGGTTTCCTCTGGCACAACTTTCTTAATTAATTAAAATTGCGGTTCTGGTTTTGTGTTGCTTTAAAGATAAGCAAAAAACCTGGTAGGATCGCCATTGTGAATGCCTTAAATGCCGGGCCAAAGGAAACCACCCAGCGTAGGGTGTGCTACACGTCTTACCTCTAGGAAGGTCCAATGTCGAAAGAGGAAGTTGCAATGGTTGCTGCGATTACGTATGATGCCGAACAAGCGGCACTCACGATGAGTGCGCGCATACAAGGTTCAGCATGCGTTACACTTTCAGTACTCAAAGTACGCACCACACATATTATATAAAAAAAACAAATATTTTTTTTATTTATATATAAAAAAATGTTTTTTTTTTTTTTTTTTTTAAAAAAAAACCCCCCACCCCCGAGATATATTTCTCTCTCCCATATTGAGCTGTAAAGATGCACCAAGCTGCGATTGATTATCATATGCCTATAATTACTATTTTAACTATTTCATCATATTATTTTATTTATAACCATATTTAAATAACAGGATGACGAATTCCAACCATGGCATATTTTAATTAAATATAATAGTATATTTCATTGCTCTAGTACATACTGCATATATTGCATATTATGACATATTATGTACATTATATATAATAAATACTGGGTTGGGAGGGAGCATCAGGGTATAATTCAAGCTGAAACTGGACGATGGTTTGATTGACTGCCTGAGTCTAGGAGGGAATGAACAGCATCATTTTCTTTATCCTACCGATTCGATTGTGATGCTGCGAATTCTACAACAGTTTCAGTGAGAGCGACGCGCCCTTCTTAACAAGCCATCCTGTAGAAAGCTTAATAAGTATTGCAAATTGGGTTATTCGAATTGTTGGATCGTATCGTTGGAAGGAGATTCTTAATTTACCGTGGATTTCGCGTGAGTGTCTCTGCTTACGGGTCCACCCCTCCGTTTTTGGCCCTTCATACAGCGATATTGTGAATTCAGATCGGTGGCTCAATTTGATCTTGCTATTAAGTGGAGCTGCATCCAAGCCAAGGGCATGAAGGGATGGTGGCTACCATACATACATACATACATATTATTAACTGCTAAATGAATCAGAAGAGCAGATAATCGAACAAAGTAGAACAACAAAAACCAACCACGATATCACAGTGAAGTTGGACAGCTGTGGCCATTTGGTCGTATGTTGGTTTTCATGGCAGCCAATAGGTTCTCAAGTGGTCATAACATCTTACACAAGAACATTTTCAAAATCATTATGGTCTTATAAAGGTTTTATTAAATTGTGTTCACAAAATGTTCTACATGGATTTCCGGAAAAACTGACGCGGTTGAGCAACGATGGATCGAGTGATGTGTGTCGTCCGAGTATCAGGAACGCTCTCGAGTCCTTTCGAATCTCGGAGAGGGCTACGGCAAGGTGATGGATTGTCGTGTTTGTTGTTTAACATAGCATTGGAGGGTGTGATTCGAAGAGCTGGGATAGACACGAGTGGCACGATCTTCAGGAAGTCTGTCCAACTATTTGGCTTCGCCGACGACGTTGATATCGTAGCACGTAACTTTGAGACGATGGCGGAAACGTACATCAGACTTAAGGCTGAAGCTGGTAGGATTGGGCTTGTGATTAATGCGTTAAAAACAAAATACATGATGGGAAGAGGCTCACGAGAAGACAATGTTAGCCTCCTAGCACGAGTTCAGATCGACGGTGATGAAATCGAGGTAGTAGACGAATTCGTGTATCTGGGCTCATTGGTGACCGCCGATAACGACACCAGCAGAGAAATACAAAGGCGCATTATGGCTGGCAATCGTGCCTACTTTGGACTCCGAAGGACGCTAAGATTGAACAAAGTTCGCCGTACCACAAAGTTGACCATCTACAAGACATTAATTAGACCGGTAGTTCTCAACGGCCACGAAACATGGACATTGCTAGTGGAGGACCAACGCGCCCTTGGAGTCTTTGAACGGAAGGTGCTGCGTAGATCTACGGTGGAGTGCAGATGGAAGACGGAACGTGGAGGAGGCGAATGAACCACGAATTGCATCAGTTGCTGGGAGAACCTCCCATAGTACACATCGCAAAAATCGGTCGACTACGATGGGCTGGGCATGTCGTAAGAATGTCGGACGACAGCCCTGTGAAAATGGTTCTCGAAAACGAACCGACAGGTACAAGAAGAAGAGGCGCGCAACGAGCAAGGTGGATCGATCAAGTAGAAGACGACCTGCGGACCCTCCGCAGACAGCGAGGCTGGCGAGGTACAGCCATGGACCGATTACAATGGAAACAACTTCTGTTCCCAGCAGAGGCCACACCGGCATTAGTCTGATTGGTAAGGTAAGGTCACAACAGTCTACAGAGTGGGCCACTTTGTACACATTTTGGCTTTAAAGAAGCATAGTGGAGGTGTTGGTAGACAAAACAGTTTTGAATGTAGTTTTATCAACGAAGCCGGGAAGAATGCTATACGGCTGGAATAAAACTTAAATTGTCACTTGGGATGTCACATCTTGCATTGCATTGCAGGAAAATTTATTTAAACAGACAGACGTTTTTGAAGAATTTTGATTACTGCCGCTTCATTATGTAAATGAATCACTTTGCCAATATAGCAACAATAAATAACATTTTTGATTTGCTGTCCGTTTTCTGCTGAAAATTTCAAAAAATCTGTTTGGCATGGAGTCCACGAGGCTTTGTTGCGTTTTAGACGGATTTGAGTTCCAGGCTTCTCAAACGCAGCTTCTAGCTCTTCTAGCGAACTGTTCCGAACTGTCTTCCACTTTTGTAAACAAGCCGTTCCAGGATGTCCCACCAGTTTTCGACCAGGATTCTGATCCGGACTGCAGGCTGGGCAGTTCAGGATCTCTGTTTGCGAGTAACATGAGCTTACGGATGCTAAATCAGACTCCATATGGATTTATCGACTCCACTGCGCGACAAATCGGTTTGTCTCGGAGGCAGTAATAGTGAACCGGTTGGCCGCGGTCACTTGCCACTATCTACGGGAAACGCGGAGGAGAGTGGGAGAAACTTGTATAAGATTTGAAGCTAAACATTAACAACTAGGTCAGTAGGTCAGTAAGTGCAAAATAGCAATCGTAGCAATTTGTCGACCGGAGGCAAACTCCGAGAAATTTATGTTTAATTTGGAGAATAAATGCAGTATAGTATAAGTGAATAAATGTGGTGTTTTTTTGGTGATTAAAGTTGTGTTTTAGAAGAATAAATGGACTAAATGTTGTGAACAAAAGTTATGTGCCTTCATGTGAGGAAAGGTTCTTGGATGACGACCTAAATGGAGAACGAAAAGGTACGTTCACCAGGCAGTGGTAAACCAGAGATAGTGGTTGGGAAACATAATTTTGGTCCTTCGAGTCGGATCTGAACCAGCGATTTATGGATACAGATGCCTCGATCCGAAAACCAATCCGAAAAGATTTCTTGCTGAAAAGAAACATCGATCTCAAACCAGCTACAAACAGCAAGCAAGCGGCTGTTGTACTCCGAACAATCGAGGATGTTGACGTCGTCGACTTTGTATAATTGTATTGCTCAAGCCAAGAGAACAGCTATTGTTGAGAATTTTGGCCTCGCAGCAGCGTGTGCGTCTGTATCTCCCCCGTAGAGGGGAGAAACGAATATAGTTAATTAGGGTGGTAGACCTAATTGTCACCACTAGCCATATTTTTTTTGTGTTTTTTTTTTCATACATTCTTTTTTTTGCTGCATTGTACTTGCATCACATTTCTTTTCTTTTTTTTTATAAGCATTTAATTTAGGTGTTTGGTGAAGGATTTTTTTTGTGATTGTGTTTTTGCTTCCCGTGCATAGTTATGGCCTCTCCTGAGGCGAAAGTTATTCGCATAAAGCACTACCATCCGTTCTTAAAGGGACCTTGGGTTGTCTTTTTTCGGCCCAAAGATAAACCCTTGAAAACTCTCGACATTTCGAGAGAATTGCTGCGAAAGTGATTTAATAGGCTGCGTGTTGAAGCGCCGAATTTTGAAATAGCTAATAAGATTGCTGACCAAAAAGTATTCAATATCGAATACTGTGTATATGTCCCTTCGCGAGATGTGCAGATCGATGGCGTTGTCTCCGATACGAGTTTGATGGTCGAGGACCTGAAACGAGCTTCTGGTTGTTTCAAGAACTCTACAGTCGCTCGTGAACTTTTAACTATCCTGGATGTAAAACAACTACATTCAGCATCGTTGCAAGACGAAAAAAAAGGTCTATCAACTTTCAGACTCATTTCGGGTGACCTTCGCCGGTTCTGTTCTCCCAAATTATGTTAAATTAGATGGAGCTTTTTTCCCGGTGCGCCTGTATAGATCGAGGGTATTCAATTGTACCAACTGCAAAAGACTGGGGCATTCGGCCAGCCATTGTGGCAACAAATTCCGTTGCGGCAAGTGTGGTGAAAACCACACCGAGGATTCTTGCACACAAGCTGTGCAAAATTGTGTTTATTGTGGTGAGAATCCTCACCCTCTACAGGAGTGCCCAAGGTACAAAAGGCAATCCGATAACGTGCAGCGTTCCATTACTGGACGCTCCAGGCAGACATATGCAGAAATGCTTAAGTCTGCAACAGCCGCTCAAGATGAAAACCAATTTTCGATTTTGTCAGCTGAAGAATCGATCTCTGACTTATCTGATGAAGGTGATTCTACGGTGGTACACGCACCTGGATCCTCAAAAAGGAAACGTTCTTCTCCGAAAGTGCGCTGAAGATAACAAAAGTCACCTCCAAAAGATTGCAACATTTTGGGCAAATGGGCAAATGGGGAAGAAATTGTAAAACCGAGGGCTCCTATTGCACCAACTCCTGGATGCAGTAAGGACTTTCCGCCATTGCCTAAAAAGAATAATAACAATAAAACTGCTACTCTTCAACCTTTTCAAAAGGAATTCAAGTCCGATCGAGGATTGATAGCTTTTTCGGACATTGTGGCATTCATTTTAGACATGTTCAATATACAAGACCCTCTTAGAAGCTTAGTTTCTGCCTTGCTTCCGACATTGGAATCATACCTTAAGCAATTGACTGTTTTATGACCCCTCCTAGCATCGATCATATCTTTCGATGGATAACTCATCGAACCAGGTCAGAGATATGATCACTGTACTACAGTGGAACTGCCGTAGTCTGGTGCCTCAACTAGACTCGTTCAAGTTTTTAGTTCACAATTCCGATTGTGATATATTTGCTCTTTGTGAAACATGGCTTTCTTCAGAAAATGAATTCAACTTCCATCATTTTAACATTATACGCCTGGATAGAGACGATTCTTACGGAGGAGTGCTTTTAGGGATCAAAAAGTGCTACCCATTCTACAAAATTTCTCTACCAGCTCTTTCAGGCGTCGAAATTGTCGCTTGTCAAATAACTGCAAAAAATAAAGACCTTTGCATAGCTTCAGTTTACGTTCCTCCTCGAACTTCCATTAGCCGCAGTCAACTCTGGAATTTAGTTTCTATTTTACCGTCCCCAGTATTAATTCTGGGTGACATGAATTCCCATGTTACTGGATGGGGGAACCTATATGATGACAATAGGGCGGCTATTTTTTACGATTTATGTGACGATTTCAATTTGTCAATTTTGAACACTGGTGAAGCGACACGCATACCTAAACCTCCTGCTCAAGAAAGCAGACTCGACCTATCTTTCTGTTCAAGATCGCTTTCGTTGGACTGTCTGTGGAAAGTCCTCAATGATCCTCATGGTAGCGATCACTTACCGATCATCATTTCAATTAAGTGTGGCCCTCAACCTTCAGAACCATCTCGAGTTCCGTTCTACCTCTAAAGGAACATCAATTGGCAAAAATATGCAACGGCGGTGACAATCGATACTGAATCCGTCGATACACTTCCACCGTTAGAAGAATATAGATTCCTTGCCGACCTGATCTACAAAAGCTCATTTGAAGCACAAAAAGGAAAAGTTCCAAGTGCACCCTTCAAAAGGAGACCAGCCACACCTGGCTGGGACGATGAATGCACAAAATTGTATTTACAAAAATCTGACGCTGTCAAAGCTTTTCGCAGACACATGACTTCCACTTACTTCGAGGAATATTCCAAGCTTGAAACACAGCTAAAACAACTTGTCAAAGCAAAAAACGCGGTTATTGGCGAAATTTTGTCGAGAGACTCTCAAAAGAAACCTCAATGACCACCTTGTGGAGGGTGGCTCGCAACATGCGTAACCGCTCATATACTAATGAGAGTGATGAATACTCCAACCGATGGATTTTAGATTTCGCGAAAAAGGTCTGTCCGGATTCTGTTCCAGCAAAACATATTTTTCGAGAAACGTCGCCAAACGGTGGCTCTCTGGACAGACCATTCACTATGCTGGAATTCTCTATGGCTCTATAACTCCTCACCCGGATGCGATATGATAAATTTCTTCTGAATTATCTTCTGAAAAATCTCCCAGATATCGCAAAAAGACGCTTGCTGGACCTATTTAATTCCTTGCTTCGAAACAACATTGTACCACCGGAGTGGAGACAGGTCAAAGTAATAGCTGTTCAAAAGCCTGGTAAACCAGCGTCTGATCATAACTCATACCGTCCGATTGCTATGCTTTCATGCATTAGAAAATTGTTGGAGAAAATGATCCTTCGAAGGCTCGATCACTGGGTCGAATCGAATAACTTGCTATCAAATACACAGTTTGGGTTCCGTAAGAGCAAAGGAACAAATGATTGTCTAGCGCTGCTTTCCTCAGATATTCAACCGGCCTTTGCGCACAAGTATTCTTGGCTTCAGTATTCCTGGACATTAAGGGGGCTTTTGATACAGTTTCCATTGAAATCCTGTCAGAAAATTTGCAGAGATGTGGACTTCCCGGAGTTTTAAATAATTTTTTGTACAATTTGTTGTCAGAAAAGCAAATGAACTTTTCACTTGGACAACTGACAACTTCCAGAATTAGTTTCGTGGGCCTGCCCCAAGGCTCATGCCTAAGTCCCCTTCTTTATAACTTTTACGTCAAAGATATTGACAATTGTTTGGCAGAACAATGCACGCTAAGACAACTTGCTGACTACAGCGTGGTTTCTTTAAGAGGCTCACATGCCGTTAACTTGCAAGGACCATTGCAAAATTCCCTAGATAACCTATCTTCTTGGGCTAGGAGTCTGGGGATCGAATTCTCACCGCAGAAAACTGAACTGGTAGTGTTTACTCGAAAGCGGTATCCAGCCCAACTGCAGCTTAATCTTTTGAGCAGAAACATTACCCAATTGTTATCTTTCAAATACCTTGGGGTCTGGTTTGATTCAAAGTGCACTTGGAATGCCCACATTACGTATTTAAAGCAAAAATGCCAAAAAAGGATCAACTTTCTCCGTTCAATTTGTGGCACATGCTGGGGTGCTCACTCTGGAGACCCGGGAGCTCTTTTTGCTCTCTCTCGGCAAGAAAAATTCACCTTCTAAAATTGGAACGAATTCAATATCGTTGTCTGCGTATTGCTCTTGGCTATATGCACTTAACGCATAACCCATCAATTTCATGATAATTTTGTTTTTCTGTTCTGAAAAGTTGGATTTTGAAGCTGCCTTATGAATTTTGGGCTTAGATTTTCTGGAATGGACCTCCCTGAATCCACTGGTGCTCACACATTTTTTCAGTCAGTCAGTCAGTCAGTCAGTCAGTCAGTCAGTCAGTCAGTCAGTCAGTCAGTCAGTCAGTCAGTCAGTCAGTCAGTCAGTCAGTCAGTCAGTCAGTCAGTCAGTCAGTCAGTCAGTCAGTCAGTCAGTCAGTCAGTCAGTCAGTCAGTCAGTCAGTCAGTCAGTCAGTCAGTCAGTCAGTCAGTCAGTCAGTCAGTCAGTCAGTCAGTCAGTCAGTCAGTCAGTCAGTCAGTCAGTCAGTCAGTCAGTCAGTCAGTCAGTCAGTCAGTCAGTCAGTCAGTCAGTCAGTCAGTCAGTCAGTCAGTCAGTCAGTCAGTCAGTCAGTCAGTCAGTCAGTCAGTCAGTCAGTCAGTCAGTCAGTCAGTCAGTCAGTCAGTCAGTCTTGAAAAAAATGCAACAGTATGGGTAAAATTTAATAAAATTTTGGATTAAGGTCTGTATCCACATTAATCCGGACACCTTCAAATCATTGTAACCTTTAAAATATTGCACATAGGAATGAAAAATTTCACTGTGGTATAGCTGAGAGTCAATGATGAAAAAGACTATGATTGGTGTTTACATTTCATGTTTAGCATTCAAGATGGCGACGAAAGAAAAACAAGTGCGCGAGCGAAATTTGTACGGGCGTACCGCAAATTCTAACTTGTCAATACGGGACCTTGCACAAACATTGGATTTGCCTAAATCCACTGTTCACGATGTGCTCAAATCATTTTCGGAACGTTTGACGGTGGAGAGGAAACCGAGAAGTGACAAAAACATTGGACGCGCTGATCCTGTCATGGACCGAAAGGTGAAAAGGATATTAACGAAAAACCCAAAGCTCTCCATTCGAACGGTGGCTCGTAAAATAGGGATGTCGCCTGGTTTTGTCCAAAAATCAAAACAACGTTTGGGACTTAAGTCGGATATATTAAAAACAGTTCGAAATCGCAACGACAAACAGAATTTGGCAGGAAAATCACGGGCTCGACGTTTGTACTGCGAATTTTTGACGAAGTTTTCATGCGTTGTTATGGACGATGAAACGTATGTCCTGGAGGATTTCAAGCAGCTTCCAGAGCTGACTTTTTATTCTGCTGTGGCCAGAAATGCTACAGCTGAGCATTTCAGAACGAAGAAGGCTTCGAAATTTCACAAAAAATACCTTGTGTGGCAAGCAATTTGCACGTGTGGCCAAAAGAGTAAATCTTTCGTCACTACAGGCACAATCAACACGGAGATCTATCAAAACGAGTGTCTGCAGAAGCGATTGCTACCCTTCATTAAAAGTCACAAAGAAAAACCTTTGTTCTGGCCCGATTTGGCATCATGCCACTATGCTAAAACTGTGATGGAGTGGTACCTAGCAAATCAAGTGAACATTGTACCAAAAAACTCAAACCCGCCAAATTGCCCAGAGCTACGACCAATCGAGAGATATTGGGCTCTGATGAAGCGGAAGCTTTCTGGAAAGAAGCAAGGAATCAAAGACATCAAACACTTCCAGCAAATTTGGACAAAGACGGCTTTACGATTTCTGAAGAAGGAGTTAAGCGCAAAGTTCGAAAATTTAATGCAAATACCGAATAACTATGTTTTGTCTTCACGAATTGTTAAAAAACATCCAATGAATCTGAAATAAACAACTACGACGGAAATATAAGGCGAAATTTATGTTTTATTCATGTTTTGAGGTGTCCGGATTATTGCGGATACAGACCTTACTAGTTTAAAATTAGTGCCATTACGCGAAACTGGCTTTGGAGTGGTACGAGGCCAATGATATTGTTTTTGTGCCGAAGGAGGCAAATCCGCCAAACTCGCCAGAACTTCGCCCAATAGAAAAATTCTGGGCAATGAAGGGCAAGGTCCGGAAAACAGCGAAGGTCTTCAAAAAGGGCAAGGATTGGAAGAAAGAGTGGTTGAAAGTGTGTAAGAAAGACGGCGCAAGTGTTTCGCAGCATTTGATAGGTAGCGTTAAGTCCAAGGTGTAGGCATTTAGCCTAGGAGAGGAGGTTGATTAAACCAACTTTGCAAAAACATTGCTTATATGTGTTTATTTATTCCCTGAGAGTTTCGAAAATGGATCCTCCCTTAGCTCCGTCGGTAAAGGCGCGGCTACAAAGCAAAACCATGCTGGAGGTGGCTGGGTTCGATTCCCGGTCTGGTCAAGGAATTTTTCGTCAAGGGAAATTTCTCGACTCCCTGGGCATAGCGTATGATTGTACTTGCCACACAATCATACTAATGCAAAAATGGTACTTGACATCGAAAGCTCTTAATTAATAACTGTGGAAGTGCACTTAGAACACTAAGTTGAGATCAAGCAATAAGCTAATTGCGAAAGCAATAAGCTTGAAAATATCCGTATTTTTGGTAATCATTTTTGTCTGTTGCATTTTTTTCCAGTATAATCTTAACGCGTTATTTGATGCCATTTCAATTTTCACTTAATAGAATGTGGGTGGAAAAAAATAATAGGGCAGTTTAGAATGAGTTACCCAACAGTTACGAGCTACAAAATGCAATAAAACTGTTTGGTTGAATTTAGCTTTTTAGTTTGTGCTCACGAAATTAATAATATCCATGAACTTTAAGTCAGCAACAACACTGCTTAATTGATTGGGCCTAAAATGGTTTTTTTTTAACCATGGGACGTTATACTGTGCGATGCTGAATGCAGACCGGAACGTGCTTTGTCATGGCATTTTTATTCAAAGGAATTTGACATGTCTTCTTCTAAGAAGTTGTGAAATGCTTTCGGTCTCAAGTAAAAGACACATCAAGGCACCATCCCAAGAATTTGATTGTGAACTTTTAGCTCATACAATTTAACCTTCCCCACCTTCAACACGACTAATGAGAGTTTCTCATCGAACAATTTAAAATTCTGTTCGTTTTTGGCGGCACGGAAAGTTTAAGTATCTTAACTTTCTGCACTTCCACTCTCATTGGCCGTGTATTCGAACGAAACTTCGTTGCAAATTTCCACTGGGAGAATCATCGGTAGTTTGTTTCCAGTTGCTCCTAAGTAGAATTTCGAAAGCCGCACATTTACGACCGTTTGCATTGTGTTCACAGCGAAGCAACGATCCACCGAAGGCTGTGCCGGGCCACGTCCGAGTAAGACATCAATTTTTCTCTCTCACTTGAATAGCCTTTATGGTCGTCCAGCGTCGGACAGCAGTAGTATTCCATTCATGAGGGCGATGGTAGTCCTTCATAATCCTCCAACCACCTTTCCCCTCGATTTCGAAAGCAATACATATCTACTTCGTTGGAAATTAAAAGCTGTAAAAAGCGTGCACTTTCGCTGCTCTTCTCCGGGGCTAGTGCGAAAACTCCTAGGAGGGCACTTACTTTCCTATTCTGCGCTCCATTTACAGCAATTCGGGGCAGCAGCACTTTACAGCTATCGTTTTAAATCTCTCCAGCTTTGCTTGCACTTGCCGCCACCTCGAGCATGATTTTGCTCGTTGGGGAGTCCCTGGGTCGCAGCACTACTTGCCTTTGGGTTCTCATCACCATCTTGGCATCTCGTCGGTCGGTCGGTCGGTTGGTCGGTCGCGTGGAAGTGTAAGAAACTGTATCAGGATGAATGTTGACGGCAGTAAACTTTATGAGAACGTGTCTGTGTGTATGTGTGAGTCGTTGGCTTTTCTCGGGCAGTTTTCGCCCAACTGGGAAGGGTAGATTGGTACAAGTTCGGGGCGTATCAGCTTCGCAGTTCTTTGTCGTACATCACGTTTTACGACTACTTGCCTGCGCTACTGGCAGTGACGGATGAACTCTATGCTACGGGCTTTTGATGTTGTAGGGAGAGAAAATCAACCCAAGGTCAGAATGCCATTTTCAGCGCCTCAGGCCAACTGAGAAGATGGAAACTGTCATCAATCTACCGAAACGAAGCCGTTTCATTAGATTGAAGGACGACGACGAGAGCTGCTCCATTTTGCATCGTTTGTTTTTCATTGCTTTTGCATCCTTTCGCCGCTTGCTTGGATGCAGAAAGAAAAATCCGTTTGATGTTATGATAACGAAAATAATTAACTCGACGATGATATTAACGATCGAATTCTGCGCCAAAACCGGAACAACATTTCGATCAACTGCCCATCGTCAGAAAAGGTTTTAATTAAATTACCAATTCGAAGCCAAATTTATTTTTTAATCCAATTCGATGCATTCAGTTCGCGCCGTCAAGTAGTGGATCGCAAAAAATGGCAGTTGTAAAAAACAAATATTCTATTTTTTTTTTCAATACAGTTTGAAGGATGCACTCGGTGCAGTGCGGAATATTTTAACTGCACTCTCCTTCGGCAGTGGCATTCCATTAAAAATTTATGAAATTATTGATCCAACTCCGGAGTGCTGAAATGATTGTTTGTTGTATGTATCAAATAACTGATTTTTTGTTTGTTGAAAAAATAAAATGCAAACCAGCACGCTCTTAATCGGCTTTTTCCTCACACGGCGAGCGAGAGAAGATTAATATAAAATTAAAACACTAATTATTCCACCATGTCGTCGCCGAGCGACAAGCCGTCGAGGAAATTTTTCGTGGTCCAACCAAACCGCTGGCTGGATTCGGTGGGGCTTAGCAACTCGACGGAAGATTAGATTGCTATCGTGGGGGACTTCGTTTTCATGCAGAATCCTTTTTATGCTGGCACTTTTACACGACTTTCGAATGTCGGTCGGATAAGTGGAGGCAGCGAAGACGAAACTGCGCGTGAAATTTGATTCTAATTGACTTTTACCGAGATTGAGTCGTTTCGTGGCGAAGTTTCTCGTCGCTATCTCGGACAAAAAGTTCCGTTGTCAATTGGACTGCGATAGAAGAGTGAAGAAACGGGGGTTTTTTTTTCACTCAAAACTCACACGTCGTTTCGTTTAATCAGATGGAAATGGACCCACCATAAATAAACCCCGAAATGAATCTCTTGAGAAAACTTCTCTCAGGGAACAGCCGGTAGACAGCTCCGGAGGTGTTGAATCGTGCTCGGACTTCTTTCTCTCGGATAGGAGAAAAAACGGTGAAAGAAAGGACGATGACATCGTGCAGTGAAAAGGTTCGAATCGAATCATCAATAATTCAGAGGGCCAGCAAGATGCTGTGCTCCGCTAGTGGATGACCATGACTTTTTACCAGTTCGCGAGCGAAAGGAGATTGAATCGATTGAACCCTTATAAATCGCAACCGGGAGATAAGTCCTTGGAGAAGTGTTTAATGGGTGTGTTTGTTGATTTGTTGCCTGTCGATTGGATTGAAGAGTTGAACTTATTGAGGGATTGTACGGATCTTTTTCGATGTTGATCAATCTTTGAATTAACATAATCTTTCAGGATTGTTTTTTGCGTATGGCTCCTTCCGAAGGAGGTTGAAAGATTGTGTTTTAATCATGTAGGAGAATTTTTGGGAAAATTCACATCATTCAAAACACTGCCTACTGTCCTACGTGGCGAAGGTAATAAATCAAGAAACATAAATCAAAATGTATTTCAATAGATTCTGCTAGAACAATGCTTGATTTTGAAATTTGTTATGACGATGTGGCAGAAAAATTAGCGCTTCTCGTATTATTGAGATATCAAATAAAATACGAATAAAAGCAAGAAGATTATCATTAATATCATATATTTCACTGTGTAATCTTCAGACAAGACTTAAGGTGCCGCCACACGGCAGCAATTTCTAGGATATAGTAAGCTCATAGGAACACCAAAACTATGTAGTGGTAGCTCATAGTTATGACTTGCATTCGATAGTTTGACGCTATGATATAGAAGCGTGCCCGTTGTCGTGTGTACACGCTAGCGCTAGTTTCAATGTTATAAAGGGTGTTTCGATCAAAATTTGGTCAAACAGTAATGTGTGTAAGTCGATCAAAGTTTTTATTAATAAGTCAAATTATTTTTCTTTTTCATGTTCAGTTAATACAGAATACAGGAGAAATATTCAGCTAAGCTTCCTTTTTACCGAATGCGAATTGCCGGGTCTTTAGTTTAACACCTGCCATAGGATATTGTACAGTCTCCTTGTCCACTTTATTCGCCGCAGAACGCCAGTTTGTCTTGACCTGTTTCTCGCTTACAACAGCTTTTTGAGTCTTCTTAAGGTTCCGCTTGACGATGGCCCAATATTGTTCGATTGGGCGGAGCTCTGGCGTGTTGGGAGGGTACTTGTCCTTGGGCACCACTTGAACGTTGTTGGCAGCATACCACTCCATGGCCTTTTTTCCGTAATGGAAAGATGCCAAATCCGGCCAAAATAGAACGGAACAATTGTGTCGCTTCAGGAAAGGCAGTAGACGTTTTTGTAGGCACTCGCTTAGATAAATTTCCTGGTTGACGGTTCCGGTCGCAATGTAAACGTTGCTCTTCAAGCCACAGGTACAGATGGCCTGCCACACCAGATATTTCTTCGTGAACTTTGACAGTTTAATTTGCTTGAAAATATCTGTCATCTTTCCCCGTCCGGTTGCCGTACAAAATTTCTGTCCAGGAAGCTGTTAAAAGTCTGCCTTGACGTAAGTTTCATCGTCCTGTACCACGCAATCAAACTTCGTCAGCATCGTCGAGTACAACTTTCGCGATCGTGCTTTGGCCGACGTGTTTTGTTTATCGTCGCGATTTGGAGTCACCACTTTCTTGTAAGTCGACAGTCCAGCTAGTTTTTCAGCTCTATCCAGCATCCCAGCTTTTTTGCGACATCTCGGACGGAGAGGTTGAGTTTCCACTCGAAACAGCGGGCAACTCTTTTTGTCTTCGCTGTGGCCTCCGGCTTACGATTTCCCTCCGATCCAGCTTTCCTGGCTGTCGACAAACGTTCACCGAACAATTTTAATACGTTGGCAACAGTTGATTTAGCCACATCCAACAATTTCGCCAACTTGGTGTGAGAGTAGTTTGGATTTTCGCCATGCACGTGCAAAATTTTGATGCGTTGCTTCTCTTCCTTCGACGACATTCTGATAACTGAAGTGCTAATCTCAAAATCAAAATAGAGGCATGATGCACGCATCTTCAAAATTAGGGGCCAATTTTTTTAATGCACGATGAAAGGAAATGCGTCAAGTTTAAGTCGACCAAATTTGATCGAAACACCCTTTATTAGTAGACTATGAACTATTCCATCCTGACGGAATAGTCCATAGATTGTTGGGCGAAGCATTTTGACAGTTCGATTGAATGTTTTGCTAGCTAGTGTTTTCGCGGTATTTGTAAGGCAAATATGAACCAGGAAAAAAAATAATAGTAAAATAAATAGTAATAATAAAAACTTAAATAAATAGATACTGACAGATCTGGTGTTTGAGGTAACAAGTCAGATTAAATTATTTTGTTTTACTCGGCCATACTTTTTAAAGGGTATAATTTTTTCCACTGTTGGTAATCAACTCCAAAATATCCGATAACCGAATCTTTCAATAATCGAGTCTGCCGTTTACGGAGTTGAACCTGTAGTACGTTAAGTGTCCTCTGGAAGCCTCTGGAACTTACTCCGTCGTAAACACACAGAACGCTCCTCTCCTTTTGATTTATGAACACACATTTTTCTTTTAATTTATAAGAATTCTATTGTATTTAAATAGCTGAGTTGTTAAGTTAGCTTATGAAAGATTCAAATGATCATTGTGAAACAAAACAATTCAATCACTACAACAATGTATGCCATGGAACACCCAGTATGACACTGGTTACCACGAATAGAGCATTGGATGATTCTAAAAATTTGATATTTTGACTTATAGGTTTGTTTTTTTGGCTGTTGGGTGACGGGCGCATAAGTTGATTGAGTTTAACAAGCACGGCATGGGTAGAAATAAAATAAATTAACGTCGCGTGAATTCCGCAATCGGACACAATCGGAAACACTCGGCTGTGGTGTATGCCGAAACATCATGTCCGAAGCCAAACACGAGCACTGGCATTGGTGTTGTACCCACCGCGTTGCGTGTAAGTCTAGAAGCACGAAGTCAAAGTGGTGAATTTAATACACGCGCTAGCGTGGTAAAAAATAGCTCGGAGTGCAGTGTAGTGTTTGGACATCGCTGTTTGTGGCCCATTTAGTATTGCAACAAACATTTTTGATTCTTACAGCAACCCTAGAAATCGGATTTGTAAATTATGACATCTTATGTTTTCCCTATAACAATAACAACATCAGAAAAATTTTTTCGCGGTGCAGTTCGAACGTGTTTCAGAGAAATGCAAATCCGTGCTAGAAAACTGTATGATCAGGTGTTGACAAAACTCAATGGCTGTCTCCTCGTGGATGATGAAACCTATGTAAAGGCCGATTTCAAAGAGCTACCGGGACAAAAATTTTACTTGCTACAAGATCGGGAAGTATTATCATAAAACATTAAGATGAGACCACATTAGGATCCAAAAATTTTTCAGATTTGAAAAAAAAAGTCAAGTTTACAAAAGTTAGACAAAAAAAAGCAACTGTCCAGACAGAACTGTATCCAAGGTTGACAAAATATGAGCATGTTTATGAAAAGACCATAAAAATCAGATTTAAACAAAAGAAAAAATATTATAAGCTACGGCTCGGGGAGATAATCCTGCCAAATTCAAGTTTGTGTTTGCAGATAAATTTGCATCTAAATACATGATTTGCAAGGCATCTGTAGCTGCGGTAGGAAGACCAAGGTTTTCATCACTGATAAGACATTTAATTCAGAGCTGTACAGAACGGAATGTCTCCAAAAGCGAATATTGCCATTCATCAGGTCCCACAATGAACCTGTCATGTTTTGGCCAGATCTTGCAAGCTGTCATTATAGTAAAACAGTGCTACAGTGGTATGAAATCAACGGGATTCAGTTTATACCGAAAGAACTCAACCCACCAAACTGTCCCCAGCTCAGACCTATAGAGAGATTGTGGGCTATTATGAAGAGGAAGCTGAGGGTCAATGGCACTGTCGTCAAAAGCATCAATGAATTGAGAACCAAGTGGAATAAGATTGTCAAAACGATGGATGAGAATAATGTGCGCCGGTTAATGAAACGTATTCCGGGAAAAGTATTTTCCCTCTAAAGTTCACATAAAGTCGAACATTTAAGTTAAAACAGAATATTATTTTGTTAATGTATATCCGAAATATGCGCAATAGTCTATGTTCCAATTCTAACTGGGCCACACCTTATCTTGCTTGTAAAGAGAAATGGAGAAGAGAAGGAGACTGCTGTATCGTCAGAGAGTGATTTTATGTAGCCGATCAATTTAAACCCTTTCCTTACTAGTTTTTATAAATCCTTTCTCTCCTTTCCCTGTATCCCGTGTTTCCCCCTCCTAAACATCTGTTCGAGATGCTGCTGTTGCTGCTGATGCTGTTAGTGCTTCTGGTGCTCTTCTGTTGGTTTGCTTTGTCTTGTTCCAACCTGGATCCTGCGAACTTTGCTGAAAATATATTTATTAGCTGTTGTTACTGTATACGTCACTTTTTCAGTAGAACAGTTTGTTTAATAGAAATGAAGAATAAAAATAATGGTTTCGAAGAAATGCTCATATATAATTCCCTCTATATTGCTGTTTTATCTGCTTATTTACCTAATGGCTAATGATAATGAAATCGTTATTCAATGGAAAGCTTTCTGTATGCTGTGTGAATAGTAGGCTGATGCAAATTTTGAAATGTTTGCTCCCCTAAGCTTAAACGACGCCAATTTGGGTCCTGATAGTCCCCAACAAATTTGAACACATTTGGCTTTGCACACGCTATTCAAAGTTTGTATGGGAATTAATATGAAGAATCTCAAATTTACATTTCCAGATCCCTAACCTCTTGATATTATGTCCTGAAACCAAATCTAATATAGATTCATATAGTGTATGTTGTCAACTATCAAAATGCCGAAGATACCTGACATGTAAATTTTATACAAAAATAGTTATTCAATAAAACATAAAATACAAACTTCAGGTATGATGTTTTATTTTTATTTTTGGCAACACTGTCTGACGGAAAACTCACTTAGCATGCCGAGAAAAATTTGTTTATAAAAGGTGTCAAATGGAAAACAAAATGGACTGCGATATTCCCATGCCCCTTCGCTCCAATCGCGAAATATTTTTAGTTGGATCTGTGAAAGTGGTTTTAGTTCCAACTAGGATTCCGAGTAACAAAGAGGTGCTTCAGGTGTTCTTCCATCAGCGGAAAATGCTAAAGCTTTCCGTCAGCGAAAGTTTAAATGTAACGGTGAACAAAGTAATGCGTCTCGATGTTTGTTTTTTAAAAAGAAAAGACCATATTAAGAAGGAGATTAGTCGACTAAAAATATTTCGCGATTGGAGCGAAGGGGCTTGGGAATATCGCAGTCCATTTGACACCTTTTATAAAAAAATTTTCCTCGGCATGCCAGGTGAGTTTTCCGTCAGACAGTGTTGCCAAAAATAAGAATGAAACATCATACCTAAAGTTTGTATTTTATGTTTTATTGAATAACTATTTTTGTATAAAATTTACATGTCAGGTATCTTCGGCATTTTGATAGTTGACAACTTACACTATATGAATCTATATTAAATTTGGTTTAAGGACATAATATCAAGAGGTTAGGGATCTGGAAATGTAAGTTTGAGATTCTTCATACTAATTCCCATACAAACATTGAATAGCGTGTGCAAAGCCAAATTAAAACCAAATGTGGTCAAATTTTTTGGGGACTATCAGGACCCAAATTGGCGTCGATTAAGCTTAGGGGAGCAAACATTTCGAAATTTGCATCAGCCTAGTGAATAGCCAAAGTATTTGTGCTCGTAAACTGTGTAAAATTGAGGAATTGCGCTAGATTATATTTATCAGTGATGTTGATATTGTATGTGTAAGTGAAACATGGTTGACCGATAATCGAATAATTCATAACTCCATTTTATCTGTCAATGGGTACTATTTTGATAGAAATGTTCGTGTTGGGCGTTTGGGTGCTGGTGTACTATTTTTTTTTTTATTAAAAATCCTCTTCCTTTCAATATTATTTTGAAATCAAATAACCAGACAGAAACTACCAACACAGAATATATCACTATTAAGGTTGCCATTCAAAATGAAAAACTGATGATAACTGCATCTTACAATCCTCCTGAAATTGACTGTTCAAATATAATGGAGTACTTATTGTCTACTTATAGTATTTCCTATAAGTATGTTTTCTTTATGGGCGATTTCAACACGAATCTGTTAAATATTCTTTCAGCAATGTCTGCCAGACTTCGTAGTCTGATGACTATTCATTCCTTAAAGTGTTTAGGTAATGGACCCACGTTCTTGCATAAAAGTGGGGCGTCGCAATTGGATTTAATCTTAACAACTGACCCATCAAAAGTGTTGAGATTTAGCCAGATTGAAGAATCTGTATTATCCTTACTTACCTTACCAATCAGACCAAGGCCGGTGTGGCCTCTGCTTTACACAGGAGTTGTCCATGGCTGTACTTCACTGTCTGCGGAGGGTCCGCAGGTCGCCGTCTACTTGATCGATCCACCTTGCTCGTTGCGCGCCTCTTCTGCTTGTACCCGTCGGTTCGTTTTCGAGAACAATTTTCACAGGGCTGTCGTCCGACATTCTTACGACATGCCCAGCCCATCGTAGTGGACCGATTTTTGCTATGTGTACGATGGGAGGTTCTCCCAGCAACTGTTGCAATTCGTGGTTCATTCGCCTCCTCCACGTTCCGTCTTCCATCTGCACTCCACCGTAGATTGTACGCAGCACCTTCCGTTCAAAGACACCAAGGGCGCGTTGGTCCTCCACTAGCAATGTCCATGTTTCGTGGCCGTAGAGAACTACCGGTCTAATTAATGTCTTGTAGATGGTCAACTTTGTGGTTCGGCGAACTTTGTTCAATCTTAGCGTCCTTCGGAGTCCAAAGTAGGCACAATTGCCAGCCATAATGCGCCTTTTTATTTCCCTGCTGGTATCGTTATCGGCGGTCACCAATGAGCCAAGATACACGAGTTCGTCTTCTACCTCGATTTCATCACCGTCGATCTAAACTAGTGCTAGGAGGCTAACATTTTCTTCTCGTGAGCCTCTTCCCTTCATGTATTTTGTTTTTAACGCATTAATCACAAGCCCAATCCTACTAGCTTCAGTCTTAAGGCTGATGTACGTTCCGCCATCGTTTCAAAGTTACGTGCTACGATATCAACGTCGTCGGCGAAGCCAAATAGTTGGACAGACTTCCTAAAGATCGTGCCACTCGTGTCTATCTCAGCTCTTCGAATCAATCCCTCCAATGCAATGTTAAACAACAAACACGACAATCCATCACCTTGCCGTAACCCTCTCCGAGATTTGAAGGGACTCGAGAGCGTCCCTGATACTCGGACGACACACATCACTCGATCCATCGTTGCTTTGATCAACCGCATCAGTTTTTCCGGAAATCCGTATTCTTGCATGATTTGCCATACCTGTATTATTCAACCACGACTTAATTTTTGCATCCCTTGATTTCAGTTTCATACCTTCTCCCAAAATGATCGAATATCGTGATTATAATGCCATGCAAATTGATTCGTTGGTGGAAGCTTTTAATTCAGTTGACTGGTTTACTTTTTATCAAATTGATGACTCTAATTTGCAGTTGGAATTTTTTAACAATGTTTTGACCAATCTTCATGACGTTTTTGTACCAGTCCGAATGATTTCAAGTTATAAAAAGAACAATCCTTGGTTCAAGCCAATCATAAGAAGAGCTATCGTGAATCGTGATTTGCTATACAGAGAAAGGAAAATCAGTAATAAAACTAATGAGTACCTTGAGTCCAAAAGAGCTCGAAATCAGGTAAATATGCAGCTAATACGTAATGCAAAGCAAAATTATTTTAGTTCTCGTCTCGACTCAAAGGTTCCGCCAAAGAAGTTGTGGAAAAATCTTAAGACGCTAGGAATTGGTCATACAACGCATGTAACAGCGAATAATATCACCGCTGATGAGATAAACTGCACCTTCAGTAATAATTTTACTAGAATAAATATTCCATTATCGGGTTCCAATGGTTCAAACGAACTGAATCAGGATTCCTTTTATTGCGATAGAATCAGTCAATTCGATGTTATTAAAGCTTCAATCTTAATTCAAACGCGATTGGAGTCGTTACCTGTGAAATTTTTAAAGACTATTTGTCCTCTTTTGATTCAACCAACCAATTTATTAGGTGCGCAACTAAGTTCCCGCTGTTTAGCAATAGATTGCGCCAGTAGTAAGTGCTGGTCGAATGTTGTACATCTCAAGCGTCATAAACCAAGCTCAGACATTTGGTAAACAAACCGCTTTGCCAAATCAGTGATTTTGGTTTAGTGTTATATATTTTGGTTGTTTGAAGATGTCTGATTTCGTGCCAAATAATCGTCATTTGCGGGAAGTGTTGATTTTCTTCTTTCATTCGAAGAAAACGGCGGCTGAAGCACACCCAGTTTACGGTGATGCTGCTCTGAGTGAAACAACGTGTCCTGATTGGTTTCGTCGCTTCAAAAACGGTGATTTCAGTGTTGATGATCGTCCGCGTGAAGGAAGGCCAAAAAACTTCGAAGACTCTGAATTGGAGGCATTGCTCGATGTGGATCCGTGTCAAACGCAAGAAGAGCTTGGTTCAGGATTAGGAGTTTCCCGCCAAGCCGTTTCTAAGCAATTGCATGCGTTGGGAATGATTCAAGAGCAAAGAACTTGGGTTCCTTACGATTTGAAGCCAAGAGATGTTGAGCGTCGTTTTTTCGTCTGTTAACAACTGCTCCAGCGACAAAAAAAGGAAGAGTTTTCTACGTCGCATTGTGACGGGTGACGAAAAATGGATTCATTACAGTAAACCAATACGGAAACATTCATGGGGACTGCCCGGGCATGCTTCAACATCGTCGCCTAGGCCGAATATTCACGCTGCGAAGGTTATGCTGTGTATTTGGTGGGACCAAGTTGGTGTTATTTATTATGAGCTGTTGAGACCAAACGAAACCATTACCGGGGAACGGTATCGAACTCAATTGAGCCGAGCACTGCACGAAAAACGGCCACAATACGAGCACAGACATGAAAAAGTGATTCTTCAGCATGACAACGCTCGACCTCACGTTGCGAAACCCGTGAAAACCTACTTGGAAACGCTCAAATGGGAAGTCCTACCCCACCCGCCCTATTCTCCTGATATTGCACCGTCCGATTATTACTTGTTCCGTTCGATGGCACATGGTCTCACTGGTCAGCAATTCCACTCATATGATGACATCTCAAAATGGCTTGATTCTTGGATAGCATCTAAAGACGAACAGTTCTATCGAAATGGTAATCAAGTTCTACCAGAAAGATGGGAAAAAGTCGTAGCTAGTGATGGGCAATACTTTGAATAATTCGTTTGTATCCTTTGTTTTCAAAATAAAGTTCTTTTTTCACTAAAAAACATCGAGAACTTAGTTGCGCACCTAATAAAAAAAAACACTTTTCATTTATGTTATTTATTTTCAGTGTGTCTACAAGCGCTGTAATGTTCTGGGAGTTCCCGTAATGTGCCGAGGTGCCGATGTGTTGACAGCCCAAATCGTTATTTTCTGCTGAGCCTGGCAACCAGGCAATGCATATTGGCAAGGTTGCTGGTTTCATATTTCTATAAGCTCAACTGTCAAAAATATTCCTCAGTGTGCCACACATGTGGTAAGGATTGAAAATCGAAGGGCCGCAGTTATGAAACATAGTCATCTAGTGTGTAAGATATTGTGGCTGGCACACTGTTCTGAGCGACTTACCCTTGCTCTAAATGCTTTTCATTGCGTTTGATAGTAAGTGATAAAAACAAGACACTTCTCAACACACAAAAAATCGTTTTTTATTTCTGATAACATTGCTAGAAAATTTCTGATTTGGCGAGCGATTTACAGCCGTGAACAAAAAACTCGTGTTTTCGTTAAAAATGATTCTATCAACTCGAAACTCTAATGAAGAGTCCTGGAAAAAAACGCATTCTATCATTAATCAAGGCACATAAAAGTACTGCAAAATTTGGCTAGCTGCCATTACAATCGAGAGACACGTCAGTGGTACCGTGGCAACAGGATGCCTTCAATCGAGATGGACCCATCCAATTACCCTTAATTTTGCCCTATCGAGAAATCTTGGGCAATTGTTAAGCGGAAGCCGAAAAAGACTGGAAAATGACTCGGGATGCTGCAGAGATGAAAATTTGATGGTAGAAAATGGCCGCTCAAGAAGGCGTTTCAAGAAATGTTAGTTTACTAAACCAATCCCAAGATAAAGCCGATTTCTTGCGCCCAAATATTAACTGAATCGAGCTTTAGGAGCTGAACTTTTAGAAACGATTAAAACACTACAGCTTGAGGACAGGTGATAGAACTTCCAGCACTGTGTCATATTCTTACAGCCAATGACATAAATGGAAATTACTTTCCCTCCTCTTATTCTTCATACTCATTGAAATACTTACTTCAAACCGTTTTATCCTTCATTAAAAAACTACAAGGTACAGCCCAATGGGGTTGTGCGCAAAGGTGACGTAGGACTACGCAGCAATCGAATACCCATACACGTCAGGGCCATCCGCTAATTGATTTAAGTCAGTCCTGAAAAGGGCCAAGACAATTCTATTGTACACTCCTTAGAAAGCATTTGGTGGCTCTTAATTATGATTCGGCCCCGGTTGTATTTTCTACGATGGTTAAGAGGGCCACTATCTCTAACGCGTAGAAGATAGTTATGGATCTGTCGGTTCATTGGTTGTTCAACGCGCTTTGCTATTTATTCCATGACGCGGCGTTTAAATCAATGCCATGTTCAGCCACCCAAGTAACAATTTCAGTTCTATTCCAGCCGTATAGCACTCCTCCCGGCTTTGTTGATGACACTACATTCAAAACTGTTTTGTCCACCAACACCTCTTCTATGCATCTTTAAAGCCGAAATGTGTACAAAGTGGCCCACTCTATAGACGGTTGTGAAAACAAATTAATAAAACCTTTCTAAGACCATAAAGATTTTGAAAATGTTCTAGTGAAAGCTGTTATGACCACTTGAGAACCATCATAAAACCTATTGGCCGCCATCAAAACCAGCATAGGGCTGAATGGCCACAGCTGTCAAACTTCACGGCGATATCGTGGTTGGTTTTTGTTGTTTTGCTTTGTTGCTCTTCTGATTCATTCAACAGTAAATAATGGCTAAGAAAAAAGTTCTACTGTTGCGGGAAATTATGATTGATAGCAAAATATACAAAAGAAATTGAGTTTTTTTTATAGCGTATCATGCTCCAAATCATATGCGCATTTAATTTTATGGTGAATATTGGCACGATAAGAGCTGAAAATTAATGCGCCTTGGAAATTATGCGAGTTTACAACAACAAAAACAAAATTGAAAGAATAATATTCCGTAAATTAATCATGAAACTCCTGAAAATTGATGGAATTCAATAAGGTTATCTAAACGAATACCGAAGTTTGTCTCAGATCTACATTTAAAATTTGGTGTATTTATTTTTTCACATTTCAATTATTTCATATATTTCAACATGGCGATTGCAAGAAATCACAGTTTTGCCAAAAAGCCAATTTATCTTAGCAATGGCTACTTTAAAACTATCTGGCCGCTTGGTAGCTTTCCTCAATGCCAGTTAGCCGATTAATGCATTTACTGGAGGCAAAATGGTTTTAAAATGCTTTTTCAACTGACCATAATAAGATAATATGAATGAATGAATGAATGAATGGCATTTCAAAACAGCATTTTATGAGTTAATAAAGTCAAAATAAAACCTTTGATAGGAGTAAAAGGAATTTTAGAAGTCAAGGGTTTAAGATCGTTGTAAAGAAGCTGTGTAGGTTCTTATAAACCTGACTAAAATTTGAAACCTATTGGCATCTCTTGCTGCCATAATAAAGCCGAATTGATTTCTAGTGGCTTTCATAAAACTTTAATAAAACTTAATAAAGCTGGATGGTTTTAGCAATGTTACTTGGGCAGGGCGCGGTAATGGAAATTTCAAACAGCACAAGAGAAAAATTCATCCAAACGAACTCTTCAGTTGGCAAACTAATTTCGATCCTGAAAAGGACGGATTTAGTTGACGGGGGAGAAACAGTTCACGATTGAACTTGGACTTTCTTTCTTGGTTCATCTCCTCTTCATTGCGGGTGGCCATCTGCAGGCAACTAAATCAAAATGCGAAGGTGTACCCCTTATATAACATTCATGGCTGCCTAGGCATTTGGTAAAATTACTTTGAAAAATCGACATTATAAGACATCACCTTGTATTTACGTTATTTTCAATAACCTAATTTTGAAAATCAATCAATTCCAATTTTAAAATTGATGCGTAGAAATATTCCAGATAGATTGGTGCAAAGATTTTGAAAATCGGTCATGAAATGAATTATTTATTAACGTTCAAAACCTAAGCATATTTCGTGACGCTCCAAATTTTTGTACTCGCAACGTGTACCCCTGTATTAAAAACAAAGGTGTAGTCCTACGTCAAAAAAAAGTGCAAACGTTACATAAAACTGCAAAGCACCTTCCAGCAGTGAGTGCGAAACAGCAATAATCACAACTGACTGCTGGGCAAAACATCAATATCAACCATTAAAAAAGTCACAATCCTTAATGGGATCAGCTAAACATGATCCCTTTCAGTATAAGGATATAAAAAAAACAACAACTGCTGCAGTCACAAAGCAACACGTCAAAGCATTTCATTCCACGGATCAAACGGAGAGAGAAAAATAAAATAAACTGCCCATTTAAATAAATCATTAAAGCAGTAAAATAATACTCACGCGATTTAATCCGAACTTGCGAAGAAGGGGGGACGAATGTGCCCTGAATCCATTTGTTCTCCACTCGACCCTACTTCCAACGGTGGGAAACCCATTTGACAGATCACCGACAACAATGTCGATTAAAGAAATTACATAGTGCATACGCCTACTGTTTCAGGGGTAGAAAAATATCAGTTCCTTCTCGGAATGCCACCTTTCCCAGGTTGGTACGACGGTCAGATCATTTGCATAATGAATTTTTCATCTCCCGTTCAATATTACTTCCCCGAATGCGAAACCCTGGTAATGGTAGGTACAAAACGAGAATTTCATTTCCTTTCCGCCTGGAATCGCTGCGAGCTCCTTCCACTCTACAATATCGATCCTTTCCCAAGATCCAGAAACAATAGCAATAATGATACAACTTCACTCGCTTTGGCATTCCGTTTGAAGATTTCTCATCTTCCATCATGGCATCGCAATGGGACGGGTGTCTCTGTGCCCAAGAGGGCGCTTTCGTTTCATCAAGATTTGCACTTGTTAACCGAGCAAAGACGAGATCTCGTTACGGTGCTATTCTACGGCTTTTCATCCACTGCTCAGTTGAAGATAACATCAAAAGCTCCTCCTAGGGAACCCGTAATTATTACAGTTATAGTTATTACTCGAAATGAGCCGGGGCGAACATAAGACACTTCCGAGAATATCCCCATTCGAGAAAAAGGGGGAACGGTATGAAACCACAATATTTTCCTACCTCTCTTGATAGGAGAAGACGGAGACCGGCTACATCGATGCCATCCGTCTTCAATAGAAACGTCTCGGAGGAAACGAACCGCGTCGAAATGCTTTGACTCAACAAGCGTATTAAATATATGTTTGATGGCTTTGCAACGACGGAATCCGACGATGTGGGCTGCCAGTCAGTCAAGCGAAACATCAAGCTTTCCTTCGGTATGTGAGGATAACTATTTCGGCGTTGTGTCAGAGCGTGTCTGTCTGTCAAGGTCAGATTTTAGTCAGAGTAATCAGCCACCACCGGAGAGGAATGGGGGTTGGGATGGGAAGATGCCCGGGAAGAAGGGAAGGATGCCCCCGTGAGCTCGTTGAAAGTAAGATGCGTGTGTGGTAATTATGACGCGTTTGGGGAATTTCCTTGTACGCCTGCTTGGAAATGTTGGGAGTTGTTTTCGTATCCAGGAATTTGAATAAGTCAATCATAAACAGATATCTTCGGTACAAGATATGGCTACTATCACGTCCAAGGGTTCCGTGATGGTCAAAATAAACGAGGGTTCAAAATCTCAAATGTGAACAACAAGGCAGTCTACCTAAGATGTTTTAATTGACGTACCGTTGATGGATATCCGTAGCTATCTGTTCCATGATACGAGTTATCAAATCATGATTATTTTAGCTATCAATAGGATATTTTCAAACTCATGCCTCGGAAAACTAGTTTTTAATAGTTTAGGAAGGTGCCACCAAACAAATATAGTTGAATGAACCCTGCATAAGCCCTTATGCAGCATGCAATGTTTGTTGGGTATCGTGAAAGGCTGGGCGAGTAGAGCTTGGGCACGTTTTTGAAGACCGCGAGGATTTCGAGACTTGCACGTCAGACTGTTTGAGCTCCCGATCGAACAATTTCCTACTGCCAACGCCTTCTCCTCAATCAAGTTGACAGAACCACTGGTCCAGAATGCGAATAAGACGGGAAGATACATTTTCAGCCTACACGCCATTCTGAAGTTACTCAGTGGAGTTATGTGAGTAAAGAATACTTCTAGACAAAATAGTCAAAAGGTCGCAATTAACATTTGCAAACAATGACCTCTTGCGTTTTTTTTTTGCTGGGATCTGCTTGCTCCCACAAACAAAATAGCACCAGAAACAGATACAGGGAGTAATTACCTTCCCGTCGGTAGTGGATGCAGATGTTAGCAACCTGGTATTTTAACAAAATTTAAGTTTTACGTCATTTGTTGAATGGGTAAACTTTACCCATTTTGATTGCAGGGAATATGGTAGTTTGCGTTAATGTCTCAATAATTAAATTTTTAAGCAGAAAAACTGTTTTGCATTTATTTAATCAATTCAGTAAACTAAACATAAAGGTATTTAATTTTTTTCAGCTTCAACAGCTTATTTCAAACTGAAACAGACATCATTCATTCACTTCTGGGAAACTTACTTAAAATAAATCCAGCAAATGATCTACCTTGATGAACACATGTATGGATGTATGAACCCAAATTTTCGAGATGCGGCGCTGTACTATCCATAAACACATAACAGTCCCACGTGATTTTTCACCACTTTTAAGATAAATTCACAATACATATTTAAATTAAATGTACTTTCAGTATTTCAAATGAAAATACTATGTTTGTTCCTAAAATGTTGAAAAAAAAAATACCAAACTTTGTCAGTCCCATGTTTCAAATAAACGCATAACAGGCTCAGCGTTGAAAATATACTATTAAACATTTATTTTAGCAACTATTTAATGAAGACATATTTAACAACAATACAAATGAAAATATTCGAATCCAAATGGCAATTATTATTTGATTTCATATGTATTACAACTTGAAGTTCGAAGAAATTTCAGCATTAACTAGTCTTCTTCATCGGCATTAATTGTTTCTATCTCAACCAAATTTTCGCAGAAAGCTTTCTTCTCATCATCAATTACCGGCAGAATAACATTCAACAGAGCTTTCTTCCTGTTTTGTTCGATTCCACGCGCTTGCAGTCAAACGTCTTCGATGTCACTATTTTTAGCTGTTTTTTTAGTGAACAGCATACCACGTTACAATTCAGCGCCAGATTCTAATGAATCTCCGTAAATCAGCATATAGCTTCCTTTGCGAATGATGACTTGCTTTATTTTGTCCATGTAAGGACGAGGATCCATGTTGTTGAGCGTATACTGGGAAACTTGCAGCTGCGTCTAAAAAAAATCCTCAACATGCATATCCAGCACTGCCACGTTCTTCTGTGCAACTTGCAAATCATACTTGAAGTCGAGGAATGTCACTGGTGGGCTGGATTTCATTGCTTTTTCAACGGCTGCATGGTAACTATCCGCTGCCATGAATGTGTGCCCAAACTCAAAAAACTTCAGAGTAAGTTCCTCCACTTGAATATCATTGGAATTAAGTTAAAGTATTAAGTGGAGAAACAAACCCCGGTTGTTTTGGGCGTTCTGGACATCTATGAAGTATGCCTTTCGACACACTCAAAGCTGTAATCGTAATTATATTACTTAAGGAGCCATAATACCAAATTACTTATACTACTTACAAAATTAGTTTTCTCCTTAATCCAATCCAACTTAACCCGAATCTTCCCTAACACGTAATCCGTTCCTCAAACTGAAAATAAACAACAATTCATTTCCTGACTATCTACACTATTTTTGGAATAATTACATTGCACCAATCAATACTAATTTAACTCTATCCTACAATTAACTTATTTCTCTATAGCTTCTTATAAACAAATTCAATTCACCGTATCTAACTCTCAATCAATTCTTCTACTGCGAAATTCTATTTTCCAACATGGCAGCGCCCTGTATTTACATCGATCACGATCGACACTGACGTTTCCCTTTGTCGGGTTAGCCGATGACAAATCATACGGAACACGTTCACGCGTTCAACCCTTTCAGTCCGGGTGTAACACCGGTTTTTGTTCTGAGCAGCACAGTTATCTAGCCACAGAACAATCTTCCTGGTTTCTTTATATTGGTCGATTATTCGATGGAACGTGCTAATGATATCGTTCGCAGACCGACCAGCCGTTGATTCATCCCATGTACAAGCGTTAACCGGGAAAGACCTTGTGTACTTGCCAACGGGAGCAAAAGTCTGGTTAAATGCCAGAAGCCGTCGAGAAAAGATTATCGTTTTCAGGCCATCGAGTCTGGGCAGCTGTACCACCTAAGAGTTGAATAGAAGATATTTTAAAAAGCATAACTTAAACAAGTTTCCACAACTTAAAATGCACTACCTTCTGGAGATCTACGGCTAGAACAACAGTATCTGACAGCACCGTTTACGCGACATTTTGGCAATCCTTGAATGCTCGTCATAGCGAATACAGGTCGAACATGTATCTCCGATGATCGTTTCAGGATGTCCTGACGTCTTGCGATGTTGTGCTGCAATAACACAAACCTCACATTCTTCCTTCCCCAATTTTGCCAGTGAAATATTCATTTCCCGCATTTGCTTACAATAAAGAGCGTAAGTAACGTCAAGTTCGTGGGTGTTCTGGAAATTTTGGTGCATAAACTTCTCAGTGAGATCTGATGGAAGATATAATCTGTTGGGGGCATGTTCTCTACGGTAATGCGACACAGTTGGACCGTACGACTGGATATGCTTTTCAATAGCATCACGCTGTGCTGTGCTCCGTCTGTACTTCCCACGTTGCGATTTCTTAGGCTGATCTCCTTCATCAACGCACCAATAAATGATGTTGCTGTGGAATTAATTATATAAGTTCGCATATTTTTAGGAAATGCCAATCAGAAAAAGGTAAAATGTACTCACCCACAGTTGTCACCGTAACCGAAAGTGTTCAAAAAAAACCTCCGACACACTTTAACGGAAGAACCGTTCGAGGCCACGAGTTGAAACACATAGCTGTTGATTTTTCTTGGTCCATCTTCCTCATACCTGTACCGACGCCGTTTTTGAACTTCCGTGCGCTGTACGTTCTGACGGAAGTAATTTGTCTGGTACTCTTGATTGAGGGTCAAAAACATCGTATTCAATTGAATCCGATCGTCTTTGGAAATGTTGGATCCACATTTTAACTTACACCCGCACTCATCAACCTTAACTTGGTGTGAACGGCGGCGCTTCTTCACCATGCATTTCGTTTTAATTTCTGTTTTAGTTAGCTTCCGTTTTTTTTTGTAGATTCCATATTGACAGTGAAGCTTCCTTCGGAATCGATGTCACTAACTGTATCCTGCTCAGAATCTTCCAAAGATTTCAAGTATTGCATCCATGATGCCGGAGCATTCTTAGCCGGAAACTGCTCGCCATTTGCCTCAAACCCGGGGAATTCATCTTCTGAACTTACGTTACCGCGGACTGATTCACCTTCGGCAATCGAAACCGGAACTGTCCTCACATCCGTATAGTTTTAAATAATCGAGAGAAGACATTTTAAAACAATTGAACCCTAGCCATCTGATAACGCGAACAACAATGAAACACCATTTGGCGTTGACGGCACCATCGAGACAACGACTCTTCACGCAAAAATTGACAGTTTCTTATACGATTATCCGGTAGAGTGAAAAGATAAGACAAGCACTGTCTAGCTTCACACACAGACTGACAGATGCTTATGTGAATTCACCATGGGAGTAAAGAGTTTACAAAATCGCCGTCAACGCTAATGCATCACAGCAAGCACTGATACTGTTACAATGTGGTCTATACAGGTGGAGAAGAAGTGGTTAAGTTGTATTAGTGTAATGCAAAATACTGTCATAGTGTTCGTGAGATGCTGCACTGCCTGTTTTTTGTAAACATGAGTGACGCAGATCTCCAAAAACATCAATTTACAATAGCAGCAAATCACCAGGTGGAATGTTTATTTTCGGTAATTGGTGTAGTTTTGCCTTCTTGTGCACTAAAAAGATGCGGACAAAAACTAAACTTGCTTTGTTAACATTCGCTTGTTTTTGGAGTTTTACCCCCCCCCCAAAAATGTATTTTTTTTTTTTTTTTTTTTCCACCCCCACCAACCCCCTTCTTCTCCCCCCCCTTACCCTTTTTATTTTTTTTTTTTTTTTCCCTTTCACCCACAAAAACCCATTCCCTCCCTTTATTTTTTCCCACTCTTTTAGGCATTATTTTGAACAAACAATGAACAAATTGTATGTAAAAGTTCTTTCCAATATATAGGGAAGATGTACCTATATTAATCTCATTGTTCCTATATTCATCCTACTTGAAATATAACGATATACACGTGACAGGATTAGTTAGTAATGTTTGTTGTAGTTATTTAACGTGAGCAAACATTATTAGAAAACGAAATCGATCCTTCAACTGCCCAATTGTTTGATTCATCGTAGGATGAATATAGAAACAATGAGATTAATATGGGGGCAGTTTCCACAAGGGATATTCCAAGTTTCCCTTCCCCATTACCCAAAAAAAAGAAAAATCTGCGACGACTTCAACTGCGTTTTTCTCAGCTGCATGTTTTTGTTAGTGGGACTAATATGCGTTTATGGGCAGTGTATGCTGCAATACTTTAACATTAATTCACTGAATAGGAATAGAGAAACATATAAAAAGCACTTACCAAAAAGTTGCTGATACCTTTCGACAACCAGATAGTTTTTGTTGGTGTGCATTCGCAAATGAGCCTGCATGCAAGCCATGGTCCGGAAATCCTTCGAGCGAATTTAGCGCAGAACGGACGAAACCCAAGTAACAATGCCAAAACCATCCTGCTTTATTAAGTTTTATTAAGGTTTTATCAAAGCCACTAGAAATCAATTTGGTTTTATTATGACACCAAGAGGTGCCAATAAGTTTCATATTTTAGTCAGGTTTATGAGAACCTACACAGCTGGTTTAAAACGATCTTAACACCTCGTTTTCTCAAATTCCTTTTATTCCTATAAAAGGTTTTATTTCGACTTTATGAACTCATAATATGCTGTTTTGAAATGCCGTTTAAGGACTAATTCATATTATCTTATTATGGTCAGTTGAAAAAGCATTTTAAAACCATTTTGCCTCCAGTAAATGCATGCGGCGGCAAATTGGCATTGAGGAAAGCCACCAAAGAACCAAATAGTTTTAAAGTAGTCATTGCGAAGATAACTTGGCTTTATGGCAGAATTGTGATTTTTTTTCCAATCGCCATATTGAAAAATTACAAATAATAGAAATGTGGAGAAATAAATGCACCGAATTTTAAATGTAATGCAAATGAACTGTATATCGGAGACCAATTTCTAAATTCTTTTAGATAAGAAATTCATGTTTGATTTATCGAATATATTTGTTTTTATTTTGTGTTTGTTGTTGTAAACGCGCATAATTTCCGAGGCGCATTAATTTTCGGCTCTTATCGTGCCAATATTCACCATAAAATTCAATGCGCATCTGATTTGGAGCATGCTACGCTGTAAAAACCTGAATTTGCGGCAGACTTTTTGTCTCAGGTATTATTTACTGCTAAATGAATCAGAAGAGCAGAGAATCGAAAAAAGCAGAACAACAAAAACCAACCACGATATCACAGTGAAAATTGACAGCTGTGGCCATTTGGCCGCATGCTGGTTTTCAATGCAGCCAATAAGTTTTATGAAGGTTCTGAAGTGGTCATAGCATCTATCACTAGAATATTTTCAAAATCTTTATGGTCTTAGAAAGGTTTTATTAAATTGTCTTCACAACCGTCTATAGAGTGGGCCACTTTGTACAAATGATTTTCTTTAAAGAAGCATAGAGGAGGTGTTGGTAGACAAAACAGTTTTGAATGTAGTTTTATCAACACAGCCGGGAGGAATGCTATACGGCTAGAATAAAACTTAAATTGTGACTTGGGAAATGAACTGGATTTTGTGTCGCACGAGAGTTTCAAGAGAGGCAAGTTTGTAATAGCACTCGTCGCATGGGAGATTGAAGAAGACGGTGATGTGGCTTACAGGCTTTTTCACTAACTTAACTCTGAATAAATAATAACTGCGCAAAAATCCCCTGTTGAGAGGTGTCCGCCATTTTCAACTAGGAAAAAAATTCTATCATAATCATTTACCCTGGATCTGGGTAGATTTCAGTCATCGAAGGAAAACTAGTTTACTCAGTTTTTGACAACTGTGGTCTCACGGAGGCGAGATGCTATTTTGGCATCCTGCCACAACTCGCGGTCGGTGTTAGACTAGCACATAGATAACATTGTTGTTTTTGTACCAAAAGACTTCAACCCAAACAACTAAGGGTGCAGCCACACGGCGGTTGAAATCTGTTTTATAGTTCACTATAATATAGCCGTTATAGATATCTACGTCATAGTTCTATGATATTCAAGAAACGGTTTCGCAAAAATCTGAGCCATGAAGTAATAGTAGCTATATAGTAGAAATCTTTGACGCAGCACTATCACATAAATTTATCCGGTACACGATTGAATTTATTTGTGGTCCCATATATCCAGTTGTGTGCTTTTAAAAAATATATTCCGGAAGTAGTCATGGGCACATTCGGTAGCTATGGACAGAGAAAGAAAAATAATGCTGCAGTTGCTGCGTACATAAAAGTTCAGGAAAGTTCTTCAGAGAAGTTCAGAGTAATTCTTTCGAAAATTTCAAGGAATTTTTTTCAGAGAACGTCAGATAAGTTCGGGAAAGTAATTTCAGAGAAGTTCTTCAGACGAACTCTAGGGAAGTTTTTGAGAGGAATTTCAGGGAAGTTCTTCAGAGAATTTCGGGGAATTTCTTTAGGCCTTTATGAGTTACTGGTGAGTATAGCATAGCATAGCATTTTCCGACCATACACAATCCTGGGTTGGCTGTAGTAGAGACGATGGAAGCGCCAGCAAAGCTGCCTTGGGTGTGACAGGCTCTTCATCCATCGATTTCTTTGCACAACACCTGGCCAGGTCCTTATGATCAGCAAGGGATGGGAGGGAAGTGTTGATTAGATGCCTACTTAAGAAGATGCTGAGAACTCATGCTACCTTCATAGACATCTGGAGATCCCCCCCCAAGTTGGATGGGACCTACACTTCATGACATCTTCATGACACCCCCCCCCCCCCCACCCACACTTGCGCGCGCGAATACGCGTTTGTGGGCGTACATGGCTGACGCTGCTTGGGTTCATGTTTTTGGGCCGGGGGGAGGACTTTGGTTTCGTTTTAGAACAATGTGAATTTATTGTTCGTTAAGCAATGCAAATATTTATTAGTTATTTTCAACCATGTAGGTTCCATTCGAGCATGGTTATTACTAGAAGATTTTTCACTACATCCATCATGGGAAAAAAGTTCCCCTGATTCAACCATATGAATCTATCTCAGACGGGTGTTCGAGGTTGGATGCAGTAAAGTGCCTAGAACGCCAAAGAGGAGAGATATAAAAATTGGAACAACCGAATTGTAGTTAATGTTGCTCCAATCGAGCAGACGATCTGTCAAAATTGCTATCGCCTGATTTTTGTGAAGTGGGTCAAGCTTGTTAGTTGCTAGAATCAGATATTGCAACTTGGTCATTTAAGTCAGAGTTTCTCTTTCTAATACTCAAGGCTCGTTTGGATGCAGCATATCGCATCTGTTGTTCATAGCATAGCACAAAATACTAAAACACATCGTGACGGGATTCACCGAGATAAGCCTATCCATTTTCATTCAACTTTTCGCCAAAAATGTTGAATATAGTAGAAATTTAAAATATTTGAAATTGTAATTTAAATATCTATATGATGTCAAAAATTTCTGTAGAGTATTTAGTGAAAATAATATAAATGTGTAGAAACGATCTCACCCAATCAGCATCATACTCCACACTCTCGGCAGAACTTGAAGGGAAGTTTTTTTTCTTTTTTCGTACCCGACCGTTTGTACGATTTCTATGAACGCGGAGTAGGATTCTTTGGGTAACAGGTATTGGCAGACCCAAACTGGGCTACCAAATCGACCATCTTGCCATCGGCATCGTTGTTTCTTCGAGTTCCCAAAGAATGGCAAGTATCAGCAGAGCTCGCAAGCTATCACCCGCTGAACACGTACTTTACACCGAATGGTTTCCGACGAGTAATGCTCTCGTCTTTTCGGCATCCAATGAGCTGCCTCACCATCGTCTTCTTTTTGTTTTTTACTTACCTTACCAATCAGACTAAGGCCGGTGTGGCCTCTGCTGTACACAGAAGTTGTTTCCATTGTAATCGGTCCATGGCTGTACCTCCCCAGCCTCGCTGTCTGCGGAGGGTCCGCAGGTCGCCTTCTACTTGATCAATGCGCCTTGCTCGTTGCGCGCCTCTTCTTCTCGTACCTGTTGGTTCGTTTTCGAGAAACATTTTCACAGGGCTGTCGTCCGACATTCTTACGACATGCCCAGCCCATCGTAGTCTACCGATTTTTGCGATGTGTACGATGGGAGATTCTCCCAGCAACTGGTGCAATTCGTGGTTCATTCGCCTCCTCCACGTTCCGTCTTCCATCTGCACACCTTCCGTTCAAAGACTCCAAGGGCGCGTTGGTCCTCCACTAGCAATGTCCATGTTTCGTGGCCGTAGAGAACTACCGGTCTAATTAATGTCTTGTAGATGGTCAACTTTGTGGTTCGACGAACTTTGTTCGATCTTAGCGTCCTTCGGAGTCCAAAGTAGGCACGATTGCCAGCCATTATGCGCCTTTGTATTTCTCTGCTGGTGTCGTTATCGGCGGTCACCAATGAGCCCAAATACACGAATTCGTCTACTACCTCGATTTCATCTCCGTCGATCTGAACTCGTTGTAGGAGGCTAACATTGTCTTTTCGTGAGCCTCTTCCCATCATGTATTTTGTTTTCAACGTATTAATCACAAGCCCAATCCTACCAGCTTCAGCCTTAAGTCTGATGTACGTTTCCGCCATCGTCTCAAAGTTACGTGCGACGATATCAACGTCGTCGGTGAAGGCAAATAGTTGGACAGACTTCCTGAAGATCGTACCACTCGTGTCTATCCCCGCTCTTCGAATCACACCCTCCAATGCAATGTTAAACAACAAACACGACAATGCATCACCTTGCCGTAACCCGAGATTCGAAGGGACTCGAGAGCGTCCCTGATACTTTTTGTTTTTTACTTTTACTTATTAACACTATTCACAAAACACACAGAAAGTGCAGAGGAGCGGAAACACAAATACGCAATCTTTTCCTGTTTTCACATCACTATTCGGCTTATTATCTCGAGGAAAAACTTTGCTCATAGGTATAATACTCTGGTGTAACACCCCTTCATGTTCAATGCTCTAGCGCCGTCTTTATCACTTTTAAAATATTTAACAAAATACAGTCACCGCCAAAATAAAGTGCTCACTTTTCTCATGAACACGCTTCATCTCTGAAGGCATTGAGAAACTCATTATATCGTATTCATATATTTTTTCAAGCATGATAATATTATTATTTTAAAGATGCATGTGTATTTTTGCGATGGATAATACACATTTTTGCAAAATTATTTCTTGAACCATTCCTGGTGTAAATTTGGTGTGTCATAATAAAGTGCCCAATTGAAAATATATTATGTGTATGTAATTTTTACTTCCAAACGCCCCTCGTATTCAATTTTTTTGACGTTTCCAAGTGTTTGTTGATCTTCTTACGGATTTCAGTTTTCGATCAGAAAGATTCAGTGCGAGTTATCTAAATGACCATGGATAATACGGTGGCAAGTAAAACTATTCCCTTGCAGATCCGAAACTGTGTTATTCGTGACATCGATCGAAAGGTGAATCGCATCGCAAGATTGGTGAAAAGTATGGATACAGCAAAGCAGCGGTTACCGAACTTTTCGCAAAGAACAAAACCTATGGTTCAGTAGCTGATCGCCCAGGAAGGGGAAGGAAACGTAGAACAGGTTCCCGAACAGATGCGAGAATCATTCGAGAAATTAAGAAAAATCCGAAGGTTACCCTCAGGGAGATCAAGGAAGTGATTAAACAACCTTTTATTAGCAAAGTCAAGAAATTGCCTTTTATTAGCAAAGTCAACAAAGCGAAACGACTCAAATTTGCTCGGGAACATGCTGATAAATCTTTAGAATATTGGAAGACTGTTTTGTGGACTGATGAGTCCAAATTCGAGTTGTCTAACAGCAAAAAACGAGCTCGTGTATGGCGTAGACCTGGAGAGGCGCTTCAAAATCGACATATCCAGGGCACAGTTAATCATGGTGGAGGGAACGTGATGGTGTGGGGGTGTTTTTCTTGGGCGGGTGTTGGTGCTTTGGTAAAAATCGATGGTATTTTGACAGCAGATTCCTACATCGACATAAAGGGCGATACGGTCAAAATTTGGTCAATATCAACTTGACGTATTTCTTTCAATTTTGCATTTAAAAAACCTGAACACCCCTCATATTGAAGGTGTGTGTGTGTAGAATGTTGCTCCTATTTTGATTTTGGAATTCACTCTTCAGTTGTCAAAATGCCGTCCAAGCAAGAAGAGCAGCGTATCAAAATTTTGCTCGCGCATCGAAAATCCGAGCTACTCGCACGCAAAGTTGGCAAAATCGCTAAAAGTTGCCAAATCAACCGTTACAAATGTAATTAAAGTGTTTGGGGAACGATTGTCGACAGCCAGGAAGTCTGGATCGGGAGGAAATCGAAAACTGGAAGCCGCTGAGACGACAAAGAGAGTTGCCGGTAGTTTCAAGCGAAACCCTAACCTATCTCTCCGAGATGCCGCAAATAAGCTGGGTGTATCGTCTACAACCGTGCATCGAGCCAAAAAACGAGCCGGACTATCGACTTAAAAGAAGGTAGTGACTCCAAATCACGATGATAAACAAAATACGACGGCCAAAGCGCGATCCCGGAGGCTGTACACGACGATGCTGACGAAGTTTGACTGCGTGGTAATGGACGACGAAACCTACGTCAAAGCCGACTACAAGCAGCTTCCGGGACAGGAGTTTTATACGGCAAAAGGAAGGGGAAAGGTAGCAGATATTTTCAAGCACACGAAACTGTCAAAGTTCGCAAAGAAATATCTGGTTTGGCAAGCCATCTGTACCTGTGGCTTGAAAAGCAGCATTTTCATAGCTTCCGGGACTGTCAACCAAGAAATTTACGTGAAAGAGTGTTTGAATAAACGTCTGCTGCCTTTCCTGAAGAAACACGGTTGTTCCGTACTGTTTTAGCCGGATTTGGCATCTTGCCATTACGGTAAAAAGGCCATGGAGTGGTACGCCGCCAACAACGTGCAGGTGGTTCCCAAGGACAAGAACCCTCCCAACACGCCAGAGCTCCGCCCAATTGAGAAATACTGGGCTATTGTCAAGCGGAACCTAAAGAAGACCAAAAAAACTGCTAAGGACGAGCAGCAGTTCAAGGCAAACTGGCTTTCTGCGGCGAAGAAGGTGGACAAGGTGGCTGTACAAAATCTGATGGCAGGGGTCAAGCGTAAGGCCCGGCAATTCGGATTTGGAAAAGCGGAAGCCTAACTGAATATTTTTCCTGAATTTTATACTAATTGAACTTGAAAAAGAAATTTAATTTGATTTTTTAAATAAACGATTTCACCGATTTACACGCGTTTTCCCTTGACCAAATTTTGACCGTATCACCCTTTACAACTGGGCTGGAAAACAAATTTGTGTTCCAGCAAGATAATGACCCAAAACATACCGCGAAGAAGTCAAAGGCATTCTTCCGTTCCTGCCGTATTAAACCTATGGAATGGCCCCCACAGAATCCAGATCTGAATCCAATAGAGAATCTGTGGAACATCTTGGATTCTCGAGTTGATAAGACAGGAGTTACAACAAACATAACTATTTTCTAGCTCTTGAGAACGCCTGGAAAGATCTTGACCCACAACACCTGAAGAATCTGGTGGAGTGTATGCCGAAACGTTAGCAAAAACTGTTGAAGGTCAGGGGAGGACACATTAACTACTGATCACTCAACAGACTGGATCTATAACTAGTTTTATTTTAAAGAGAATAAGAAGTGGGCAGTTTATTTTGACATGCATAATTTCTACTATCTTTCTTGAAGAAAATCATGAATTTGCAGGACAAGTGTTTTTTAATGTACCAGACAAGAAAAGAACATAATAAATATGCCATCAAAACAACAAAACTTAGAATCTTTCACTTATTTAACATTTTGCTGCACAAAAAGGAGAAACTGGGGTAGGTGGGCACTTTTTTCTGGCGGTGACTGTAGACACTCCCAAACAACTATTATCAATATTGGAAATTAAAAAAGTGGGAAAAACTGAAAAAAATGGGACAGGTAGAAAATCAACCGCTCGCTGACCGCCTTTATGAGTTACTAGTGAGGTCTAGAAAATGAGAAGAAAGATCTGCACATTGTAGACGAGATACACGAATCTGCCAAGATAAGCTGTATAGCTTTAGTAAAGACTGTATTCGGTAAAATTTGGACACACAAAATAGGTCACCAAAAATTTTCCTTGAGCCCGATTCTTTTCAAACTTTCTGGAAATAAAGTACTACTAAAGGGTGTATTCGATAAAAATGGCACACACATATATACTCATCAAAATTAAACTGATTATCGGATTTTCTTGATATTTTCAGGGAATGAAGAACTACTAATGAGTTTTGATTTACAACATTTGTTTTATTCAATTTCGTCTCCCATCCCGAATGCCCGCACCTTCCTTTTCACTCCACCCATCAAATTTTGTACAACCGAGTGTTTTTGTTGTTTTTACCCAAATTTTCTTCAATTCTAGCTCTGTTTTTATAGTTTTGGGATGTTTGCGAAGTTCCGTTTTCATAATTGCCCAGAATTTTTCAATTGGACGAAGTTCCGGTGAATTTGGTGGGTTCATATCCTTTGGCACAAAATTGACTCCGTTGGCTCGGTACCACTCCAATACGTTTCGAGCGTAGTGGCAGGATGCTAGATCAGGCCAAAACAGAGTTGATCCTTTGTGTGTGTGTGTGTGTGTGTGTGTGTGTGTGTGTGTGTCCAATCTAACACCCATCGGCCGGCAATGGTATTATGGAAGAAATCTGTTTACAACAATCATTCAAGTGACCATTGGAAGCAGCTTTAATCCGGGAGCTAGAAAGTGATAGCTCTACTGCAGATCCAGCAACCCATTTCAGAATGTCTGGAGAGTCACGCCCATTCCGAGGTTACTTTCACATACAATAAGCCCCGCATGTAAACATTACCGATATCATTTGGATAAGGGCACTGCAACACACTTCCAGATTTGGAAATTTAAAATTTCCAAACCAGGCACGTATTTAGTTTTTTTGAAAATAAGATTTTTGTTATATAGTTAGATACATCTCACCCATGTCCGCCTCCTCAATCACACTATCTTGTTCAATCGTAAAAATAAAACCTTTCGACGTTGATTCGTGATTAATTTCATGCACTCGCGATTAAATATGCGCATTAACGTTACTAAACCGCCCGCTAGATATGCAACCTGCAAAACTCTGTACACCCCGTGGTGAATGCACCTAAAATTATGTGCAAGCTTTTCACCCGCCCATGCGCGTTGTTTTCGTTTGCTGTTTCCGACCTGCAAATGGCCGTTCTCTACATTGCACTAGTCTTCTTTTTTTTCACTCTACACTCTGCCAATAATGCAAATCCCCGTTATGTGGCGACTTTATAACTTCTTTGCAAATTTCGATAGTTTCTTCTTTCGAACATCCTCCGGAACATCGAACTTCGACTTGGCAATGAAATATTCTTGCCCAGGAAGTTGACGGAAGTCGGCCTTGACGTATGTTTCGTCACCCATCACGATGCAACCGGATTTGGTGAGCAGCTTCGTGTAAAGTTTCCGGGCGCGGGTTTTCGCAGTGATTTTTTGTTTTTCATTCCGGTTTGGGGCTTTTTGCACTTTGTAAACATGTAACCCAGCACGCTTCATGGTTTTCTGCACAAAACCGACTGACACCTTAGACTTTTTAGCGACATCTCGAATTGACATGTTTGGACGGTTCTTGAATTGTTGTACGACTTTCCTGGCCATTTTACTGGACCACTTTTACGACCACTCCCTTCCTTCCTTTGGACATTCAGACGCTCCTTGAAGGTTCTTATTTCACGAGACACAGTTGTATTTGCAATTCCAAGCCTTTTAGCAATCCACCGGTGGGACGCCCCTGGATTTTGATTGTGAGTGCACAAAATTTTCTCACGGACAATTTCTTGTTTCGACGACATGACTGGAACTACTGAATGTTCTAACTATGAAGCTTGGCAGATGTAAATAATACACTATGGATAAGATCTACTCAAATTTCTAGGTTTTTTACTCATACGATTCAAAAGTTACAGAAGATTTTCTGTGTGCCATTTTTATCGAATACACCCTTTAAATGGTTAAGTTTTGACATCATTGGTTTATTGAACCTCTTCTCCCAACCCAAATGCCCGCACCTTTGCCTTGACCCCTTTCATCAAATTTTGGGCAATGATAGGACCGACTTGCTTACTTACTTTTAACCACACTTTCTTTAGTTCAAGTTCATTTTCTATCAGTTTTGGAGTTTTAACGAGCTTTGCCTTCATGATTGCCCAAAATTTTTCAATTGGGCGAAGTTCCGGAGTGTTTGAAGGGTTGACGTCTTTTGGTACAAAAACTACATTATTATCTTTGTACCAGTCTAAGACGGGCCGGGCATAGTGGCAAGATGCCAAATCCGGCCCAAACAGTGTCGGGCCATCGTGAGATCTCAAGAAGGGCAGAAGTCGTTTTTGGAGGCATTCGTCCTTGTAGATTTGTCCGTTGACGGTCCCAGAGGTGATGAAGGGCTGACTCATTTTGCCACATCCGCAGATCGCTTGCCAGACAAGGAATTTTTTGGCGAATTTCGACAGAATGAATTTTGTGAGACTAAACAACCCCCCCCTCCCCCCCCCCCCCCCCCCCACATAAAAAAATACAACATTCTCTTTTCTAGTTGAATTTCGACAGTTTCTTCTTCCGTACACTCTCCGGAATGGCCAACTATAGACGGTGGCGACGTAGTGTTCCTGTCCTGGCATTTGTTTGGTGTCGGCTTTAATGTAGGTCTCATCGTCCATCACAATGCAGAACGGTTTTGTGAGCCACTCCCTGTGCAGTTTTCTTGCACGAGTTTTGGCCACCGAGTTCTGTTTATCGCTCCGGTTCGGTGCCTTCTGGACCTTGTACACATGTAATCCAGAACGTTTCATTGTTTTCTGCACAAAACAAACTGAAACTTTCGCCTTTTTCGCAACATCCCTGATCGAAATGTTGGGATAACGCTTAAATTGGTTCAATACCATCCTGGCCTTCTCCGGATTTGATGTGCCACGTTTTTTGCCACTACCATTTTTCCGCTTGGTTGTCTTACGGTCCTTGAACGTTTTGATCACATGAGATACGGTTGAATGTGCGATTCCGAGCTGTTTTCCGATCCATCGATGAGAAGCGTTTGGGTTTTCGAAGTGAGTGCCCAAAATTTGTTGGCGCACTATTTCTTCTTTCGAAGCCATCACTGAAATAACTCGACCGATTTTCACGAAACTCATTACACAATTGACACAACACAATGAAATACATTCAGTTAAAATTTCAATAATTTTTACCCACACGCTAACAAGTTACGAACAATTGCGTGTGTCCAAATTTCATCGAATACAGTCTTTAGTTGGAATTATAAGGAAATTACTATTCTTTCTTCTCATTTTCTAGTTACAGGTATTCCACTAAAATGCTCACACTCACCATGATTCACTTCTAGGATGTTCTTCAGAGAACTTAAATGAAGTTCTTCAGAGAACTTCGAGAAAGTTCTTTAGAAAACTTCTGGGAAGCTCTTCAGAGAACTTCGGTGAAGTTCTTTAGAGTTCAGAGAAATCTTCAGGGAAGTTTAAGTTCTTCAGAAAAGTTCTAGAAATCTGGGAAGTTTCAATTCTGAGAAGTCAGAAGTTTTTCAAAAAGTTTAACATTCTTCAGAGAACGTCAAATAAGTTCTTCAGAGAAGTTCGGGAAAGTTCATTAGAAAAGTTCAGGGAAGTTTTTCCAAGAATTTCAGAGCAGTTCTTCGGAGAACTTCACGGAAGTTCTTCAGATAACTACGAGAACTTCGTGCAAGTTCAGGTAAGTTCTTCAGGGAACTTCAGGGAAATCGGTTTAATTCATTCCTTTGAGGTTTCAAATTATTTGAAAGTACCGTCTTTTAAAGCAGCAAAAAATATAGGAAAATTAAATGATAGGTTTATTTGAAATTTTTATATTATTCACAAATACCGTCAACAGAAGATGAAGGGTAGTCAAAAAGCAGTTCAGCTTCGTTCGAATGGATTTGGTTTCGCGTCTGAATACAAGTTTACGTATGTCAAAATAGGAGCAAATGGAAGAATCAGTAATGGTACTGTTATTGGCGATTGTTCATTTGCGAAGTCAAAGTCGAACGACCTTCATCTCCCATCACCAAAACCACCTTTCCCGAGGGCTAAATCCGTTCCATACTATATTTTATTTCGGCGGATGACACTTTTCCACTTCATCGACACATAATGAATGCATATTCGTACAGAACCAACAGCGAAACCGAAAGAGTGTTAAGCTGCAGGTTATCTCGAGCAAGTATAAGGAGTGTATCGAAAATAAGCTATCCACAAACTTTCGTTCAAATTATGTTGAAAACCGATATTTTATTCATACAAAAAATTGATCCTTTATTGTACGAGGTTAAACTTGAACATAATGAAGACCGGATGAAATTTAAGTTATTCCTTCACGAATTTTCGAACTTTGGATCGAATGCTCTTCATCAAGTTCCGGACAAGTGTTGCATCGCATTTTTTGGGCGCTTGAGCCCACATTTTTTTGAACTCCTGCATGTTCCCAGCTGCCTTACCAGTCTTCTTGAAGACCCTCTTCACGATTGCCCAGTAACGTTCGATGGGTCGAAGCTGAGGGCAATTTGGTGGATTGATATTTTTCTCAACGAAATCTTTACCCTTTTCCGCAAGCCAATTGAGAGTGGTTTTGGAATAGTGAGCCGACGCTAAATCCGGCCAAAACAGTGGAGGTGTACTATGCTTCTTATATAAAGGCAACAATCTCTTCTGGAGACACTCAGATCGATAGATTTCCGCATTTATAGTTCCGTAGTGTAAAAAATGGTTGACTTCAAACCACAGGAACATATTGCTTGCCATACCAGTACCTTTCGACCGAATTTCTCCACTTGAATCGACCTGTCCGCATCGCTCACATCCTCCCCAACGACGGCAGTAAAGTATTGTGGACCTGGAAGGGTTTTTGAGTCCTCCTTTACATAGGTCTCATCGTCCATCAAAACGCATGCATCCGGACGCTGCAAAACACGCGAATACAATTTCCGGGCCCTTGTTGCTGTCGTTTCTTCTGTTCTGCACTTTGTTTCGAGATTTTCTGCTTCTTGTAGGTCTTCAGGTGGTTTCGCCTCTTGATACGCTGGATCATTCCGACACTCGTTCCTGCTTTTTTGGCCAAATCACGTATTGACATTGATTTGTTCTTCATGATTAGAGATACCACTTTCTGCTCCAGTATTGGGTTGGAAGAACCGGGTTTTCTTCCTGGTAGCTCATCCAAAGAATAGTGTTCCCCAAACTTATTAATGATGGTTTTAACACTCGCATGATGAATTCCAAACCGCTTCGCCAATTTTCGCATAGTAATACCCTTCTCACTTAGCCAAGTGTCTAGACCCTTAATTTTCACTTCCTTTTCAATACGCGACATTTTGAAAACGCAGAATTTGAACCGCACAAATAAGCAAACAAAAGAAAGCTGACAGTCAAACGCACACCATGCAGTGTTCAGAGCATAAAAAACCATCACAAATACATGCGTACAACGCAAATGTATGAGGATAGCTTATATTCGATACACTCCTTAGTTGTAGAAAATGCTTTCGGGATTGCATCTGCTCGATTCCACGTTTTGCGACGGATATCTGAGCTTCCTCCAGAGAGAGTATCTTTAATAGTCCTCACAGTGTGTGTCGTTCATATTTTTTGGCTTTTCCGAGAGAGTTGTAAATTTTACGCTCCTCTGGGAACTCTTGACTCACAGACAATCGCTTATGAAAGCTGGCGAAGAGAGGCCGAGGAGAGTCTGAGCTCAATTCAACCGAGTGCACGAAGAGCCTCCGACGGAGCAAGCACCAACCGAAAGGAGTTCACAGAATACTTTTGTAATGAAGGGCAAATTCCATGGCGGGTTCATCTATAAGCACGGAACTAAAGCGGGAATTCCAACCACTTGGTGGTGTGTTTGCAGTCAAGCTCGACTCTCGTGCAGAACGGTCTGGTGTTTTTACCAAGGCTGCTTTAGGCTTTTTCAAGAATAGTAACTTACAGTGACCTTACTCTCCATTTGATTTTCTAGGAAGAGTCCCGTCACTGCATGTGACTTTCCTCACTTCAGCAACTCTCAACGTCTCATTTTGAGTATCATCCCATTATCATTTTCAAGTCTTCTGGGGAATTCAAGAAACTTTTGCAGTAATTTTTAAGGCTAACCATCGTATTAAAGTATCATTCACAAACATCAAAACCTTGTTTTAGGCACACATTGAGTAATCTATCTTTATCTTCAAATATTCTTGGTCATCCGAGAACTCTTTGAAGTATACATTGTTGTCAATATATTTGCAATTTTTGTTAAACCGCCAAAGAATGCCACCAATATGCATTTGCGGAGTTGGCCATTCCACCTCCCTGCCAACCACCGGCACGCATCCGAGCACATAACAATGGGCTCCAGAATCCCAATGTCCTATAACTCCAACGCCAACCAAGCAACCCCCCTGCCCTGAACGGCATTATATCCAGGGTCGTGGGTTTTGGGGTGAAATATTGCCTACCACATCACTGAAACCACAGTAAACAAATCTAAATCCAACCAATGGACCCTGTGTCGGTCGAGCCCCGGTGGAGGGCCAAAGCAAACGCGGATTCTAAATTTTGAAATTTCTCGAAGCCCGGCCCAGGAAAGCCACATCGTGGTCGGACGAGAAGTGATAAATTAATTCCATATCGTAGGACGCGTCCTCGGACATGCACCCCATACCCTCGGTTGTTGTCGTCGAGAGTTCGTGTAATGTAATTGGCAGATGCAGGTTGATGGAGCGAATATTGTCACCTTGGATGCTGCATAACGATGATTGTGTGGCAATCCATTGTTGGTCAGTCGGTCGGTTGGGCGTGGCGCTGCTGCGGTCTGGGATGGGAAGCCACGCATCACAGATCACCATTATATATATATATGGATACGTGGATGTATGTGTAGACTGTTATCTGGGTTGGTTGCAATCGACACGGGAAACTCTGGATGGATGGATGCTGTGGACAAACTTTGCGGTTCGCTGAAGCAACAATCCGGTAAATTAATTTGGTTAGCAGTTTTTTTTTGATCCGTTTTGTTTGCTCCCTCGATATTGTGTATTTGTCAGCTCGATCGAAAACATGGCACCTGATGCTAGAATTATGTCACCGCGAAATGTAATGTTTCCGTTCCGTCTGATGTGATTAGCGCGATGTGAAGGTTGGACACTGTTTATGGGTTCGAGCATTTCATTTAAACGATGGAAAGATGTTTACATGGAAATCATAAATTGCATTGGTTTGATTTTCAACTCACTTGTCTTCAACGTCAACGTTTGTTTGCCCAACCAGCAAAATATATGAGGAAACTTCATCCAATCGCCATCATCGTCGTCAGCACCTGCAAGTTCTATTGACAGAAATTTCCGTTCAGGGAATCTAACCTACTCCGGCCGTTGTCGAAGCAGAACGTAAGAAACAGACCGTAAAAACCACAACGAAGCTCATTTCAACTCCGCCCGGGTACCGAAGCTCTGTGTTTCGTCATCAGAGAATTCCAGTCGTGTACAATAATAATGTCTAAAATGTAAACAGCACTGACATGAGATTGTAAAACGAGACACAAAGTTTCTTTTTTTTGCTTCGCCTGCTGCCTGTTTGCCGTATGTGTCGGTCGGTCGGTCGAGGGGCACATCCTTCCTGTGCCAGACCCAGGACAGATTTCAGTGCATAGAGTAATCCAATCACGTCTAGCTTCGAGAGCGAAAGTGACAGAGCGAGTGTGCAAGAGCAAAGTTTATATTTGTCGAATGGAGCAGGTTTTCCTCACCCATGACTTGGAACAATATTCGTTTGCCTTCATATCCCAAATCATCAAAATGGCTTTCCAAAGCATCCTTTACCAACGTGAATCGCTTGCAAAGCGAATCAATCTGGGAATATTATCTAATTCAAGAGATTTTTTTTGCCAAATTCAATTTTGAAAAATAAATGTATCCTTTTTCGATCGAGCCCTGGAGGCATCTGGCCATCTTTCTAAGCGGCAAAGGCTGTTAATATGGCTGGAGACCGGGAGATAACAATGGGACTTATTCGAAGCTCAGTATGGCTTACGGAAATCTCCCTTCATCCCCTCCCGATGTCTTTGAGTTATTCTTTCTCCGCTGGAGGCAGCCGTTCCGCACTTTATCCAATTCAGCCGGTCGAAAGTCTTGTTGATCCGGGGACCCATTAAAAGTACGGCCCACAATGATGAACGACCCCAAAAAGCCTGTGCTTTCGCCGACTACAGTTTGGTGTCTGTTTCCGCCAGCTTTGTCGTCGGTCCCGCTCGAAGGGATTAGACTGAACGGTTGTCCCGAGAATGCCGTCATTGTTGTCAGGAAATTCAATTTTTACCATGGACAGCTCGCTGGGAGCGGGAGGTGTGTCTTTTTGCCGCTGTCATGCTGGATGACCAACCGACAATGGTGGTGATATTTTTTTTTTTTGTAAAACATCAACTGTTTGCGCTGAATGGACTTCCAAAGGCATTGACGTCAGTCTTCAGAGCATTGTTTTGTAGCTGGAGCACTCACTCCAAAGAATTCAATTCTGGAAAGCAATCATCTCCGAAACAATCAACTGATTTGACTTTTCGAAGAGTGACGTTTGACTTTTGGCAAATTTCTTAGATTATTTGTTCACTGTTCATTTCGCAGTACCATCGCACATTGGTTTCCCTATAGGTCAAGAATGAAAAAAATCGTGTGGCAATGTTTTTCATCGACTAATTTTGTTCGAATGGTTTTTAAATGTCTTCTGCTCTAATTGTTTTCAATCAGTTTTCAGAGCATGGAAAGCTGTGAAATTTGGAAGAGGACGTAACACATTGAATCTTCCTGTTGTACTATCAAATTGGGAAGACGTCTGCATTGAGTCTCAAATTTCAATTGATTGAGCGGGTTGGATGTAATGAGATCATGGGGTATAAAACCAAGTTTTGCCTGGTTGGTACGAAACAGATGTGCTTGGAAATCAATAGAAGCAAAATTTTGCCGGGAGGTACGAAATGCTGCCTGGGACTTCCAATATCATTCGTTATTTTAAGTGGATTTGAATCAATTGCTATTTAGAATATTAAGCTTGCGTGATGCAGATACATATTAGCTCTAGTTGTAAAAAAGTTTGTAAACTGTAATAGCACATACTGAAAGTGTTTTCTCTCTATGAAATGCCACCAACATACTTTGTGAGCTCGGCCCAAATAACTTCTTAACTGTTGGTTCAAACGGGCCAAACCTCGTTTTCAAAATGAAAAAACCAATATTATACTTTGTAAGTGGCCCCAACAGCATCCTTACTGTTGAATTAAAATGGTTCTCAAGTGTAATAACATAATAACCATATCGAGTTCCCAACAGAAAATCACTATTAAACTTTGTGAGTTTTCGGAAAAGTATCCTTACTTTTGATGGGTCCAGTGTCGCGAGTTTGGAAAGTTCAGGAACAGTTAGTCAGGAAGGAAAATCAGGGGAAATCGCGTATTGCACTGAAAACGAATAGTTTTTGTGGGAAAAGTGCGTCATAGTGTTTGGAGTTAACCGTGTTTGTTATCGGGCATAGTGCGTTATCTATTGTTCCGGTAATTAATTGTTTGGTTGCGAACAGCTGCAATCGTAGTGCGGTATCTATTGTTTCGGTTACATATTGTTCGGTGGCGTTTATGAAATGAAGATCCGGGATAATGTGAAGCATTGTCTCGTGTGTGTCTCGTCGAAAGAGGTAGAGATGAATAGAGAAAGATTTGCGTGTACGGTTATTTTTTGCTAGTGACATGATTAACACCGTCTCAGACGCATTGTACGTGTGAAGGAAAAAAGCCCTCGGGTTGCATCTTTATGTCAGTGGCATGGTATGGCGAAATATTCGAGGGTCTCAGCCAATAAACAGCAGAAAACGGCTTTTAATCCGGATCGGCATCACGTAAATCAACCGGTGACCTTGGAGGAAGCAGAACGCTAGTCAGTTGGACCCCGAAAATGGTTTTCAGACAATTGAGAGGTGGTAAGTTCCGGATTAAGTAAGGATTCAACGGGTGCAGTGTATTCTCCACAAGCCCAGCTGCTATTACCTTGAACAAATAAGAGTGCTCTAAGCAGGCTATCCTACGGCCGAGAACAATCTTGCATGGAATAATGGAATATGACCTCGGTCCTAATATTTATTGGTTTGTAATCCAGATCAAGAGATAATGATTAATGTTGGATCAAAGCAACACAAGTTCAGAACTGCCATGTGAACGCTGATGACAACGAACCCGAGATTCCTGCTGCGAATGAAAATCCCATTGAATCTGATGACTCTTTCTATTCCGAAGCATCCGAAGAAGAAGTACCAGCCCCTCCAGTTGTGGATCCCGTTCCTGATCGAGATAGACGTTTGATACGGCTGCCTGCAAAGTTGCGATCCTACTTGTTGGATTAAAAGGGGGGAGATGTTGGATCAAAGCAACACAGCCTCAGATGTTGGAGCAACCGAGCTGCATAGCAACCTAGCAACCAACTGGGCGGTTGCCTATTTAACCCAATCAACAAGTGAAAAATGTCTCATTCCTTACTACGCATCTGAAGTGAATACACAATTTTGAGTTACCACTCGAGTTCTTGTTCCCTTACTTCAATATTGTGTCACCACGGTTGTGATGCTTATCAATTAACAGAAGTAGTTGGGCGCATTAGTATTACGGCGGAACCCACAACAAAGGGTGTATTCGATAAAAATGGCACACACATATATACTCATCAAAATTAAACTGATTATCGGATTTTCTTGAAATTTTCAGGGAATGAAGAACTACTAATGAGTTTTGATTTACAACATTTGTTTTATTCAATTTCGTCTCCCATCCCGAATGCCCGCACCTTCCTTTTCACTCCACCCATCAAATTTTGTACAACCGATTTTCCCAGTGTTTTTGTTGTTTTTACCCAAATTTTCTTCAATTCTAGCTCTGTTTTTATAGTTTTGGGATGTTTGCGAAGTTCCGTTTTCATAATTGCCCAGAATTTTTCAATTGGACGAAGTTCCGGTGAATTTGGTGGGTTCATATCCTTTGGCACAAAATTGACTCCGTTGGCTCGGTACCACTCCAATACGTTTCGAGCGTAGTGGCAGGATGCTAGATCAGGCCAAAACAGAGTTGATCCTTTGTGCTTCTTAATGAATGGCAAGAGACGCTTGTTAAGGCACTCTTCCGTGTAAATCGCACCGTTTATTGTTCCGGAAGTGATGAAGGGAGCACTTATTTCACCACATCCGCAAATCGCCTGCCAAATTAGAAACTTCTTTGCAAATTTCGATAGTTTCTTCTTTGGAACATCCTCCGGAACATCGAACTTCGACTTGGCAACGAAATATTCTTGCCCAGGGAGTTGACGGAAGTCGGCCTTGACGTATGTTTCGTCATCCATCACGATGCAACCGGATTTGGTGGGCAGCTTCGTGTAAAGTTTCCGGGCGCGAGTTTTCGCAGTGATGTTTTGTTTTTCATTCCGGTTTGGGGCTTTTTGCACTTTGTAAACATGTAACCCAGCACGCTTCATGGTTTTCTGTACAAAACCGACTGACACCTTAGACTTTAGCGACATCTCGAATTGACATGTTTGGACGGTTCTTGAATTGTTGTACGACTTTCCTGGCCATTTTACTGTCCATTGGACCACTTTTACGACCACTCCCTTCCTTCCTTTGGACACTCAGACGCTCCTTGAAGGTTCTTATTACACGAGACACAGTTGTATTTGCAATTCCAAGCCTTTTAGCAATCCACCGGTGGGACGCCCCTGGATTTTGATTGTGAGTGCACAAAATTTTCTCACGGACAATTTCTTGTTTCGACGACATGACTGGAACTACTGAATGTATAACTATGAAACTTGGCAGATGTAAATAATACACTATGGATAAGATCTACTCAAATTTCTAGGTTTTTTACTCACACGATTCAAAAGTTACAGAAGATTTTCTGTGTGCCATTTTTATCGAATACACCCTTTAAAGCGAAAGCATTTGCCATGGATGCTTTCATTAATCAAGAACGGAAGTTAGAGGATCATAGGCGACTTGATACCGCCCTAGTTCTAACCGTAAACTATGTCAATGAGCAATTGGGAGACGCTACATTATGGTGCTCTCAGTAGCTTCCGGGAAACCAAAATTAGGTTCCGGAGGAAGTGTGGTTGCAAAGTTGAAACTTAAAGGAATTGACGGAAGGGCACCACCAGGACTGGAGCCTGCGGCTTAATTTGACTAAACACGGGAAAACTTACCAGGTCCGAGCTTATTGAGGTAAGACAGATTAATGGCTCATTCTCAAAATTAAGGGTAGTGGTGCATTGCCGTTCTTAGTTTGTGGAATGATTTGTCTGGTTAATTCCGATAACGAACGTGACTCAATCAAATTAAAAAAAACGCTATCATCAGTCAGATGTTGATACCAACGGTCGGGCCGTGTGCGGTTTCGGCCGTGCGCGCCCGCCGGCGGTGTAGTGTGACCTGATAATACGTCAACTCATCGAGGTTGACTTCTGCTTAATAGGACAATTTGTGATCAGCAAAATTAGATTGAGCGATAACAGGTCCGTGATGCCCTTATTTGGTCTGGGCTGCACGCGCGCTACAATGTCAGCTGCAGCGCGTCCTAGGCCGAGAGATCCGGGAAATCGCTTAAATGCTCATTTAGTCGTGATTATGGATTGAAATGGTTCATATGAACCTGGAATTCCCAGTAAGTGCTGGTCATTAGCTAGCGTTGATAAGGTCCCTGTCCTTTGTACACACAGCCCATCGCTAAAGACTGTATTCGATGAAATTTGGACACACGCAATTGTTCGTAACTTTTTAGCCTGTGGGTAAAAATTATTGAAATTTTAACTGAATGTATTTCATTGTGTTTTGTCGATTGTGTAATGAGTTTCGTGATTTCAGTGATGGCTTCGAATGAAGAAATAGTGCGCCAACAAATTTTGGGCACTCACTTCGAAAACCCAAACGCTTATCATTGATGGATCGGAAAACAGCTCGGAATCGCACATTCAACCGTATCTCATGTGATCAAAACGTTCAAGGACCGTAAGACAACCAAGCGGAAACATGGTAGTGGCAAAAAACGTGGCACATCAAATCCGGAGAAGGCCAGGATGGTATTGAACCAATTTAAGCGTTATCCCAACATTTCGATCAGGGATGTTGCAGAAAAAGGCGAAAGTTTCAGTTTGTTTTGTGCAGAAAACAATGAAACGTTCTGGATTACATGTGTACAAGGTCCAGAAGGCACCAAACCGGAGCGATAAACAGAACTCGGTAGCCAAAACTCGTGCAAGAAAACTGTACAGGGAGTGGCTCACAAAACCGCTCTGCATTGTGATGGACGATGAGACCTCCATTGAAGCCGGCACCAAACAAATGCCAGGACAGGAACACTACGTCGCCACCTCTAAGTTGGCCGTTCCAGAGAGTGTACGGAAGAAGAAACTGTCGAAATTCGCCAAAAAATTCCTTGTCTGGCAAGCGATCTGCGGATGTCGCAAAATGAGTCAGCCCTTAATCACCTCTGGGACCGTCAACGGACAAATCTACAAGGACGAATGCCTCCAAAAACGACTTCTGCCCTTCTTGAGATCTCACGATGGCCCGACACTGTGCTATGCCAGGCCCGTCTTAGACTGGTACAAAGATAATAATGTAGTTTTTGTACCAAAAGACGTCAACCCTCCAAACACTCCGGAACTTCGCCCAATTGAAAAATTTTGGGCAATCATGAAGGCAAAGCTCGTTAAAACTCCAAAACTGACAGAAAATGAACTGGAAGTAAAGAAAGTGTGGTTAAAAGTAAGTAAGCAAGTCGGTCCTATCATTGCCCAAAATTTGATGAAAGGGGTCAAGGCAAAGGTGCGGGCATTTGGGTTGGGAGAAGAGGTTCAATAAACCAATGATGTCAAAACTTAACCATTTAGTAGTACTTTATTTCCAGAAAGTTTGAAAAGAATCGGGCTCAAGGAAAATTTTTGGTGACCTATTTTGTGTGTCCAAATTTCATCGAATACAGTCTTTACTACCGATGGATTATTTAGTGAGGTCTTTGAAGGTGAACATTTGCTAGTCCCTCGGGATTACATTACTTGTATTCTTACTTTTGTTTTTGACCGGTCCAAATCGGCTTTCAAGCGTTTCTTAAAATTTACCTTGTTTTCTCAATGAAAAACTAATATCAAACTTTGTGAGTGATCCCAACAGCACCCTTACAGTTGGTTCAAATCGGCTCTCAAACGTTACTTAAATTCACCTTGCTTTCTCAATGATAACCGCCATTATACTTTGTGAGTGGCCCCAATAGCATCCTTACCGTGAGTTTTAATCGTTACTTATATGTGTATGTCCCATCTAAACACCCACCGGTCGGTAGTGATATTATGGAAGAAATCTGTTTGTGACAGTGCCCATTGAAAGTAGCTTCAATCCGGGAGTTAGAAGGTGCTAGCTATATTGCAGATCCAGCAAGGCTATTTCAGAATGTCTGGAGATTCAAGCAGTAATTCCCGCATGTGAACATGACTGTTTTCATGTGGAAACACATCCAAGTACAAAAATAATCAATTCTGAGGCGTAGATACTATACCAGCTGAACCCGGTGCGAGCGCTGCTCCGCTTGCAACTAAATGAATGAAAACTTAATAGAACTGGCGTGTTTATGATTGTTTTTCGGAATGAGTTTTGTTAAAATATTTTCGTTTGGTAATGTGTAAATTCGATTGTAGAGTTTAATTTTTTAATTTTGGTTTTGTTTTTATTTTTGTTTACGTAGCTGCGTTGCATAAATTTATCGAACTTAACGTTACCGTTCTTAGATTGAAATTACTTTACTTTTTACCCTTCTTACACCAAAAGAAGGGTATTAAGATCGCTTGAAAATTCGACTTTTTATGCGAGGCCCAGAGGGCCGAGTGTCATATACCATTCGACTCAGCTCGACGAACTGAGCACATGTCTGTGTGTATGTATGTGTGTGTGTGTGTGTGTGTGTGTGTGTGTGTGTGTGTGTGTGTGTGTGTGGGCGTTACAAATAATGTCACATCGGTTTCTCAGCCATTTGTGAACCGATTTCAGTTCTGTTGACGGCAAATGAAAGCTACAACATTCCCATAGAACGCTATTGATTTTTTTTTTATTCGGACATTTCGTTACGAAGATATCAACGAAACAGTACTTGACGGCCTATTATAATAGTAATCAAACAGTTTAGTCTCCGATTACATACGGAGCTATTTGTGTACCGATTTTAGTTTTGTTAGCGCCATGTTGAAGCTATCAAGTCTTCAAATAACTGGTCAAAATTTCATTATGATTGGATAATCTTTCATGGAGATATGACCAAAACAATACCTGAGAGCACATAATTGCGAGATGAAAATATACTCGTTGCAGTTCAAAATCGAACAAGACCACTCACCCCAATCGATACCGCTTGTATTCTATTGTTCTGCATCTGGTGCGTTGTATAGCACATTCAGCGGAATAGCCACACTATGCGACTCTATAGAATTAGAGTAGGATCGGTTGGCTTGAGTGGTCCGGTTTTGAACTGCAACGAGTATATTCGAAAATTACACAAAGTCTCCAATTCACTATAACTACACAATTTTCAACGAACATGTACTTGTTAAGCATCTTGAATCCATATCGATAATCAAAATTGACGCTTAGGATTGTGTAATAATTCATTCTATGGACTGATTATATGGAATTTCTAATATTTATGTAATTTTTCCTTTTATATACCTAATATAAACAGGTCGTTAAAGACTATTAATGGCAATATTTTAATCACATCGATGAGCAATACGTTCAGGATTGACAAATAATTCATTTTATAAACTGAATGTATGACATATCGAATATTCCTGGTTCTTCCTGGAATTTCTGATGAAAATATGTATACAGTACCATTTTGGCCACATTTTAGTTCTGGTGAAGTGTAAGAAGGGTTCAGTCTCACCATCGGTGGATTAATTCAGGTTTTTTTTTAAAAAACACAAAAAAAAAAAAAGGTGCGGTCCCCCCACCAAAAAATAAAAAAGAAAAAACGGCAATTCTCGCAACAAAAAAAAAAAAATAAATAAAAAAAAAAAAAAACGAACAATACAACAACAAAACCACTGAAGAAAAATTTTATCAAAATAATTAAAATAAAAAAAAAACAATTTTTAAAAATTTTTCTCCCCGCCTCTCAACAAAAAGGCTATACCAATACCATTATATAATCTGCGTGTGATTGAACAATATAAGCAACTGTTATTTTCATTGTAGTTTAGATTCAGTTTATAGAAATTTTTCATTCGTTACCCGATTCATTATTTGAATAATGGATTTCGAAGCAAATGTCAAGGAAGGAGTGCTGGAAACCTCCGTCTGGAAGTACTTTTTAAGAGGAAAGCAGAATCGTGGTGTCGCATAATGCGAAAGATGTTCCAAAGTGATAAAGTGTGAAGGCTTAATCACGTCGGGATTGATAAAGCATTTGAAAAGTATCCACGCTATTTCACTGGAAAAGCAACCGGAATCTGAGGAACACGCACAATGCCAACTGAAAGTCTCATCTGCGTCAGCAAACCCTAAAAAGAAAAGTACGCTTCATCAGTACTTTTCTAAAACGACTGACGTTGATGCTATACTGGCGAGACTCTCCGCTCAGGATAATATTTCTTGCAACACTATTTGCCATTCAGAAGACATCCGTCTAGGTATAGTGGCTCATGGGTTCTCTGATATCCCTAAGACACCCGATGACATTAAGCGAAAAGTTGAATCATATTGCCAGTTTGTTGTTGAAGAGCACCGGAAACAATTTCAGAAAATTAAGGGTCAAAATCGTAAAATTAGTATCTCTTTTGACGAATGGACCTCTACTAGGAACCGACTGTACATGAATGTAAATGCTCTTGACGGAAAGCAAACTTGGAACTTGGGACTTCAAAGGATTGTGGGATCAATGAACGCCGAGAAATGCATAATGTTGCTTGAACATAAACTGTCGCAATATGGCTTGTCTATATCCGAAGACATCGTTGCAGCTCCAACTGATGGTGCGTCACTAATGAAAAAGGTTGGTAAAATGATGAGCGCTGATCATCATCTCTGTTTGACACATGGAATACACCTGGCAGTAACAAGCGTACTTTATGCTCGCAATGAAACTACAGATGATGGTCCACAGAATGGAGAAGATTAGTACAATTTATTCGTATTCAAATACATACAATCATTGATGACATTTACCCACATATTTTAGATTCTGAAGATTATAATTCCTTTTCGGATGACGAACTCGATGCCGACTTCACTCCAAGCGAAGGCTGTTGCTTGTTTGCGATCTGCATATTTTGCTACGGTTAGGAAAATCCGCGGTGTTGTTAAAATGTTTCGCAAATCACCGGTAAAGAACGACGATATACTCCAGAAACACGGGAGGAGTTTGGTAGAAAGTTAAGCTTGATTATCGACTGCAACACACGATGGAACAGTTTGCTGGTTATGATGAGCGGATTTTATAAAATCAAAACTGCAGTGCAAATAGCAATGATCGACCTGAAAGGTCAATGTAAGGTGAATATTGACGAGAAAGAAATGGATCTGGTTTGGGAAATGGTAAGTGCTCTATAACCCATCAGTGCAGCTGTTGACCATTTGTGTCGAGAGGATTTCTCTTTGTACGAGGCGGATGTGGCACTGCAATTCATGCTCGAACAACTTGCTTCCAATGACAAGTCGTATTATGGAAAGACGGTTTGAGTACTCGGATCATTTTGCTTACCTGAATAATCCGTCGGTTAAATCGTCAATCAAAAATGATTTCGGATTTATTTAAGACGGGAAGGTCTACTTTGATTAAACAAGCCAGTAGGTTTTACAACGATTTGATAATGCTGAGTCCGAAAATTCCATGCCTGCCGGAGCAGAATCACCTGTAGATGAAGTAGATGCTGATGATGGGGACCTAACAGGGAAGCAGAAATTTGAAAAAAGGCTTCTACAGTGCAAAGTTATTGGTGATATTGCGACAGGTTCGATGTCGACACAGCTTGTCGAAAACAGTTCGTCAAAATTTTGCACATTATGATTCAGAGAGATGGGTGTTGGCCAAATTGAGATTTTTCAGATGTAATCCTAAATAGGTAATAGAGTATTTTTCATACATCTAGTAACCTAACGTCCGTGCTCCATCACAATATTTTCTATTGTGATGTGTCCTACTCAATGGGTAAATTGAACTGAAGGTGAGTTTGAAAGAAGGGGAACTTGGAGTAGAGCACACGTACCCACTGGTTGACACTAAATATTGGCCAACGTGCTTTTGCACATTTGTTTGAGGATTTGTTAAGCGGCACAGGTTTCCAAATCCAAAGTTCGGATACCGCTTAATAAACAACTTAGTATTATAGTCATTTATTCAATTAAATGTTCTTACTATTCTCATTCAATGCTCATTTCAGCCAATAGTGTTCAACACATAGTTATCACCAACCATCGGCAGCCCGCAACAATAACTCTTAGTATCTTTTCATAGAAATGGCTAAGCTCTTCAAACATCCGGGGGACTACAAGGATTCTACTTATATCTTTGTTCTTAAATTTGTTTCTTTTCAGGCAACAAATAATTTATTTCTACCAAAGTTTGAAGACAATATCTAATATTTCTCTATTTCTCAAAACTTTTAAAGTTAGGCATAAAGATGAATGAATGTACCGGAAACTAGACGGACACATGCGGAATTGAGTACAGGCGACTCGTGAGGTAGTAAGTGCTTTCAAGAACGTGGAGCAAGACAGGTAATTGTTATCCATTGTATCTATATTAATAAAATTTATTTTTAATAGGTTTGCGTCGACCATCGGTTGAATCGGTTTAATCGGTTGTGTCGATACTTTGTTCCGTAATATTTTATTATCGGGCGTAACGTTTTGTCTATTGTTTCGGCTGCCTATTGTTCGTTGCGCGAGTGATCGAGTGAGCATCAGAAGTCGTGGTTCGCCGGGTATGATCGGTCGGTGGTGACCCAACAAACATCGGTGTTGAATTGGAGCTTGTTCAAGCAAATTTGGAGAAGCTATTCAGCTGTTCTTCTAGAATAGCTGAATAGATTCTCCAAATTTGTTTGAACAAGCTCTAATTCAACACCGATGTTTGTTGAGGAGGTACATAATTAATTGTGATTCAAATAACTCGTTCGCCTTACTCGTCGGGCGTTTATCACAAATAAACCACTATCCCATTTTGTAAGGGATTCCAGCGGCATCCGTACTGTTGGTGTAGATCGGTCCAAGTTGGTACTCAAGCGTTGAGATGAATTACCTTGTTTTCCTAATGAAATACCCCTATCACACTCTGTGAGTGGCCGCAATAGCATCCTTACTGTTGGTTTAAATCGGTCCAAATCGGCTTTCCAGCTTTATAAATCTCTCCTAGTTTCCCAATGAAAAACCACTATCACATTTTGTGAGTGACTCCAATAGCATCCTTACTGTACTGTACCGGTCAAAATCGGCTTTTCAGCATTATTAAATATCACTTTGTTTTCCCAATGAAAAACCACAATCACACTTTGTGAGTGGTTCCAATAGTATTCTTACTGTTGGTTTAAATCGGTTCAAATCGGAAATCGGTACTAATTACACTTGACAGCTTATCGTTTACCTAAACGAACCCTGCTATCCAAAATCCCAGTGATTTCTCGTGGAAGTGCAGAGGTGTTCTCGGCTTCTAATAAAGCGAGTATCACGTTAACATATTCCTCCCCATTCCCTACTTGACCTGCATTCGGGCGTGGCCGGCGCCGGTATTGCCTTAGATTGGGATCACCAGTTTTTACACATTGAAGATGTATGTTAGTCCCAAGCATGATCTGTTGGTTCTCTGTGTAATAACAGCTGATCTGGCAACAACGGAGTAGCAACCTCGGGCGGTCAATCATGCTCATGCTCATTCTCTTGCAATTTGCATATTATGATTCAGAGAAGTTAAAAGGAAAACACTTGACCATGCTGTACAACGCATATGCAACAGTTCGTCTTACGTCGGTTGATTCAGAGAGTGCGTTTTCTGTATCTGGAAATTTCGGAACGAAAATTCGCTCACGCATGTCAGATGAGACCTTCAACATGTTGTGCATTTTAAACTCTTATTTCGTTGAACAGAAAAAAGCTTGTACTAGATCTTGATCTTCATGATGAATAAATCAATCGTTTTTATTGTTTCCATGCCTCATTCAATTTTGACTTTGTTATTTCTGAGAAAAAAAATCCTTGGTTGGTACCGGTATATTCCTGGTACTACCGGTACTGTGAATTATAGTACCGTAGTACCGGTACTTGTCAAAAGGTGCCAATACTAGGAACCCTACTATGAAGTACCTAGTGGTCAGTCACCCACCAATTACCTGTCGATCTGCCAAATTTTGGGAAACCGGCTGCTTAGAATAATCTCAAATTGTAATATTCCGCCCACTATATCACAAAATATTGCAAGAAGTTGAACGGATTGGAGATAAGGAAAGCATTGGGTATAGAATCAAGTCTCCTCCGGTTAGTACCAAATTAATGAGCGTAGGAACCAATAGTATCAATATCAGCTACTAATGCTATGATGGGCCGCCAATCGGAGGGTGGCCCAACTAGTCTTATATCTATTTGCAGAATATCCACAGAAAAGAGGGTATGCCCCCGCTCTGAAAAAAAAACGTACTTAAGTGAAATCTGAAAAAAAAAAACGTACTAAAGAAAAGCGATCACCATTATTTACGAGACTACGGTTATTAGGTCATGCCGTACTATTCGGGGTGCAACTGGCGTTCGATGTTCTGTTGCTTGTTTGAGCGGTCCCATGCTTTTGGCGGATAGTGATAGTTACAGTTATCGTTAACCAAAACGAACCCTGCTGCTCACCTTTTCTCAACAGTCCAACATCTCAGTGATTTCTCGTGGAAGTGCAGAGGATTTCTCGGCTTCTTTCAAAGCGAGTATTCTACTTGACCAGCATTCGGGCACGGCTGGCGCCGGTATTGTTTCACAATGGTTTACCAGTGATAACACATTGAGGATGTATGTTAGTCCCAAACATCATCTGTTGGTTCTTTGTGTAAGAACAGCTGATCTGGCAATAACGGAGTAGCATCCGTAGGCGGTCAATCATGCTCAATCAAACTACCGTACATTTTGACAGGTCATAGTATTTTCTACAGCAATTTTTACATACCAGTGTGTTCTCATAGTAGAACTAAACGAAATTATTTCCTGCAAAAAAAACGTAGGTTTGTTTTTAATTTAACCCTCGGATCAGTAGTTTCTACCATGGTTTTTTTTTCTGTGTTGAAGCATTCTATAGACGAAAATGTAATTTTCAAAAAACGCCGTAACCTGTCAGTTTGAACGTATTTTTTTCTCGCATTACCTAACATTAACTTCTTTTGCATAATGTAGCCCTAAGAGTAGCTAAGCATGCTTCTAACCCGAGAAATACACATTTTGTGTTTTAGTTGCCTGGATAATTCTCATGATTGGTTGAAAGTTGTGTTTTATTTGTATGAGATCCCCCCCTTCCAGAGGTAAGAGGGGTCTCTTACCACCATAGAAAAAAATCATGCCTCTTAAAACCCCCACATGCCAAATTTGGTTCCATTTGCTTGATTAGTTATCGAGTTATGCAGAAATGTGTGTTTCATTTGCATCCCCTTCAGAGGGGAGAGGGGTTGCAAACCATCATAAGGGCCGGTTCATAAACCACGCACTAATTTTTGAAAATCTCAGAAACCCCCTCTCTTCTAGTAGCACACTTGTTGCCATTCGGTTGAGATAACACAAATATGACTTACTAAGTCATAATCAAGTTACTACAACCAATTATGATCGTAGTGTGCTACTTGGGTCCCCCCTCTTAGACTTTACTCCATACATTTTTTTAAAATTTGGTATGGAGCGTGGACTTTGGGCCTCCAGAAAATTCTACGTGGTTTATGAATAGCCCCTAAGAACCTTTCCCGGCCCCAAAAACTTCTGCAAATAAATTTTCACGTTGGTCGGTTCAGAACTTTCCGAGTCTATAAGGGTCTGACAGACAGACAGAAATTCATTTTTATGCATATAGAAATCTAGCCTCCAAAACCCCCATATGCTAAAAGTGGTTTCATTTACTTGATTAGTTCTCGAGTTATGCAGAAATTTGCTTTTTATTTGTATGGGAGCCCCCCTTCACCTCCTTCAAAATGGGGATGGGTATTGAACTACCATAGAAACATTTCTTGCCTCCAAAAACCTCAACATGCAAAATTTGGTTTCATTTACTTCATTGGCTCTCGAGTTATGCTAAAAATTATGTTTCATGTTTATGGGAGTCTCCCCTTCCAGAAGGCGGAGGGGTCTCAAACCACCTTAGAAACATTTATTTCCTTCAAATACCTCCACATGCCAAATTTGGTTCCAAAACCTCTTCCTGCAAAATTTGGTTCCATTTACTTGATTAGTTCTAGAGTTATGCAGAAACTTGTGTTTCATTTGTATGGGAGCCCCCCCCCCCCCTACCAGAGAGAGAGGAGGGGTCTTGAACTACCGTAGAAACATTTATTGCTTTTAAAATCCCCGCAAGCCAAATTTGGTTCCATTTGCTTTATTAGATCTAGAGTTATGAAGAAATTTCTGTTTCATTTGTATGACAGCACCCCTTCTAGGAGAGGAGAGGGGTCTCAAACCATTTTTTCCCCCTTATCTGCAGTGTTTTGTTTAAGAGAAATCCTTGATTCAAAAATAAAAGGGCGTTTTCACTACCTGGTCGCATTGATAAATTCAACCTCATCACTTTGCACAGTAATTTTCATCGTCCTGCGTCCCAACTAAATGCACTCTAAGAGGGGAATAGCGCTGACTGGTTACCAGCTGAATTGCTGATTATTGTAACGATGAAAAATCCCCTGCTGGCTGGACCAATCGATAGTCAACTGAAGTCGATTGGACATCCGCCTACAATCCAAATCATTTGACACATTTTTCCCTACACTTTCAACCCCCGTAGATGCAACACTTTGCGGACTTTACGACTGAAAAGCTTTAACGAAAATTTCATTAAACTATAATCAGGAAGGCAAAAATTCGAAGCTAAAATTGAAGATTTGACGGAGTGAAAAAAATTTGCTGCCGAACTAGAACAAAGCACACTTTGATTAGTTGGTCTCAATCGGTTTATTATGAACATAAAAGAACCATAAAGTCACCACACAAATCAAAAGATAGATTTTATCTTTAATATGAAATCTTCCGAAGACATCGTGTGTTTAAAGTTAATAATTTTTGAGTTATCGATTTTTGTCACGAAATTTAGCCATTCGCATCATAGTGGATCGTTGAGAAACAATTAAATTCCATATCGATGCCATGTAGAAAATTAATTTATATCGTAATGGGCATCCTAACCGTACACAGAAAATTGCTCAATAATCAAAACAATCAATCAAATTATTAGTGAAGTAATCATGAAAACTCGTAAATTCTCCATTCAACTCAGTCATCCCAACCATTAACGCACTAATACTTATTTGTTCAAGGCAAGACATGTTTTACTTACCACCACTATTCTGAAACCAGTCTTCACAAACAAACAATATCTAGCTGCATGAGGCTGATCGATTTATCTGCAAATAAAAAATAAAACAGACGCATTTAGTGGAGCAAATAAGATATGCAATAAACGATCTCTAATGGTTTCAGTCTAGTCCAAATACGCATTACAACTTTCCGCAAAAACAACCCAGCTAAGATAATTCCACACCAGGCCCGGCTTATCAGCGAATTTAGTGCCGAACATTGCCTCACCAAACTTTAACGGTTTGCCCACAAAATGAATCCAAAACAATTCCACTGCCATGACCCCGGTACCGGCTAGTGGCTGATTGTGGGAAATTTTCCCCATTCCGAGAAGTCCGGGTTTGTTTGTGTAGGACGATGTCTGAAAAAAAAAACAGAGTCAACTATCCTACATCCTACGGAGAGCGTCACCGTCGTCGTCGTCGTCGTCCTCGTCGTCGAGCAATAAAAAGCAAAGCTTCACACATACAGCTGTCGCCTTCCGGAACACGTTGGACGTGACGGTAGTAAAATTGCGAACTTGAAACTCCCTGACAGACTTGGCATCTCCATCGAGTCTCGCTTTTTATTTCCCTCCAAATATCAACTAGAATGGAGTAGCATTTCATTACTCTTCCGAATGAGAGCAACCGGAAGATGGAAATAGCTCACCATCCTAAAATATGTTCAAAACAAAAAGAGTAGAGAAACTGAACCGGTACTGAAAATTGTCTCCATTTGAGTGTGCGTTCCGACCGGAATTACTTGTTGTCTACCAAAGCGAATGACTCGTGCGGCTTAATTTTGCACCGTTGCAGCCCTTTGGAATCGGTTGGGCTTCAGTTTTGGTCCTATTTGCTCCACTGCTAAACGACGGGTCGACCACAAACTGCTGATAAATATTCATGACGCGATGCGACACAAACACTCGTCGAATGTACAAAACTCTCCATGGCTACCGTTCACAGAATGGTCGTAAAATGGTTGATAGTTTCAGCGGCATTCAGTGACTGTTTGACTGTGGTGCGATAACTGCACAGTCGGTTTCCAAGGAAACTGCATAAGGTCGTAAGTTTTAATCTCAATGGTTGAAACATTCTACTTGTCAGCGGCGTCGAAGAACTGGGATCGGTTATGAAGAAACACTGTGAAATGAGGTGCTCTTTTAAGATGGTTTGAAGAACGGAGTTTTTTTTACGAAATAGGACAAACGACTACAATAAAATATGAATCAAACTAGTTGGACAGTGTATAAAAAACTTGCGATCAAATAACTCTGTTTAAAGGAGTTCCCGTCCGGAACCAGAGCCTCGGGAATGTACTATGCGGACACTTCGAAGTATTAAATTCTGTTTGCCCGATAGAGTTTTAAAATATGTTATACCTATAGTTGGGACTCTTAAAGGGTGTTCCACATCAAATTACATCACGGAAAAAAACGCTGTAGAAAATTTCCTAGTCGACCGATCATTTTCAAACTTTCAGACAATTAATATAAACCGTTAGTAAGCTTTTGGCATATTTATTTCATTCAACTTCAATACCATAATCGTACGCTCGCACCTTACGCTTAACTCCACTCATTTATGCATTTATGCTAAAGAATCATTTCAATTCAAGCTTCAATTGAACGAAGTTTTTGACGGCAATTTGGTTTTTAAGCATTGCAGTTGTTCGTGGCATGCAGATCGGTAATTACGGTGTACTGTATCATTTTCCCAGTTCTAGTGACCAGCGTTTTATTGAAATTTTGGAAAACTGGTATGAGATGTTTGTAGATACTAGTAAACTTAACATGCTTGCTGGTGATTTTAATATCAATTATTGTGACATTAATAATTCGAAGCATTTGAAACGATAAGCAGATTTCTTTAATTGAAAACAATTGGTTAATGAATATACGCGTCCTCCCTTAGCTCAGTCGGTAAAGGCGCAGCTACAAAGCAACACCATGCTGGAGGTGGCTGGGTTCGATTCCCGGTCTGGTCTAGACATTTTTCGTTGAGGAAAATTTCTCGATTCCCTGGGCATAGCGTATGATTGTACTTGCCACTCAATCATACTAATGCAAAAATGGTACTTGGCATCGAAAGCTCTCAATTAATAACTGTTAGAACACTAAGTTGAGAGCAAGCAATAAGCTAATTGTGAAAGCAATAAGCTTGAAATGCTAAAGAAGAAGAAGATATACGCGTATTTCCAGACACAGTAAAACTTTGATTGACCATGTGTACTGTAATTTTGATTCTGTTGTTATAAACCCTGACTTGAAAGTAACAGATCATGAAACCATTATTATTAACGTTGAAGATAATAGTAGTATTGACAGCGATTGTGTTAAATTGAATTGTTGGAAAAGATATTCGAAACAAGCTATTTTAAGACTTGTCGAAAGAAGTGTGGATTTCCAAAGAAATACCGGTTCTCTAGATCAGAAATCAGCTGTTTTGACAGACTTCTTAAAAATATGTACCAATAAACTAGTCGAACATAAATTTGTTTCAGCAAAAAACTCGAACAATTTGGATCATTTGCGTCTTAAACGTAAAAGTGACAACCTGTACAAGAAATGGCGTAGAACTAATAGGCATATCTTTTTGAATAGGTACAAAGAAACGCGTAACGAATATTCTCAATCTGTTAAATATACTCGTAGTGAATATATTCAGAGGAAACTTCATTTGCACCAAAACAACAGCAAGGAGTTATGGAAAATTTTGAAATCTTTGTTAAAACCTAGTAATTGCAAACCGCGATCCATAACCTTCAATGTCACATTAGAACAGTCAGAGCACAACATAACATCCCAAGCAACACACAAGTTTTATATCTGTTGAAAATACTTTTATATGACTAGATTTGGTTATAAAGAAGCTTACTCAACATCAAATCATGAAGATGTGTTACTCGGGATGTAGATTTAGTGAATATTTCGTCGATAGTATTTTGTCAATCAATCAATCCATTGATCGAGGATGAGCCAGACGAAATTAAACAGCCGATTAATGTTAACTGTAGGTTTGAATGTTTTCACCCCATAACGTTAGAGGATCTTAAATCGATATGCTTTTCTTTGAACAAAACGGCGGTGGTAAATAACGTAAAAGCAAGAGTAGTACAAGATTGCTTTAATGACATCGGAAACAACCTGCTGGACCTGATTAATGAATCGCTGAAAACTGGGCATGTGCCACAAGTTTGGAAAGAATCTTTAGTCCTTCAGTTTCGTCCTATTAACATTTTGCACACTTTCGAAAAAAAATAGAACTTGTTGTAAAAGGCCAGCTATTAACGTATTTAAATAAGGTCTGTATCCACATTAATCCGGACACCTTCAAATCATTGTAACTTTTGAAATATTGCACGTATGAATGAAAAATTTCACTGTGGTATAGCTGAGAGTCTATGATGAAAAAGACTATGATTGATGTTTACATTTCATGTTTAGTATTCAAGATGGCGACGAAAGAAAAACAAGTGCGCGAGCGAATTTTGTACGGGCGTATGGCAAATCCTGACTTGTCAATACGGGACCTTGCAAAAACATTGGATTTGCCTAAATCCACTGTTCACGATGTGCTCAAATCATTTTCGGAACGTTTGACGGTGGAGAGGAAACCGAGAAGTGACAAAAACATTGGACGCGCTGATCCTGTCATGGACCGAAAGGTGAAAAGGATATTAACGAAAAACCCAAATCTCTCCATTCGAACGGTGGCTCGTAAAATAGGGATGTCGCCTGGTTTTGTCCAAAAATCAAAACAACGTTTGGGACTTAAGTCGTATAAAGTAAAAACAGTTCCAAATCGTAACGACAAACAGAACTTGGCAGCAAAATCACGGGGTCGACGTTTGTACTGCGAATATTGGACGAAGTTTTCATGCGTTGTTATGGACGATGAAACTTATGTCCTGGAGGATTTCAAGCAGCTTCCAGGGCTGGCTTTTTATTCTGCTATGGCCAGAAATGCTACAGCTGAGCATTTCAGAACGAAGAAGGCATCGAAATTTCCCAAAAAAATACCTTGTGTGGCAAGCAATTTGCACGTGTGGCAAAAAGAGTAAATCTTTCGTCACTACAGGCACAATCAACAAGGAGATCTACCAGAAAGAGTGTCTGCAGAAGCGATTGCTACCCTTCATCAAAAGTCACAAAGAAAAACCTTTGTTCTGGCCCGATTTGGCATTATGCCACTATGCTAAAACTGTGATGGAGTGGTACCAAGCAAATCAAGTGAACATTGTACCAAAAACCTCAAACCCGCCAAATTGCCCAGAGCTACGACCAATCGAGAGATATTGGGCTCTGATGAAGCGGAAGCTTTCTGGAAAGAAGCAAGGAATCAAAGACATCAAACACTTCCAGCAAATTTGGACAAAGACGGCTTCTACAATTTCTGAAGAGTCTGTACAAACCCTAATGGACGGAGTTAAGCGCAAAGTTCGAAAATTTTATGCAAATACCGAATAACTATGTTTTGTCTTCACGAATTGTTTAAACACATCCCATGAATCTGAAATAGACAACTACGACGGAAATATAAGGCGAAATTTATGTTTTATTCATGTTTTGTGGTGTCCGGATTATTACGGATACAGACCTTATATGATTTCCAACCAAAACCAAAAAAAAAAATAAAAAAAAAAAAAAAAAAAAAAAAAAAATTAACACCCAAAAACCAGTCGTTTCTCCTCCACAACTCAGCGCAAGTATTCTTTTTCCCCCCCACAACTTTCTACTTTTTAATCCCCCAAATTCCACCCATCCCCCCCCAAAAAAAAACAACAAAATAAAAAAAAAAAAAAAAAAAAAAAATCTAAACATGCCCCAAAACACCCAAAAATTCGGAGTCTGTTTCTCTGCTGTCCACAAGCTCAGCGCAAGTATAACGTTTGCATTTAAAAAAATGGCCAAAAATTGCCGATTTTTCAAAGGTTTACCTTCACCCGCACCGACAAAACTACCCATGCAGCATCAATCATAGTAACCCATGAGTCAGCAGACAAACTTTGACAGCTCTATCAGTCGAACTCTAACCGTGATGGCAAAAACAGTGAAGTAACTCCGTTCAGAACTGTGCGCGTTCAAAGAACGGCACCCCGCCGCGTCGAAAACGGACATCGTGCGGCACTTTGTGGATGCCGGATACGCCCGTTCCGGCATCTACAACATCTTGGCACTTTTAGACAACAATCAGAGCCTCGAAAGAAAGCTCGATTCCGGACGGCCAACGACCCTGAGCGACAAGAAGCTCCAAAGGATGCTGAAGAGGGAAAAGTGGCTACATCGCTGCGTGCGCTTGTTCGGGAGGTCGGTTCAACCGGCCAAACAGTGAAAAAGTACCTGGCGAACATGAACGTACACGTCAGGAAGAGGAAGTGGCGTCCACTGGTTTCGGAGCTGCAGGCAATGACGCAGCGGCAGTGGCTGAATAAGATGGTCAACTCGATTTTCCCGGCGAATCGCGACGTGGCGGTGGTGATGGACGACGAGACCTTTCTCACCCTGGATGGCAACGACTGGCAGGGCACTTCGTATTTCACTTCCCCCACGAAGGGAGTGAGCTCCGAAGTGAAGTTCATTTCACATACTAAGTTCCCCAAGAAGGAGCTGCTTTGGCTGACAATCAGCGAAAAGGAGATGTCAAAGCCACTCTTCTTTCGCTTCGGACTGGTCGTGAACGGGGAAATTTATTGTACGAAGTTCCTGCCCGAAGTTGCGTCGTTCATCAAGAAATACCATAAAGGCGAGGACGCGGTGTTCTGGCGGATCTGGCGTCGGCCCACTACTCGAAGTGATCTTTGGAGGAGATGGAGCGGCTGAATATCGATGTGGTACCCAAGTCGGCGAACCCACCCAACGTCCCCCAGCTGCGTCCCATCGAGAATTCTGGGCCAACCTGAAGCGTAAGATCTACTCCAACAATTTTGTCGCAAAAACTGAGGAGAAATTGATAAATAAAACGAAGAAAGAACTCAAAAACATGCCTACACGCATGTTTTCGTCCACCATGGCGAATGTTCCGGTTAACTGCCGGATGGCCGATCGCAAGGGCGTAGAATTTTTTTGCTAGTAAGCTTAAATAATTACCTTCCATGGGAAATTTATCAAAAGCAATTATCTGTCTTATCTTTTTTTTATCACCATCCGAAAAAAGACCATTTTTTTAATGGAAACGTTAGCTGACAATGCTGGTCGTGGAAGACAACGCTTGAAAACACCCAGACAAGATGCTCGTATCGAAATCAAATCTTCGAATAACAAGCTGTGCCATCAAATAACGATTGTCCCTGGATTTTGCGCCAAGAACTATTCGTCTACGATTGGAACATGAGGGTCTGTAGAACACATTAGCTGTACGCCGTCCTCAAATCAGTAAGCGCCATAAGATCAAGCGGTTGGAATTCGAGAAAAAGTGGGTCCTGTACTATTTTTTGTGGCTCCATGTTGACTAGCTGGCAGCGATTTTCGTAGCTAGGACGAAGAAATCTCCAAGGTAGTCTATGAAGCGCGAATCGAAGAAATCGGCGTTGAATAGACTCGATTCGCTCGGTGCCATTATAATCGGACTTCAAATCGCTGAACAGTACTCCAGTGTAGAACGCACGAGCGATTTTGGGTAGTGGATGTCGCTGAAATTCTTCGTCACTTTAGAAACAAAACCGAGAGTTCTTGAAGCTTTATCAACAACATATGAGAACCCAGCCGAACACTTAGACCTTTAACGCACTGCATTCGTTTGATGGTTGTGCCGTGAAGAACGTAGTTCAATACAACTGGTTGTTTCTGTCGTAAAGTGGTTATTACTGAACACTTAGCCGGGGGGGCCACCAACCGATTTAGAGTACATATATCAGCAAAGGCATAATTCGATTGATCGCAGCAAGCCGTGCTTTGAAAATGACGTGTTTTGCTTTTGATGCGTCGGTTTCGCGGAAATAAAATTAAAAAATATTCCTTCATTCAACTAAAATAAATGGTGAAATTATAGTTTTTCCTAGTGTTTTGCGTTGGACGTTGTGAATCGAATCCCTCTCATAGTGTGTTATGGTCGTGTTTCTTAAGATGTGTTGTTTCTTCCCATTTTTTGTGTTTTTAGTGACCCGCTCCTGCATCCGGAAGAGCATCCCAGAATCAGATAAGGAACATTGGTGAGGTCGTTTTATATTATCAAAAATATACCTTAACTATATACACGCCAGGATCAAGAATTTCCATTATCGATTCTGGAAGTGTGAAAACTCTTCACATATCCATTTGATGTGTGAAGATTTTCATGCGGGACTTATTGTATATGAAGATGACCTCAGAATGTACGTGTATGAACAGGCATTCTTGAAATGGGTCGTTGGATTTTCAATAGAGCTCTCACGTTAAATCTCCAGGGCTAGACATGTTTGCACATAGTGATCACATATGAATTACTGAAGAAATGCAGACACGTTTCTTCCATAAAAGCACTGCCGGTCAGTGGGAGATTGATTGTAAAGACACACACACATCAATCAGCAAAGGCATCATTCGGTTCTTGGAGGAAACGCCATTTGGCGATTGAGCAGATACGCATAAAAAAATCAGGTCATCGGCAAACGACAGTCGTGGTCCTCCGAACATGATGTACGTCGTTGAAGTAAAGAAGAAATATCAACGGTCCCAGATGGCAACCCTGCGGTATCCCGGACGTGGCGCAGAAACCTATTGATCGAAAGTTGTCTATCTTAAAAGATTCCGCCAACTCCAAGCCTGTCAAGTTTATCGATCACAATATCGTGGTTACGTTTGTCGATAGCTGCCGTTAAATCTGTGTAGATCACTTCCGTTTGGCATCGAGCAGTCAGTGATGGGCCCAAAATATTTTTGGGGTGGGGAGCCCCCCCCCCAAAACCCCCGGCCCGGCACTTTTTTTTTTTTTCTTGATTAATGATATTTTTTACCCCCCGGTGGTGTCTCCCCCCCCATAATCACCCCAAAACCCCTTGGGTTTTTTCTTAACCCCCCCGGGGGGGGGATTGGAACCCGGGACTTTGGGGGGGGGGGTATGGATGTTAACCACTGCGCCTTTTGGAACTTGTAAGGCTTGGCCTTGAGCTCATTTTTCAATATAGACTGTTCCAGAAAGTATAAGCACACTTTCAAAATAACAAAAAAGTCATGTTTTTTTTAGTTTTAATAATTTTATTTGGCAAATCATATTTGTATTTGTATTTTATATGATAAGTTACTCTCGTTTAATCAAAATATTTAATCATAGCCAAGACTCCTAACTTTTCCTCGAACATGACCCATTAGCTTCTGCACAGTGGTACTTCCAACCATTTTGACCGCTTTTGGCCAATCTTTTTTAAATTTTTGGATGTCGTCCGCTGGTTTTATGAATTTTCGAAGCTTTTGGCCGTGCCTCCGGGCAGTTCGACGGATTCATGTCTTTCGGCACGAAACATACATTTTGACTTTTGTACCCTTCTAAAGTATCCTTTGCGTAATGACATGACGCCAACTCAGGCCAAAACACTACTTGACCTTCGTGCTGCCTGCTCATTGACAATAATCGCTTCTGGAGACATGCCTTAACGTATTTCTGAGTGTTCATCGTCTCCGTTGTGATGTACGGACTAGATGTTTTACCACACTCGCATATTGCCTGCCAAACCATAACCTTCTTACCAAATTTTCGGGAAGGTCTTTGTCTTCGCTTACAGTATAGAATTGTGGTTCGGGAAGCGTTTTGTAATCTAGTTTCACATACGTTTCATCGTCCATTATTATACACCCAGAATTTCTACACAATAACGAATCGTAGAGTTTGCGGGCCCGTGGTTTCACAGACGCGGCCTGTTTTGGGTTCCTTTTGGGTTTTTTCTGCTTCCGGTATGTTTTTAGCCCAAGTCTTTCTTTGGCACGCACGACGTTACTCGACGAGGTCCCTAGTTTTTTCGCAACATCCCGAACGAAAGTCGCTGGTTTTCGCTTGTAGGCATTCCTGATCTTTTTATCAATATCCGGACTAACAGGACCGGATTTCCGACCACTCTTTGGCGCATCTTCAAACGTACACTGTTCTCTACTTTTTCGAATCGCAGATCGTACCGCTCCGACGCTTACACCCTCTTCCTTTGGCAATTTTCTCAAGGAGAGTCCGCTCACAGTGCACCATTTGTGCACGATACTTTTTCGTTGTTCCGGAGTAAGACCGCGCATTTTGATACTGAGCACTTTTTGATGCTATGTCATTCAGAAATGTGCAAACGAAAGGACGCAGCCAAAACATGTTGAAATATTTCATTATATTCAAAGTGACCGTTGAAATAAGATGTGCTTATACTTTCTGGAACATTCGTTATTTGCGTTCATTCCTGAATTTTCCATCAATATATCTGTAAATCAATTACCTCCTCACGAAATTCTCAAAGCACTTAAAAACTTGGATGCTTCTTAGGGACAAGGTCCAGACGGTATTGCACCCGTATTTTTAAAGAAACTTTCAGACGAACTTGCCCTTCCTTTAGAACTTCTTTTTAATATGTCTCTGAAGAGCGGAACATTTCCCTACATTTGAAAATCCTCTTATTTGGTTCCGATTTTCAAATCAGGCACGAAATCAGACATTCGCAACTATCGTGGAACTGCTATTATCTCTTGCATCCCAAAACTTTTTGAATCGCTCGTAAATAAACATATTTTGCAGCAAGTAAAAAATCAAATTACAAGCAAACAACACGGCTTTTTCAAAAGTCGCTCAACTACTTCTAATCTTCTTGAATTTGTAACTTTTATTTTGAATGCAATGGACAATGGCAAGCACGTAGAAGCCATTTACACTGACTTCAGTAAAGCATTTGACCCATATTACTTTTCAAATCAAAAAATGGAAGGAACCTAACTTTGAATTGGCTGTAGTCATATTTAACGCATCACAACCAAATTGTATAAATATAATAAATATATAATAAAGTAACGAAGAGTTTTGAGAAATGTCTCATATATTTGCTTAACACTTATAATTAATCCTGATTTCTCATTCAACGATCTTCGGTCAACTACAGGCTATGGAGTTAATCAGCTCTTTTCGGGACTCTTTTTGAACATATTGCCGTGACACTAAAGTCATTTCTTGTGATTCTTGATTGTTACAGATAAAACCTTTTACCAAGCTATTCCAGTGAATGTATGACATGACATTTTCATCGAATATAATAGAATTGTTATTCACACCTTGAGCCACCTTGAGCTTCAATTTATCGATCCAACAAACCAATCCGTTCTGCCCCTCATTTCCATAATTGTCTGCAAGTCTCGCCCAGTCATCATTTGTTCCGAAGTCATTGCGCACGCAAAATTATTTCCTTCATCAACGTCTACCGTCTTGTCTTGTGTGTATATAAATGGGTATTCTTTCGGGAGCAGTAATCATGCATCATGGGAACTGGGAACACACATTCCGAGGTGAACTACATTCTGTCATCGATGCCTCTCGAGTTCCGCTCAGTCATCGCACTCATCATCAAAGGAAAATGGCAGAAAATCAACTCTGTCGGAGAAAACTGCCTCCGCCCCGCCCGACATGGGAGGAGCACAGCCACCACAAGTGGGTGGTGGTGGGCCTCCCGCTTGCTACTTGATGATGGCCCTCATGAATCAAGCTGAGTCAGCAAAGTTCATGAAAGTTTGCTCCTTTTTTTTACGGCCATCTTCGTGGTCTTCGTGATTCTGATTTCCTTCGTTTTTTTTTTTTTTTTTGATGAGGAAAAGAGCAGGTTCGGTAGTGGAAGAAGCCATTATTCAGGGAATTTATTTTCCTCTGCAGTGCACGAAATGTTCAGTAGATTTTTTTTTTATCATTGGTGAAGAAGAAGAGCTAAAAAGAACGAAAGGAGCGAAAATTATTCCCTAGCCTAGAGTTTTGTCTGCTTTTGTTTGTATGCACGCAAAAGGCTTTCTGCAGGGTTTTCCATTGAAAGTGGAGCTTCAGCAATGTGGGTCAATGCTTAAAACGTGAGTGAAGCCATTGGTTTAGTTTTATACTTTATTCATAAATTTTAAATCGCGTTGAAAGGAAAATATGTGGGGTTGGTCTGTGTGAATTCTACTCAAATAAAAACATCAACAAATAAGTTTATTTTTTATTTTTTGATGAGGCATTTTGGACTTATCTCAAATAGCTTCTTTGGACACTCTCGCACTATGACGAGGTGGTGCATTTCCAAAGGAATTTGTTGAGAACTGGTACTAGTACTGTTTTGGCATTAGTATAATTGTGTGGAAATTTTAAGCCCAAATGTCCCAGACTGTGGATGTTTGCGCTCTGTAGACTGTGCTTTTTGCACTCAAAAAATATGTTTTTTTACCAACCAATGCAACCATTTCTAAGAAGCCTAAAATCTATACAAATTGTTCAAACTGTTTACTATATTTCTATGACATCAGTATCTTATGCTTCGCTATGCAAAAACTGAAAACCCGAGAGCAATTTTCGAAAACCACTCAAAGAAATATGTGCACCGCGTTGATTTATACCACTTCTATTCTTTCGGAAGATTTATCCCACTCCGTCGTCGCATTGACGACATCGCGCTCCTGTCTAATTCTCCGAACCATCAAGAATGATTGATTACTCGCATTCAACGGGCTTCGAGGATGGAACAGGCGTTCTCGAAATGTCGTTCTCCGGAAGCCGACGAACGACGAAAAACGAGATCTTCTTCCGGAGAAGTCAGCTTACTGCTGGTAGGCATGTGTTCTCGAGTACACGCACGGATACCTTGCGATCCTAGACCCTGGGGGGGCCCAAGTGTGGCGACGGAGGCGCATGGAAACTCATTTTCGCAGCAAGTCAACTCGCGTGTCAAGCACGCATCCTTCTTGGATGGGATATTCGCCGGGTTGTTATGTATGCTGGCACCTCTTTTTTCGTCGATTTGTGGTGGATGACGCTCGCAGTCATTGCCTGTCTGCCATATCCGGCCTTCCCTCCAGTCTGTAATGGTCCTGCTGTCGACGGAGCTGGAACGAGCAAATCACGATTCTCTGTTTTTTTTTCTGCATGTAGACACCGCCCGGAATGAGTTTTCTGCGTTCGCATGTTACAAATAGGTTTTGCCATCTAGTGGCGTTGGGTACACTCGTGGACATTTGTTGTAGGGGAAGTGCTGCCGAATTTGATCCTCGAGAAAATCACGCATTAGGAGGGCTTTCCAGCCGAATCTGACGATACTGGTGTTTTGAAATCTGTGTACCTTTTTTCAACTGCCGATGGAACATGGTTTGATTACCCGGTTCACAGACAGAGTCATAGCGAATGGTGGCCTCGGCGAAGGTTGTGAAACAAATAAAACTGTTCCTTATGAGTGAATTTTTTTTTGCCATACTTACACAAGCGAGCACCGATAGGGCCTAACCCCACGCCAGCCAAGGCACGTGTCAGTGTGAATGATGACTGACTAGTTGGTCCGTTGGTTTGCTGGCTGGTTGGTGGAAAGGTGGGTTCCATTTGGGAAAATAATGTCGTTATGGGAAATTGTTTCGTCACTTCGAAGCATGTGTGGATGGTTTTTGCGTTGCTTTGGGTGCTGTGGCACCGAAACGAGGTAAAAGTCGTTTCGGGAAGATGCCACTAATCGGTTATTGATTGCCGGGAAAAGGCCCATCTCATGTTTTTCTCTTTCCTTGCACGTACTCTTACTGGAGGAAAATACGAAAAGCATGAGCAAATTCGATTTCTTCTCCTTTTTTGTTTTGGACTTCAGTAATGGAAATGAAACCAATTTCGGAGTAATGTGGGTAAAATGATCAAAGAAAGATTGTATTTTATCCATGAGTGAAGCTTGAATCGATTTGGCGTTCATTGAATCATTTTTATACGTTCGTTTCGGTATTTTGTAATGCTTGTTTTGTGCTTGAGGTTGAGGTCCGATATTTGTATTGGATGTATTGGTTTCTCTTTTTTATTATTTATGTGTTTTGTTCAGATTTATTCCATCCTGGCATGGAATCACACCCTGGCATGTTTGGGGAAGTCCTAAGTCTTTAATCTTTGAGAGTGGGAGCTTTTTAGTGGAATCAGTCTTGATAAAAGTCAGGCAACATAACATTTACTACCTCTAAGTTCCATGCGAAAATCAAATGATCACTCGTGACATCAAACGTAACCAGAAAAATGAACGTTTGATTTTCTAAATGCTTTGATATTCATTAATGTAAACAGGTTTATTTTCCATTTGAAATTCGAAATGTCAGAAATGAAATTCAATAAACTACAATGAATATCAATTACCGGTCGGGATTGGAAAATATGCAAGAGCAGCACAGTCCAGAGTATTCTTGCTCAACATTGCTTCTATCTATCCTTCTGGGACGATGATGACGACCCTGGTTGTCCCATGTTCGTATTAGGATACAAAATCACATAATAATTAAAAAATATTAGAAAAATTATCATAAGAGAGGATATTTAGATTTCGTCTAGTAAAGTTCATACTGACCGATTGATAATCACAACAATGGTCACTAAAGATTGCTAGAAAATGAGAAGAAAGATTAAATGACTAATGTAAAATTAAATGGAAATTACTAATCTTTTTACCGGAAATCTTCATCTTAACAGAACGAATTTTTCATAAGTTATGACTTCCATTTTTGTATTTGACATTATTCTCTCAAAACAATATGTTGACCAGTAAAATAATGCTTTATACATTTCTCATATATTTTGTCATATTCTATTACTATGCATTGTCATTATTATTTAAGTGAACATTTTCAAGACGAACCGTGAACGATGTTGTTGCAATACACTGTTGATTCGTACAAGTGATTCTACCACAAAGACGGAAACTGAAATAAGTTCTTTATCCTCATAAACCAAGTTCACTGATTAGTATTTTTGGATCACAAACAATACACACTGATAGGTCTGATTGCAGCAAGCCGTGCTTCGAAACTGACGTGTTTTGTTTTTGCTGCGTCGTCTTCGCGAAAAAAAAATCAATCAATAATTCGTAATCTAACATGAACTAACAATGAAATCATAAAATCTCCGTGTGCATTGTGTAAGCCGTAGTGAATACAATCGATTCCCTCTCAAAATGTGTGAGTGTCGGTAGTATTTCCTCGTTTTGTTTTTGTCTTCGTGCTTCGCCCCCGCACCCGGAAGAAGAGTTACATCAGTTTAGTTTTGTTTATTAGTATCGTGACACCCGGAAATTGATTATTGTGAAAGTGTGTCTTTGCGCATTATCGCGAGTGAATCGATGATTATTAGCAGTTTTGAAGTTCGATATAGACTATAGAGTCGCCTCATAGCGGGGATTTGCATTAGGCTTTGTGCACAAATTACGTAACGCATGAAGAGGAGGGAGGGGGGTTGAGCAACCGTTACTTATTGTGACATATGGGGGAGGAAGGATTTTAAAATCGTTACGTAACAAAATAACCAATTTGGTAAAAAAAATCAAAAGTGAATAACCAATAAGCATCAATAAAATTTCCTGTGTGTAAGTTATAGTACTAGTTAAGAACAATGTTTAAAAATTCTGGGAAAAAAACCCACTTTCAGTACCTCAAATGAAAGCTTTCAATCCATATTTTGAAGTAAAAATATCGAAACTCAGCCAAAACTTTGTTTTTGTATTATTAATCACGTTTGTCATAACTGGAACTGGAACTGTGAATTTTGATTCCTTTGATGGTCAATCGCATGTGTTTCTTATGGGAGTGGCGATAATAGAAACACTTTTAAGGCCAAGTGGTGAAAAAAATCTGAAATTTTAAGGAAAATGATTTTGATTTCAGACCAAATGCAAAAGCTTCGATAAATGGAGACGTACTATTTAAATATGATCTACTAAACGAAATGTATCTCATGACGATTTGCATCACCAATTGGCGCAATTTTCTCTAAATGGTACATCTACACGCTGAGAAATATATTGTTTTGTATAGCTTCAACAGATTTTATTGTTGACTCATGGCCTACCCATAATTTTAATTTATTCAAACAATACCGACTTTATTTTTGAACCAACAATATATTTTGTTGTTTCTAAAAGCGGGGCAAAAGAGGCTTCTATCACTAGCACTTATCTATATAATAAAAATGAGTTGGGGTTTCCTTTGTCACGATTTAACTCGCGAGCGGAAGGACCGAACGGCGTGAAATTTTGTATGCAGAGATTTTTAGGGCCGGAGAATAATATTACGATGGTTTGAGACCCCTCCCTTCACTGGAAAGGGGGGCTCCCATACAAATGAAACACAAATTTCTACACAACTCGAGAGCTAATCGAGCAAAAGAAACCAAATTTAGCATGTGTGAGTTTTTGAAAGCAAAGAAGGTTTTTATGGTAGTTTGAGACCCCTCCCCTCTCTAGAAAGGGAGGCTCCCATACAAATGAAACACAAGTTTCTGCATAACTCTAGAACTAATCAAGTTAATGGAACCAAATTTGGCAGGTAGAGGTTTTTGAAGGCAAGAAATGTTTCTAAAGTAACTCAAGACCCCTCCGCCCTCTGTAAGAGGGGGGCTTTCATGCTAATGAAACACAAATTTGTGCATAGCTCGAGAACCAAGGGAGGTTTTTGGAGGAGAGAAATGTTTCCATGGAAGTTTGAGACTCCTACGCCATCTGGAAGGGGTAGGGAGGGGGTATTTTACATACAAATGCAACACAAATTTCTGCATAACTCGAGAACTAATCAAGCAAATGGAACCACATTTGGCAGGTGGAGGTATTTGGAGGCAAGAAATGATTCTATAAGAGTTCAATACCCATTTTGAAGGGGAGGGGGGCTCCCCCTACAAATAAAAAGCAAATTTCTGCATGACTCGAGAACTAATCAAGTAAATGAAACCACTTTTAGCATATGGAGGTTTTTGGAGGCTAGATTTCTATATACATAAAAATGAGTTTCTGTCTGTCAGACCCTTAAAGACACGGAAAGTTCTGAACCGACCAACGTGAAAATTTATATGAAGGGGTTTTTGGGGCTGGGGAAGGTTCTTATGATTGTTTGAGACCCCTCCCCTCTCTCAGGAAGGGGCGCTTTCATACAAATGAGACACAAATTTCATCATAACCCGAGACTTAATCAAGCAAATCGAATCAAATTTAGCATGTGGGGGGTTTTGAAGGCAAGAATGTTTCTATGGTAGTTCAAGACCCCTCCCTTTCTGAGGGGGGGGGGGGGGGCTTCAAACAAATGAAACTCACATTTTTATTATAATCGATGAGCCCAGTGTGATGGTTCGAGAACTAATTAAGCAAATAGAACCAAATTTGGCATGTGGAGGGTTTTGAAGTCAATGATTGTATGGTGGTTTGAGAAACCACCCCCCTCTGGAAGGGAGGGCTCCCATACAAATGAAACACAAATTTCAACCAAAAATGAAAATTATCCAGGTTACTTAAACATAAACCGTGTATTTCTCGGGTAAGAAGCATGTTTTGATAGAAGTTTGAACCCCTGCTTATTCAAGAAGAAAAAAACTCATTTCGAAAAAAAACCATAAACGTGACAGTTATATTAAATTTTCCTTCATTTAGTTGCAAGCGTAGCAGCGCACGCACCGGGTTCAACTAGTTGTTGAATAAAAATATAAGATTTTTTGCAACGCCCCCCTTCTTTCATCCACCAAAACAAAACAAAAAAAAAAAAAAAAAAAAAAAAAAAAAATATTTTTTAAATAAAAAAAAAAAAAAAAAAAAAAAAATATATTTATCAAACAAAAAAAAAAATTAAAAAAAAAAAAAAAATTTAAACACCCAAAACAAAAAAACCCCAAAAAAATTTTTTTCCAAAAAACCTCATGTTCAAACTCCTGTAATTTTGTCAATTATCAACATTTTTGACTGAATTTTTGACAACACTATAATGTAATGTATTGACCTCATGTGACCAAAATGTTTTGTTCATATGGTTTATAAATTTGAAGTTTTGATAACATATGTAAAAAAAGTCGTTTTTGTAAATACCAATTTCCAAAATACGTACTTCTGTGAAGAATTTAAGTAGCATAATAAAAATTTCACCATAGCCTAAAAAAGTATAGCAAATAATGTTTAAAACTTTTGAACTATGTTTGCAATCTTTATTAATTTAAGTTACACAAATAAAATGATTGAACTGTTGTCTGGATGCTACAATTTTGAAACAAATGAAAATTAAACATCAAAACAACAACAATAACAGTTTTTGTGATGTTTTTATAACAATTGAGAAAAAGGGGGGGGGGGGGGGTCCGCGATCGTTACGTTATTAAAGGAGGGGAGTCTGGTCACGTGTCACGAGGGAGGGGGTCCAAAATGTGTTGCAGTGCCCTTATCCAAACGATATCGGTAATGTTAACATGCGGGGCTTATTGTATGTGAAAGTAACCTCGGAATGGGCGTGACTCTCCAGACATTCTTGCTGAATCTGCAGTTGAGCTATCACTTTCTAGACTTGAATGATTGTTGTAAACAGATTTCTTCCATAATACCATTGCCGACCGATGGGTTTCAGATTACACACAAACACACAAACACACAAACACAAACACACACACACACACACACACACACACACACACACACACACACACACACACACACACACACACACACACACACACACACACACACACACACACACACACACACACACACACACACACACACACACATACACATACACATTCTCAGACTATAAAGACTACAATCGGTATATGGGAGGGACCATAAGGGCACTCGATGGAAACGAATTGGATATACAGAGTGGGAATGCTAATCTTTCCGATATTCCCGGACTCACAAACCATCAGTCAGCCATCAGCGATTTGAAATTAGAAAACCCGTATAACATAGCAAAATGCACGTTGAACCGCCAGAGTCGTCACAGGCACTTGACGCTTCAACCAACACCATTTTATATCCGGCGGAACTGTTCAAAAAGCCCGATTATCTAACTCTTCGCAGCTTAAATGACGCTTAGACGGACGACTCGACGACACAAGCCGCAGGTGAAGCCGTAGACGCGCGGTCAAGAAGCTCCGATGCAATGTCATTCACATCGTACAACGTTGCCTCTGTCAACATGATTTCAAGTCCGACGAAAATAGACGCATTATGAACCTTTGTTAGTAGCCAAAATCTGGATATTATTTGCTTTCAAGAGGTTGAGAAAGAGCTGTTCTCAAACCATGCCTTAGAATACTCCTCTTAAATTCATCTCCAAATACCCCCCTGATTCAAAAACTGTTCCGAAAAATATAAATACACTTTCTTTCTCAAATAAAAAAGACCATACTGTGATTTTCGATTATTTTATTCTCAAACATTGTAAACAACAATGTTTTCTTTCCATCTTCATTTCAATTTGCTTGATTTTTCGTAGGGTAGGCGAGTTCTCTAACTTTTCCCTTAAAACTACTCATAAGCTTCTGCACAGTGCTTTCTCCTACCGTTTTCAAAACTATTTCCTAGTTTCATGTATTTTCTCGGCTTCGCCTTCCTCAAAGCCCAGAAAGTTTCGATAGGGCGAATCTCTGGGCAGTTTGGTGGATTCATCTCTTTTTGGTGCAAATACGACATTATACCTTTTAAACTACTCTAGTGCATATTTAGAGTAATGACAGGAAGCAAGATCAGGCCAAACGATTGTAGGCTTGTTATGCTGTTTGATCAAGGGTAGTAACCTTTTTTTTTGCAGACACTCCTTTACGTAGATTTGACCATTCATTATGTCTGTCGTAATGAATGGACGAGATATTTTTCTACATCCGCATATGGCCTGCCACACCATTATCTTCTTGCCGAATATTTCGGTTCGGCTTTTACTGATCCAGGAACATCCTTTCCCTTCGGTGAGGTATAAAACTGTGGTCTCGGCAGAATATTATGATCGAGTTGGGGGATCTTGGATTGATCTTTACGAGGTCGATCCTTTTGACGTCAATTTTCAATTTTTTAAATTGATCCTATGATCTCTTGTTTTGATCATTTCGAGCTTCGGAAATTGAACCCTAATTAAAACGTTAATAGCATATGCTTAACTGATGAACCTGATCCAAACAGTAGACAATAGGAGGAAGAATGCAAAATTTGCCAAAAATATCACTTCATTTTCATTTTCATTTTGCAGCGTTTGGTGGGGCACTGAGAGCGCAAAGCCGAGGGTTAGGGAGGGGTAATGGCGAACTGGTCTATGCGGACTACTTGAACGCCATTGGGTAGGGAAGGGATTGGAGATGTAGGTTATTGAGTGCTTTAGTGCTTTTGAGAGATTTACGCTGCAAAATGTAAATGAATCAAGAAGCTCATTTCTCTTTGAATCACCCTTTACTTTAGACACTTATTCTTGAACAGAAATTGAAATGGAATCAAAATTACACTGAAATGGAACCGAAACGGAATCAAAATGAAATTGCAAAAGATGCAAAACGGATTCGATACGGAACCGGAATAGAACCGAAATGGAATTGTAATGGAATTGAAACGGAATTGAAACGAAACTAAAGCGGAATCGAAAAAGAACCGAAATGGAGCCGAAACGGAATCGATATGGAACTGAACCGGAATTGAAATGGAACTACTGTGATTAAAACACCCCCCCTTCTAAAGTAAGTCAAACACTAGACCCTTACTCTCCGAACTGTTGCTGAAATAAACTACTTGGAAAGCTTAAATCTACTACTCGTGCTTCCTAAGCGGGCCCTCCGCGTCCTATCTCTAATAAACATGCTAATAAACACCTTTCTGTGGCTATGTGCTTCATTTCGTACAGTCAAATCAAAACATTCACCCTTTTCGGAAATTTTGCAATTACTTTCACTTATTATACCATGGGCAAACCAGGTATTTTGGTCATTCATTCCATGAAACAGATGGATAAACAACAACATAAGTTGCCACGAAAATGAAAAATGTGCTTTTAGTCGTTTCCCTTTGATTGAAAGTAAGAAGTCTAAGATTGAATTGCGGCCAGTATCACACCTGGTGTTAGTGCCTTTATATAAACGTTCTACGACGTGGCAGCGAAATAAATGTGCAGAATATGTGATACTTTCACTACTGGTCAAATTCTTGATCTCACATGCATGTTTATAGCATGAGATAAGCCATCTCACCATCGACAAGGTGACAAATTTGAGCTGCGAGAGGGAATGCAAAATTTGGCAAAAATATCGTATTAAAAAAATGAAGGGTAAAGTGAGGCTGAAGGTACCAACTTTTCTTTGAACCGTTTTAGTGGCTATATTTGTGGAGTGAACGCAAAAATGTAAATATGCTGTGACAACTTGAAGCCTTGGCTACAACTTCATGTTGCATGTCGTCAGCATAGGGTGCAGGGCCAACTCGTCAGTGGTCCGATTCCTGTCGCCAATCGCTATTGCTCAGCCGTATTGAAACCGAATGATTTGATTTTCTTTACATGACTAGTGTCTGTGTGAAACTATTCATGAACCGAATTCGGGGTCATCTTCAGTATAATAAACAGAAATTGGCCACGGTGAGAACCTTGTGGCACCTAGGGCTGATTACTGGTAAATTTGATTGCTTCTCTATTGTTGTTCTCAAATCACATTGAAGTAATTTAAAACGTCCCAACGTGCTTATAAATGAGTAAAAAAAGTAAACAAAGGAAGCTATGTCAATTGGATCCGTTTTGCTCATTCTGGAAGCTCACGAACTTGATTACCGACCTGGTTACCGAAATTACCGAAATTTGGCAAGCACGGTAATAGAATTCGTGAGTCTCCAAAATCAAAGAAAAACTGATCCAATTGACATAGCTTTCTTAATTTAACATTTTTACTCATGTATGAGCAGTGGCGTAGTGTGGTCGGGTGAGGGGGGCGACCCACCACGGTTGTAATCCAGACAGTTGAGGAAGTGAATGCTTATTCACTTTGCCGGCTCCATGGATGTATATAACTGATTTTTTTAATTGTGCTACCAATTTAGCAAAGAATGAAAACAGCACTTGTTGGACATTGAAAAGAAAGTAAATGTGAAATTGTTATGATTTCCTTTGACAATGACTCTCAGCTTGAATGAGAGACCATAGCTGCTTTGTCAATATCGAAATTCAGTAGCATCGGCATGTTTCGGCAAAAAAAAAAACCATATTTGACTCCGCTTGAGGGGTTTCCTCGGAGTATCCGGGTTGTCCCGCAATGGTCGATATGGTCTTTCGTCCATTAAATGACTAGAAGTAGATTGTTTACAAAAAAAACCATGAAGTTTGAGCCGTCGAAAAGCATAAAAGGTTCCCTCGGGCCATCCGGATAGTCGCAGAATGGCGAATATGGTCATTGGTCCATTTAAAGGCTGAACGTATACTACACATGAGAAATCATGAGGTTTGAGTCGTTCGTTTTTGTCCTAAAGGGTTCTTCCTTTTTTGTCCTAAAGAGTTCTTTCGGTGCATCCGGGTTGTTTCAGAATGGCCAATATGGTCATTGATCCATTTCAAGCCTAGAAGTAGACTACTCGAAATAAAATCATGAAGTTTGAGCCGCCGGAACGCATGTTTCGGCAAAAATCTGTATCTGTCCCCTCCTAAAAGGTTCCCCTGGAGCGTCCGGATTGTCCCGGAATGGCCAATGTATTCGTTGGGCCATTTCTAGGCGAGAATTAGACTGCTTATAAGAAATCATAAACTTTGAGCCGTTGAAAGGCATGATTCGGCGCAAATTTGTATTTGTATACCCTTCTAAAGGGTTCCTTCAGGGCATCCGGATGGTCCTGGAATGGCCAATATGGAAATTGGTCTATTTCAAAGCTAGAAGTAGACTAAGCTCTGTATCCGCAATAATCCGGACACCTCAAAACATGAATAAAACATAAATTTCGCATTATATTTTCGTCGTAGTTGTTTATTTCAGATTCATGGGATGTGTTTTAACAATTCGTGAAGACAAAACATAGTTATTCGGTATTTGCATAAAATTTTCGAACTTTGCGCTTAACTCCGTCCATTAGGGTTTGTACAGACTCTTCAGAAATCGTAGAAGCCGTCTTTGTCCAAATTTGCTGCAAGTGTTTGATGTCTTTGATTCCTTGCTTCTTTCTAGAAAGCTTTCCCTTCATCAGAGCCCAATATCTCTCAATTGGTCGTAGCTCTGGGCAATTTGGCGGGTTTGAGGTTTTTGGTACAATGTTCACTTGATTTGCTTGATACCACTCCATCACAGTTTTAGCATGGTGGCATGATGCCAAATCGGGGCAGAACAAAGGTTTTTCTTTGTGACTTTTGATGAAGGGTAGCAATCGCTTCTGCAGACACTCTTTCTGATAGATCTCCTTGTTGATTGTGCCTGTAGTGACGAAAGATTTACTCTTTTTGCCACATGTGCAAATTGCTTGCCACACAAGGTATTTTTTGGGAAATTTCGATGCCTTCTTCGTTCTGAAATGCTCAGCTGTAGCATTTCTGGCCATAGCAGAATAATAAGCCAGCCCTGGAAGCTGCTTGAAATCCTCCAGGACATAAGTTTCATCGTCCATAACAACGCATGAAAATATTCGCAGAACAAACGTCGAGCCCGTGATTTTGCTGCCAAGTTCTGTTTGTCGTTGCGATTTGGAACTGTTTTTACTTTATACGACTTAAGTCCCAAAAGTTGTTTTAATTTTTGGACAAAACCAGGCGACATCCCTATTTTACGAGCCACCGTTCGAATGGACAGATTTGGGTTTTTTGTTAATATCCTTTTCACTTTTCGGTCCATGACAGCAGCGCGTCCAATGTTTTTGTCACTTCTCGGTTTCCTCTCCACCGTCAAACGTTCCGAAAATGATTTGAGCACATCGTGAACAGTGGATTTAGGCAAATCCAATGTTTTTGCAAGGTCCCTTATTGACAAGTCAGGATTTGCCGTACGCCCTTACCGCACGTTTTTCTTTCGTCGCCATCTTGAATACTAAACATGAAATGTAAACATCAATCATAGTCTTTTTCATCATAGACTCTCAGCTATATCACTGTGAAATTTTGCATTCCTACGTGCAATATTTCAAAAGTTAAAATGATTTGAAGGTGTCCGGATTAATGTGGATACAGATCTTATTCCTGAAAAATCTCGAAAAGCATGTTCCGTTGAAACTTGTATTTGTCGCCGCCTCACAGTTCGTGGTAAAAACATGCCCTCTTCCGGCACAGATTCCTTGTGGCCAATCGGGTCAAAACAGGCAGTACTCACCAGAAACTAAAAATTGTGACTCTAATAAGCATTTTGATGGCAAAGACTTTGAATTTGGTCATGTATAGTTTCCACAATGTGAGTTTGAAATCCGGGTCAATATGATCCGAAACACCCTATTTGTAACTTTTTTTTAACAGCTCTTTAGAAATGTAAAACATGTTTGGGTTCGATGCAGAAACGTTAATTCCTAGGATTTAGGAAAATTCAAATGTCTAGATGCTTATTTTGAAAAGTTATAGCATTTTTAAAATCCATTCCGGGTCATATTGACCCCGACACCTAAAGAAGGTTAAACGCAAGCAATGTGCAGAAAAAATATTGTTCGCACACATGGACTTATGATGGATCAGATCGAGATATAGAAATAAATTTTAAATAAATATTGCAGGTTTTTCTTGCTTGAGTTGCCGAATTCCGTTCATTGTATATTTATTAAATTCAATCGTGCATATTCCATTGAAGGATTTGATTTTTGCTGCAAACTAATCTTTAAAGAATGGACATTTTTTTTAATGAACGCATTTGAAATTATAAATTAATGTCTTAAAAGATTTCTCATTATTTCCTACTACCATTTTCACAGTAATTGGACTTGTTTTCGGTTTAGATTCCTCATTTGATAGGAGTAAAAATCGTTTGTGATAATGTCAGCAAATATTTGAAGAATATATTTTGCTCCAGGAAATGTTGTCTTAAGGTTAAGGACTAATTCAAAAATTGTTTTTGAATTTTGAAATTTTGAAAATGAAAACAAAGAAAAATCCTGTTTGGTCTGATTTGTTCTATTTTCGAATACACGTCATTCGACTAAATGTCCATGCGACCAAATGTCATTTGACGAAATGTCCTAAAGCCGAAAGTAAAGACAGCTTATCAAAAAGAACCCGTAACATTCCTCTACATGATCTCATTGTTCATTTTCGACGCCCAAATTGTGAATCAATTTAAATTTATCTTAGGTGGAGCATTTAAAGGGTGTCCACAGTTAAATTGCATCACTTTCAGTAAGATCGCCCTTTGGGTCGATTTCAACGAAATTTTGGGTGATTTGACCTCAGCGTGTATTGTTTACACTGCGTGAGTTTCATTGTGGAATGTTTCGTAGTTTCAAAAATAGAGTCGAAGGAACAGCAAGTGCGCGAGAACAATTTGCACACGCACCTCGACAGCCCACTTCTTTCGCACCGAGCCATCGGAAAGATGTTGAAAATTCATCAGTCTACAGTGTCTCGTGTCATAAAGCGTTTCGGAGAATGTTTAACTGCCCATCGGAAGAAGATGAGTGGTAGAAAAAGTATTCCGTACTGTATGAAGGATTACAAGTGAGTGGTTGCTGTCTTTAAACGCAAACCCAACTGTTCCGTTTGGGATGTCTCTCAGGAAACAGCAAGTGCGAAAGTTCCCCAAGATATTCCTGATTTGGCAGGGGATTTGTTCGTGTGGTAAACGGAGCAAGCCTTTCGTGACAACTTCAACTGTAAATGGTCAAGTATACATAAATGAATGCCTGAAAAAAACGACTGCTTCCGTTTCTCAAAACACACAACGTTCCTACAATTTTTTGGCCGGACCTGGCCTCTTGTCACTGCTCCAAGGATGTTCTGGAGTGGTACAAGACGAATGGTATCAATTTCGTGCCAAAGGATCCTCTCCAGAGTCGAGGCCAATTGAAAAATATTGGGATATAATGAAGCACGAACTTCGTAAGCATCCTCAAGTTGCCACTACAGAACAGGAAATGTTGAAATCATGGTTGAAAGCGGAAAAAAATAGTCGGTTCAAGCGTTGTACAAAATCTTATGCGAAAGTTCGGGCTTTTGGATTTGGTAAAGAAATATAGTGGAATAAAAATACTTAAACCAAGATTATATATTGCTTTTTATTCCCTGAATATTTCATGACAATCGGTTGAGAGACTTAACCAATTTAACGGTGGACACCCTTTAACACCGAGTAACAGTAAGGATTTTATACATAAATCCGAAATTCAAATGGAACAGTCTTTAATTATTCCTGATTTGATTTTCATATCACAGTCAGCTCTCACATGAACCAACCAATCAGACTAAGGCCGGTGTGGCCTCTGCTGTACACAGAAGTTGTTCCCATTGTAATCGGTCCATGGCTGTACCTCGCCAGCCTCGCTGTCTGCGGAGGGTCCGCAGGTCGTCTTCTACTTGATCGATCCACCTTGCTCGTTGCGCGCCTCTTCTTCTTGTACCTGTCGGTTCGTTTTCGAGAACCATTTTCACAGGGCTGTCGTCCGACATTCTTACGACATGCCCAGCCCATCGTAGTCGACCAATTTTTGCGATGTGTACGATGGGAGGTTCTCCCAGCAACTGGTGCCATTTGCCTCCTCCACGTTCCGTCTTCCATCTGCACTCCACCGTAGATCGTACGCAGCACCTTCCGTTCAAATACTCCACGGGAGCGTTGGTCCTCCACTAGCAATGTCCATGTTTCGTGGCCGTAGAGAACTACCGGTCTAATTAATGTCTTGTAGATGGTCAACTTTGTGGTTCGGCGAACTTTGTCCGATCTTAGCGTCCTTCGGAGTCCAAAGTAGGCACGATTGCCAGCCATAATGCGCCTTTGTATTTCTCTGCTGGTGTCGTTATCGGCGGTCACCAATGAGCCCAGATACACGAATTCGTCTACTACCACGATTTCATCACCGTCGATCCTAACTTGTGCTAGGAGGCTAACATTATCTTCTCGTGAGCCTCTTCCGTATTTTGTTTTTAACGCATTAATCACAAGCCCAACCCTACCAGCTTCAGCCTTAAGTCTGATGTACGTTTCCGCCATCGTCTCAAAGTTACGTGCTACGATATCAACGTCGTCGGCAAAGCCAAATAGTTGGTCAGCTCTCACATACTCATGGTAAAATAAAATGGTTAGGCATTTTTTTTAATCCTCATTGACAAATGCCTAAAGCTGCGGACAAACCATAAAAATGGCATCAAGCAAATTCCAAACAAATTCCAACAAACATTCATCACATCATACCCATTCTATTCAAAATTGAAACATCAACAAGCAGCAGTCAACACAAGCAGAAACGCTCTTTTGCTAAAGCATTGATTCCAAATCAAACCACTTCATCCGCCAAATTATGAATGTTAGTCTCCACCACCAGCCAGCCATTCGCCATCGTCATTAGCAAAATTGAGCCGTGACATTTTTAATTAGTGTTATTTTAGGAATTATTTGCACACCAAAGGTTGCGCGCAAAATAAATTACACCTAAAATGTTGTTTACAGTTTCACCCCAGCGCCATCCGCGGGGAAGCAGGCAGGCTCGGAATTCAATTAGGTCCCCACCGGACTGTAAACACGGTACAAAGTGAATTGTGGACCGGCAACTAAATGAACGTTCGGCCAGCCGGAGATTTGATGGTGGGCGGTGGTTCCCCTCCCCCGACGCCTCTGAAGCAGACAATCTGGCGGACGGCAATCTTGTCCAGCCGAGCGAACGTTGTGAATGAATGAATGAATGCATGCATGTGGTGAACACAGTGCCCTTGACGATCCGAGATTTGCTTTAATGAAAAGTGGACCCCAGACAAGTCGCAATAGACGCTTTCGACGTGTTTGTTTGCACTAAGCTCGGTGAGGCGAAGAGGCTTTCCGGGGCGAGTGGTGCGCTTTGGTAATTGTGGGTTTATTTTCGTTGTACCAAAGCGCTCTTCTCGCGAAGAATTATTTTGCTTTCGTCAGGCACTAAGCATTTCAAGTTTCGCCGTTCGTTGGAGTTGTTTATCATAATGAAATGAAGTTACAGTTTTTGCGCTGATTGGGGCCTTAATTTGTTTGAGTGTGTTTTCTTCGAGTGAATTTCCTGCGGAAACTTGTTATTCTGATGAAATAGATGCTTTGGCATTAATAAGTTATGAACTAGTTGATTATTTGAAATAACAATTTATTTTACAACATTTCGTTCGTGGTGTTTCGTGACATGATCATCTATGAAACTTGATTGTGAGAGTTATTGTTAGTGGTAGGTAGCTGAAATCCATTCAAAATCGGCTTTGTCATGGAGACGCAATGAAGAAGTGCATTCCAATCAAAGAATGTTAAACAGTCATAAATCAAAGCATGCTACGCATCATATCCTGTAAACGCATTGTTCCCACTTATGTGGCAACACTCTTTCCGACGTCAGTTGTCATCTCGAGCCATGAAAGCACCCATTCAACCGATAAGAACCATGGCATGCAAGGAAGTATGCTCCATTTGCGACTATTTTATCGCAATCAACATTGTGAAAGAAGTAACAAAGAGCACATGCACATAGACCGAGAAAGAACAGCCATTCCATCAAGTAAAAGTACAGTTTTTATGTTGACCAAACAACTGAACCACCCACAAGTCCATCGCACTCCGATGCTTACCTTCCATCCTACCGACATACCGACTAAACTGTGATATCCTTCAAGCCAGCAGTACCGACGACGCTCACAAAAGACCCGCACAAGAACGGAAAACAACCGAATGGAGATGATTCTATAGCCAGTTGCTCCCTCTTTTCTCCAGCTCCGCAAATCCTCGGGAGTCTTTTCTATGCAGCCTAGCATAACCCTAGCTTCGGTACGTAGTTTGTTTTTTATGTTGAATCAGCATATTCTTTCGGTGATTTTCTCAGGCTTTTTCCCCCCGTCTGTCAAACGACCTAGTGTCTCTATACCATTTTATATCACTGGCATTATGTACTGTTTTTCCTTGGTTCGGCTCTATTCACGGTAAGAAGGATTCCATAAAACACCCGACTGATCACGGCTTTTGTCAGCCGAACTGTTCGTCTTTGTCGTCCACCAACTGAAACTGCTGGCCCCGGCGAAGAATAATCGAAGCCGACGGGATGCTGAGGGAAGAAGGCGGTGGAAGGCAAGTTGTTCAAGGCCTATTACAGCCTATAATGGTAACTACTTGGCCTTGATGTACGGTTAAACTGCTGCCGCCGCCGCCAACGCCACTTCGGATGCAACCGACCAGTTTAGCAGTCGGTCTGTCTTTTCTTTTTTTTTTTTTCCCCTGAATGGGGTTCCATTGTGATAGGACGGGTGATGGCGGATAAAGACGACTCAGCATCATGATGAACTTTCTGTGGATTGCACCAAAGAAGGAAAAGGGCTAGTTGAACAGAGCGGATTGTAGAATTATTGTGTTTTTAGAAATCTTAAGAAAAATTTACGGGGCCTCAGATAGCTCAGCCGGTAAGAGCACGGTTTATCAGGCTGGAAGCGGTGGGTTCGACTCCCGGTCTTGTCGAGGGGCAAATTTTCTCCCCTAACTTAGATACAATATACAACATTCATGCATTGGCGTTGTTTTTTTCGTCGGCCTATTTCCTCACATGGTGACAATCACCGACGCCAGGAAGACGACTCCACCACCTGGACCCTACCTAACGACTCATGAATATGAGCCGGGACCAACGGCTTTATTTCCCTTCCGAAGGAAATGCATTGGCGTTGGCATAGAAAGAATTGATAACTGTGGTAAAGGGAGAGTCGAAAATTATTGCGACACTTTGGATTGATTGGTAGATCGAAGAGATCGCAGCAAGCCGTGCTTCGAGACTGATGTGTTATGTTTTTGCTGCGTCGTTTTCGCGAAAAAAATAAAATCAAAAATTCGTAATTTAACTTGAACTAACAGTGAAATCATAACATCTCCGCGTGCATTGTGTAAGCCGTAGTGAATACAATCGATTCCCTCTCGAAATGTGTGAGTGTCGGTAGTATTTCCCCGTTTTGTTTTTGTTTTTCGCCTCCGCACCAAGAAGAAGAGATACATCAGCTTAGTTTTGGTTATTAATGGTAATATTGTGACACTCGGGCATAAATTATTAGACGAAAATTTTTATTTTTACGAATGCACAAGATAGTGTGATTAAGGAGGCGGGCATGGGTGAGATCTACCTGATTATATCTGTTTAAAAATAATCTTATTTTCAAATAATACTAAATACGTGCCTGGTTTGGAAATTTTAAATTTCCAAATCTGGAAGTGTGTTGCAGTGCCCTTATCCAAATTATATCGGTAATGTTAACATGCGGGGGGCGTATTGTATGTGAAAGTAACCTCGGAATGGGCGTGACTCTCCAGACATTCTGATATGGGTTGCTGGATCAGCAGTAGAGCTATTACTTTGTAGCTCCCGGTTTAAACCAAAGAAGGGCCAGTCTGCCGAGAAAACAAAAAGCGATATTTGCGCAAAATTCGATCCAGTAGCTTTTGCTGTGAAGGATGTGTGGCTTAGAGAATCGGGTGAAGTGGCGATAAAGTGCGGAACGAAAGATCTTGCATTGAATCTAGCTAACTCTGCTTAATCGATTTTGTCAGCAAAATACACCATTGAAATACAAAAACCGTTTAAGCCGAGGATTAAAATCATCGGTTTTTCTGACGACGTAAACGAGGAAGCTTTAGTTACTATGCTGAAGAAACAGAACAATTTGGAGGATCCGTTTGTCCTGAAAGTGGTGCGAGTGACGAAAAACGTGAATCAAAATTCTAATCAGCTATCGGCAGTTCTTGAGACAGATGCTCGTGGCTTCAATACACTGATGAAACTACAACGTGTTTTCCTGGGATGGAAGAGATGCAGACTAGTGGATGCAACTGACGCTGGTCGCTGCATTAACTGTTCGGAGTTTCAACACAAAACAGCAGCCTGTTCGAAGCCAGCTTGCTGCCCTAAGTGTGCTGGTGAGCATAAAGCGGAGGAATGTGAGGCAAATTTTGAGAAATGCATCAATTGCCATTTGGAAAATACCAAACGCAGCCCCGATGTTGACCAGTTGCTCGATGTTGTTCATTCGGCTTGGAGTTACGACTGTCCAGTTTACCGGAAACGTCTTGCCAAAGCGAGACAGAGGATTGACTTTTCAATATAGCAACCAACTGCACTCTTCACCAACAGTTGCTCGCCGTCGCCGATGGATGAAAATCACCAGCTTGATGACCCAGCTGGTCCAGGTAAATTCAAGACCAGTATATGTCCAACCGAAGCGAAAATAGATACTGCGCCTGTTCTCAGAAGAAGTCTACCATTCCAGCTCTCTTCGAACGATTTGCATTCCAGCGACCACTCATGTCATGAAACTTGCGCTACGTGTTGTCGGCCATCATCGATGGATGTAAATCTCCAGCATCATGACTCAGCTCATCGTTGTCTCAACATCTTCTACCAGAATGTGAGAGGATTGCGTACAAAAATGGATGAATTCTTTCTCGCTGCGTTAGACTCGGATTACGATGTGATCGTACTTACCGAAACCTGGCTCAACGAGCAATTCACTTCGCTGATGTTTTTGGAGATCGATACACCGTATATAGAAAGGACCGTGATGCTGTTCTCACCGGAAAAAAGCGTGTAGGAGGAGTTCTCATTGCCGGCTCAAACCAGCTAAAATCTAATACAGGCTCTTTAACCAGCGAACTGGAACAGCTGTGGGTACGCATATCTACTGTGGATAATGTTGTTTGCATCGGTGTAGTCTACATTCCTCCTGAACTTGCTACTGATCTCGTCTATATTGAGCGACATATCGAGTGCGTACTCAAATTTCAGACTCTCTTGGGCTACATGAGTCTCATCTTTTATTTGGCGACTTCAACCAACCATTGCTCGCTTGGAAAAGTGCTTCTGGGGGCTACCTATACCCTGACCCATGTGAATCTACCTTCAGTAGATCTAGCTCTGCACTCATTGATGGTCTGTCATTACTTACCATGCAGCAACTAAATCCAATTGTGAACCACAGAAACCGTACCCTCGACCTAGTTTTCGGCAACGAGAGAGCTGTTTGTCATGCAATATAACGGAAGCTGCTGAACCGATTGTTGAAATGGATGCATTTCATCCTGCACTATCTGCTAAACTAAGCTGTCATACGACTATTTCCTCGTAAAACCCGTTGCAGTACAGCAATTCAATTTTCGCGAAGCTGATTATCCTGCATTAAACCATGCCATCCTTCAGGCTGATTGGACACCACTATAAACTGCTGTTAATGTCAATGAAGCTGTCGGAATCCTAACTGACACGCTCACTGAACTGTTTCGTCTTCATATTCCCTCACCAAGCCCCAATCAGAGTCCTCTCTGGTCGAATACAAAACTGAGAACTTTGAAACGGATACGCGCCAGGGCTCTTCGACATTACTCTGAGAACCGGAACCTGATTACCAAGCGAGACTTTCAGACTGCCAGCAACAGATACAGGAACTACAATCGCCTGCTATACTCACGGTATGTTCAGCAAAAGCAATATGGAGCATCGGCAACAACAGCCAACTGCAACAACGTCTCTCTGGGCAACGACTGCTCGCCGCCGCCTACTGCGATCCTAAGACCACTGCACAGCTTAACGACTGTCGTAAAACTGAATCAAAATGTTCTGCTTAGAGCTATGAGGTAAAGGGGTCGGATGCTAGTGCACAAAAAGAAGGCGGTACCAACGAAGGCAATGTGATACATATTGCACCAAAGGGGACGAAATTCAGTTATTGCGCCACAATAATTAGTTTTAATTACTGCACGCTAGACGGATGATTTTCTTAACAGAAATATGCCTTAATTATTTGCTATCACCAGCAACTAATCCGCTATGCATAGCTAGGAACTACAACGAACTCAACCACATGGTCGGTCTGAACTGACGCAGTTCGGCTCGAATTCCGTTCGTTGGTTGTTCAACCTTCTTTGTCATTTACTACGGGACCCGACGTTTAATGAATGCTATGTTCAGCCGGGGCGCGGTAATTGAAATTAAAGTGTTGCCACATTTTTTTCATGGTCAATCTGTATTTTCACATCCAAAAATCTTTTTTATCTGTATCCGGCCGTTGAAAATCTGTAAAAAAATCTGTGTTTTTCATTTTACCACTGTTTGGTGCCCGTTTAGTAGTTGAATAATAGCTTTGCGTGCGTCGCATTTGAACCAAGTAATTTTCGCGATTAAAATCTTTGCCGCACTTATTAAATAACACTTTATACCTTATTTTCCCATTGGTTTTTGTTTACACATTAGGAGTGTATGGATCCCATCCTCGATCGAGGGTTTAATTTACCACAGCAAATAGACCTGAAATATACGCTCCAATAAATAGGTACTTCATGAACTAACTAAATGCCAATAACTTGCATATTTTATCATATTATAATTTTTTTGATATTTAAAACAGTCTAGCCTGAATAACTAGCACTACAACCAGTTTTGAAATTAGTTTTGACAGCTAAAAAGGTTGCTTTTCTTACATTTTCAAGCTATCACACTTATGGCTGGCCCACAATTGATACGTTGCGGATGCCTTTGCGTGAATTTGACAGTTTTCCCATAGGTTTTCTGTCAAATTTACGTCAACGGAACGCAAACGTATCTATTGTGGGTGACCCTTTACGGTGACGAGCACCAACAAGTATTATCCTCGGATTAAATAGGATTAAATGTCGATCTTGATCCTAATCAACTTTACTCCAAGCAAACCTTTGCAGATCATACGAATAGAGACGGTAATATAAGTTAATCCGAGTTGGAGCTTACCACCATTGAAATAGACCACAAAATTCTGTGAAAAGAATAACGGAAATTGATCCGTAAGGCAAAATTTTAAAGATTCTCCTGTGAAATAGGTTTATTTTACGAAAAGACCGGTGAAAACAAACAACCTTACACCCCGTTCACACTACAACTTATATTACGTGATATAGACTATCTTGATATCAGCATCTATACATCTAGTTTTCACTGGAAATAATGTGCATGGCATTTGATATCAAGATACTCTATATCATGTAATATAGGTTGCAATGTGAACGGTGTATTACGGATAGAAAACTAGCAACTTTACGGATATTATGGTGAAATGACATTTTTTTATCGAAGTACTGTGATTTTCAAAGAACTTCTGTAAATATAGTTGATAGTTCCAAGAATATCATAATACACGCAGAAAACACTCGGTAAATAATGACATTTCCAATCGATTCAGTTGTTACAAATATTTCTAATAACGCAGTGCTCCGCTTGACGCGAAATATATCTTTATTCAAATCAGTTCGTTGATTTTCAAACTGATTTTTATTGTTTCAACTAAACATTTTATTAATTGCACGATTCTAACTATCCCAGTGAGTTGAGCATGATAGAGCGAGACTGCTAGAAAAGAAGGCATGCGGAGACATGCTCGTTTTGTCCAGGTTTATGTCTTGTTTTGGAGATGCAGAAACACGTATCTGCAAACTGGTGAAATGGTAGGTATCAGGGTACACTGAGAAAAATTTCATGATTGACATGGTCTAGATGACAATTGGTCGAATTTTACACGTTAATGGCATTCTTGAATATGATTATGGCAACAAGGACTATTTAGATAGACCTTATAATAAATGTTGAATTTCTGAAATAATTTTGCCGTTCAAAAATCTGTGTTCTGTGGAAAATGGTTAAATTTTTTTGTCAAATCATAACCTGCACCTAACCTAAGAAAAAGCATTAAACAAATTCAAATTGCATCCAAGAAAATAGTTTTTCCAAAGTTATAAAGATCATATCGTAGGTTCAAAAACATGAGAGTGATTATTTTAACCCTTTGTTGTTGTTTAATCTTCTGTTAATTTTATTGCGTCAATTATGCGTAATATATTATACAATAATAGGGGCTTAGTTTGGTAACCGGTTCGACTTACTGATCAGGAGGTCAGCAGTTCAATCCCTAGGTCCGACCTCTTCTTTCTTTTTTTCTTACTTTCTTTTTAAAGATAATTTCTTTGCGATTCCACAGATTTTTCGGTGATTTGAGAAATTGTTTACCGAACGTTTAGCTGTTGAGATATCGGTAAAAAGTTACCGAAAATCTGTGGAATATTCCAAGTGTGTGGCAATGTACGAAAATATTCAATATAAAAGTAAAACAACATTTTGCGAATGCCTGTACAGAAATTTTGCATTGGAGTAAACAACGTACGAAGATCAGATGGTATTTCATTTGGTGAACTGTGATAGATAGATATATAAGTTTGTGAATAAGAATATAATTTTAATTTGTGCATTGCCCCCCAAATCAAGATATTACCGTGTTGTTGTTCATTCTATACAAGAATCGGTACACTGAAAATTTATTTTCGTATATAAGCTTACACTCGTTTCGTAAACATGGATTTTGTACATACAACAAATGTCTCTTATATTGTGTGAAACATTCATATTGTTTTTATCTGGTGAAATGCTATCATTACACCTTTTTGTACAATGAGGGCGATCCCGGCGTAATGGTTAACATCAATACCTCTCACGCCAAAGTCGCGAGTTCGAATCTCAGTCCGGACAAGTTACGAAATTACCCAGAAGGTATTTTAGTGACTACGACGGGAGATGAAAATCTCGATAATAGAGAGCGAGAAAAAAATTGTACGATTCATGATTTTCGTAAAGACCAGCCAATCGCTGCTTTCCTTCAACCGAACTTATACATACTGGGGTTGGCGGGAAACATTGATGTATCCCAAAATAATAATTGAAGCACTGTCGAGAGTTATAACTTCAAACTCATTAATCAAGTAACATCTCACGAGTCACCATGGCCTGGGGACCACGGATTCAATAACACTTCTTCCTAAAAAATAAGGGATCGAGCCCTGTATGGACAACGTCGTCAATATGTTTCATTACCCTACCCACTGTACTGCTTCAACTAGACAATAAGAAATCACAATAAAACAGTTTCTCATATACCTCCGCCATGGCAGGACGGTCGAACGATCGGTGTTATTTATTTCATTTCTATTCATTATCAAAAACACAAAGTAGGATCCCCGCCCGTGCGCGATCAAGCCCCTTGTCGGAAACATAACAAAAATCGCTGCACAACTCCTTATTTTCAATTACATTTTGAGTCGACTATTTGCCTCTCTGTCTGTCAGTCATTCATGCAACCACCTACTATCTCTACTATCTGTTCTCCCACCATCCCCGAGAGACGTTTCCTTATTATTGATAGCAGGATATTCGTAGCTCTCTGTATTGTTTTGGTACAATGAACGAATATTATTTCTGTGCCAACAAATGCTTCGTGCTTTTGACAGTTGCGCGTGTGGCATTAAATGCGAAGATAGCTTCTTAGAAGGTACAAATCAGTTTGGTTGCTGAAAACAATGAATAGATTTGTTAGTTCTTCCTTTGGTTTCGTAATATAAACGAAATTTAATTTTCAGTGTAGCTTATGCTATCGATGCAATAGCATTGTCTTACATCAAACCTTAGAATCAATTTATTTGAATCAGACATGAAAAGAAGTAGCACAAACCAGCTAATTCTTGAGATGAATGCTGTCCACCGAGGGTACTTGGATTGACTACCGCAAAATGTCCATCCCCTTGTCATCATTTAAGACCTGCTGTTGCAGAATTTTTAGTGGTTTTGTCAAGTTATTCAGTAGGATTGATAAAAGTAGCGCTTTGAACAGACATCTTAAATGTGACAAATGTGATGTATCGACTGTGATGAGACTCTATGCTACAAATACGTACAAAAAATACAAAAAATACACCTGTTAATTGTACAGATTGATGCTATCCACCGAAGGTGACTTTACCAATGCTTATGAAGTTTATTCACAGAATTGAAATGGATGCTGCCGACCGAGTTTAATTTGATTGATGCCTTCGAAGCGGTCATCCTTCCGGTATGTTGATGAATATCTGACGAACTCTGTAGACGGCTCAATGAGATTTCCAGACATGGTTATTTAAACAAAATAAACAATGCAACAAAAAGGAAGATTTTTAAAAAATCTGTAAAATCTGTATCTTTTCTAAAAATCTGTAATCTGTATATACAGAATTCTGTATCCGAAATCTGCAAAAAATCTGTATCATTACAGATAAATCTGTATATGTGGCATCCCTGAACTTCGTCAACTGGCTGAAATTCTACTTGATAAATCGTCGCTTGGCTGTGAAAATTGGGACAGCCCAGCCTAGCTATTTTTCAAACTCCTCCGGTATTCCTCAGAGAAGCAACCTTTGCCCGCAGTTATTTTCCCTGTTTTTTAACGATCTGTGCGCTGTACTTCCACGAGGCTGGCGGCTTTTGTATGCAGATGATTTGAAAATCTATCGTATTGTTAGCTCAATCTGTCAGGAACTCAATAGACTCGTTGACGTTTTTACGGAATGGTGTGGAATCAACGAGCTAACCATCAGTACGAACAAATGCTCGGTGATCTCATTCCTCGCAAAACAATCCAATCACATTGAACTACAACATTGGTGGTGAATATGTGGAGAAAGTGTCCATGATCAAAGACCTTGGAGTACATCTCGACACGAATTTCACCTTTAGAGAGCATTACTCATTTGTAATCTCTAAAGCTAACCGAAACTTGGGATTTATCTTTAGAATTGCCCATGAATTCAGAGATCCATACTGTTTACGTGCGTTGTACTACTCGTTGGTGCGATCCGTTCTGGAGTATGCTGTTGTGGTGTGGAGTCCGTATGCTGGAATCTGAACATCAAGCATTGAAGCTGTTCAGTCACGGTTTGTTCGCTATGCGCTGAGGTTTCTGCCATGGCGCGGGCCTACCAATCTGTCTCCGTATCAGAATTGCTGCCGGCTTCTTCGAATCGACACATTGAGCAGGGAACGACAACTGGAGAGAGTTTTATTTGTGCAATAAGTGCCCACCAGTTGTATAGATTCACCTAAACAACTAAGACAAACCCGTTAAAAATCCCAATTTACTTTACAACTTTCTAATTTTAAATATCCTATTTATCTATATATTTCAGAAATAATTTCTCATCACCATGAGGCTCCTGGAGTGTAAAGCAATTTTTGCTAGAACAAAGATGTGAAGAGAAAGTATCGCTAGTTCCGTTAGAGCACGGCGGGCTGTGAAAATTGAATAGATGTAGTTTGAAATTGAGCGGAGGGCATTTGTAAAGTAGTATTTCGAAGCAAGCTCACAATCTTTTACCACACTATCCCCATGCGGGGTAGGCAAGGCAGGAACGAATACCCCACCTTGACTGGCAAAATAATGTGCTTTTGATCGTACTCATATACTACATATATTGTCTCAATACGTGGCGCTAGTGTGTAAGTAAATCTCCCGAATATGCTATATCTTAGGATCATGGCCATATAGAACGTTCCTGTCTCGGTTGGGTATAACCCGATTGTTTTTCTTTGGTTGGCCTTTTGACGTCTTACTCAATATAGTTTTTCAGTGGGCCATAGCTTTGTCATTGGTGATTAATAATTCAAAATTTTCTCGCTACGTGACACTACAGGGTGCGGCAGAAAATAATGCGGAAATGTTCAAACTTGAGTATTGGGTTAATTCGTGTAGCTAGTGACTAATTTCTGTCGAAAGTATATTTGTTTATGCTTACTTTCAATTGCTGAATCCAAACATTCTATTTGGTTTATTGCAAATTCGTCAAAATGTTCGCGAAAGAAGTGATCACCAGTTTGTTGCTCGCCCAGAAGAAGCCGAAAGAGATTGCCAAGGTGGTAGGGTGACAATTGGCAACAGGTTACCGCATAAAAAAGTCCCTGCATGATGGTCCTAAGCAGCGGATGTGGCACGGCAGCATAGGTCGATTCTAAAACGACTCCGCATCGCTCAGGAACTGGGGTTAGATTGGCGGAGAGAATTGCGTGATTATCTATTAACGTTCCAAGAGATTGCTTTCCTTGTTGAAGACGGAAAAAATGATAATCCTGTTCTCCGACGAAAAGCTTTTCAGCATCGATGCTGTGGCCAACAGCCGCACGGACCGGTTCATTTCACCGCAGAAAATGGAGAACGTTCCGGAAAAAGTGAAATTAAAATTTCAAACCAAACATCCGGCTGGTGTCATGATTTTTGGCTTGGTGGCGTCCAACGGTTTGAAAATGCCGCCTGTTTTCATTGAGGCTGGAGTTAAAATCAATACCGAAGTGTATATCGGTATTTTAAAGGACCAAGTGCTTCCCTGGGTGAAGGCCAACTTCTCCGAGGACCAAAACGTTGTCCTACCGCAGGATGGAGCGCCGTGTCACACGTCCAATCGAACCCAACAATGGTTGAACGATAACATGAAGGTTTGGCCGAAGGATTTGTGGCCCCTAGCAGTCTAGATCTTAATCCGTTGGATTATTCGATTTGAGCATATGTTGAAGCACGAGCCTGCAAAACATCACACCCTAGTGTGAAAACCCTGAAGTCAACCATAACACGCACATGGCAGTCAATGTCGGAGGACTACGTCCGAAAGGCATGCTCTGGCTTCCAACGTCGGCTCGAGGATGTTATTAATAAAAATGGAGGACACATTAAATAAATTTGTTTAAAAGGACTTTATAAAGATAACTGCACTCGAAAATGTTGATATTATTGCTTGAATTAGTTGAAAATGGGATTTGAAAGAAATAGAACAAATTTTTATTTGCATTATTTTATGCCGCACCCTGTAGTGCACAAATGAGTTTCCTGAACATAATGTTCTTTTTTATCCTGTCCATATTAAGGTTCCTGTTTTAGAGAAAGTTGTTCAGTTGTTCAGCGCCATTAGTTTGTTGGAAAGAAGTTCAGAATTTTCTCACTACGTGACGCCTTGACTTATTGTCAGTTCTTGTCGAGATGTACATCAAGTCGGACGTGTTTGGCTGCGCAAAGAGAGAGTTCCAAAGTGATTCTGTTGGTAAATTGGTGCGAATTGGAAGTTCAGGAGATTCGGGAAACAAAGAGTGGCCAAATTGGCAGGAAGGGGAAAAGTGGAGGTGAGGGAAGTGAGGAGAGGAACAGAGTGGTGTGGTGAACAAGCCGTTGTTAGCCGAAGCAAGTTTGTGGGCGGGAAGCTTGATCATCATTTCAAGCTGAACAATGTATTAGGTCCTAAGTAACATTGGGAGGCCGCTCATTGTTCAGCTTGATATATCCGCTCTAAACGGGCTCGAGAGAATGTTACGTACGGTGTAGCATAGGAGCATAGGTCTGCTTTTATCTCCGTCTCGTTTCTTTTTCTGTGATGTTTTTGCTTTTTCTAGTATGCAAAGCGAGTATGCGTTGCTATGGGCGGGAACAGAGATATGAAAATAGAGTAAAATTTACAGTATAAGGAAAGAGAGGAAGATTCAGAAGTATGCTGATGCAGAATAACATAAATTTTCTGAATTATGGAGAGTGTGAGCTGTTTAGTGGAATACCTGTAACTAGAAAATAAGAAGAATGATTAGTAATTTCCATTTAATTCCAACTACCTTTATTGCTTATCTTGACAGATACGCGTATTTCGTCTACAATGTGCAGACTTCTTCAGTGTCGTGTACTAATACTCGACAGTCGAGTATTAGTACACGACACTGAAGAAGTCTGCACATTGTAGACGAAATACGCGTATCTGTCAAGATAAGCAATAAAGGTAGTTGGAATTAAATGGAAATTACTAATCATTCTTCTTATTTTCTAGATAAATTTTCTGTGTATATATTCAGGATCCCAATATATAGCCTATTCTGGCAATTTCGTCACATACTAGCGCAGCGTAGCGAGAAAATTCTGAATGAGCAGTTACCAATCAAAAAGCCGTTGCCCACTGATCAACGTTTTTAAACCATAAATGTTCTATATGGCCAGGACCCCAAGGTATAGCATATTTAGATAATTTACTTGTGCGAGAGGAAATCGTTTCCGTGTGAAAACAAAGAATATATTGAGCCTTATGTATTAGATAGAGGAAGGTAATTACACTCAATTCTGTGTATAAGCGATTTTATTGGGTCTCTATTTTTGTTCGTATGATCTTAATTTTCAATCAAATTAAGTGCAAAATGTTTCAAAAAAATCACAAAAAATTAGCTTGCTCAGGAAGCTCGATTGCCACCAGTGCCACCAAGCGGAAAGATTGTGATCTGCTGGTCATGATTCGAAGGGTTTTTTTTTCCACTTTACAACTTTGTTGAATACAGAAACATACTATCTGGTCAGAGTACCAAGGTATAGCACATTCCTGAAAATAATTAGCACACTAGCACCGCGTAGTGAGAGAATCCTAAACTGTTCGCCAATGAAAAGCCCTTGACCTACTGAATAACTTTTCTGTAGACAGTAACATTTTATGTGATCCGTATGACGAGATATTCCGGGAAGAAATGTGTTGTACAAAGTACAACGCGTGGGTGCTCGTGTTACAACAGTTGGCGCGAGTGCTGAAGAGTTAGTTCATTTCAGAAAAAAAACACATAAATTCTAGCATTGTGGAATCTTTCTCTAATTGCATGGTTATTTTGATTTACGACGTTTTGGGTTCTATTCTTTGAAATTTAAATGAAATGCATCTCTTATCTTTTTAAAGACACCCTTTTAACAGCCTTAATCAGCACTCACTAATCTCCATTTTTATGTTCCGCAGACAGAGAACGAATCTACCGACAAATCTCAACCACCGTTACGACTCATCTTGGGGTGATAAACCAAGTTTAGTTACGAATGAGGGGAATCCTTGGTGCTTCTCCTCCTTCCGTGTATCAGGCTTGTGTCAGTACTCATGCACGACGCCAGACACCATAAAAATGCTTCACCACTACCAAGTGAGAAAAAGAAAGAACTTGTGTCTCATCTGAAAAGCATACTTCATTAGAGCTTCAGAGTTTTGCTTGCTAAATATTTGCTATTGACGCGTACGGTCTGGCTTTTCTCTCCGACAACAGTCTTTACAATTAAGATGTACCATAAAACTGAATCCATTACGGATACAGAATAGGATTCAGGAGGGACTGCGTCACAATGTACAGCTTCATATCGTTCAATTTTATCCGTTTGGAATAAAATACGTGTCGACATGTTTGGCCTTTTATACATGTTGGCCGCCGATAGACAGACATTGCATTGATTATCTTAACTTAATGTTGCCAACTTTTCCGAAGACTTCAAGTCATCTGGTGCCAATTGTGAGTTTTCAAATTTCAAGTGCGTTAACCCTTCAATTATGGCAAGGATCCCGACAGTTAATCATACGCTTTTCCGCATGGGTCTATATATTATTCATCATGATGATGAAAACTCTTCCTGCGTTTTTCTTCACGCTGCACAATGGTTTCGGAAGCGAATTAAGTTTTGAATTCCCTACACTTTGAGAATTTATTTTACTATTGAATAGTTCAATATCAGTTTTTAAAATCTAGACAACGAAATTTCTGAAATTTCCTTTACCTTGAAAAAAATCTAATGCCAACGGCTTTCATTTACTTATTAATACGGTAATTTTAACGTACTGTGTGTATTAATAAACGGACTTATTTCGAATGGCGATGAAAAAAAAAACTACAAAAGATAATTTAATGGAACAAAATTTTCCTTAAACCTTACGGTTTTTACGCCTTCTACTAAATTAGTTCGATGTCCTACCCGTGGCCTTTGACCGGAACCTTAGCCATCACCGATGAAAAGATGGATATCGGTATGTTCTTTAGCTCTTTCAAAGTTGGCAAAACGCTTGGACAAGTAATTCTCTTGGTCGGTGGTTACATTTCATTATTCCAAATGTTTCGTCGAGATCGTGGTTCAAAGGTCTGGATGTAAATCGCGGTTTCATTCGTGTGATGTCAAGACTTATGTCCAACCACTACTCGCATGACGCACATCTCTCCAGAATTAACCTCGTCGATAGCAACATATGTAGGTGCGGAACCGGTTATGATGACATCGATCACGCAGTTTGGTATTGCCCGGATAATGATGCCTCCAGAGCACTATTGAATACTCTAGTGGCCCGAGGTAGACAATCCTTCCGCGAAGTAAGAGATGTTTTGGGAATGCGTGATCTCCACTACATGCAAGCGATCTACGAATTCCTTTGTTTGTCTCACCTCAATGTGTAATGTCATCACCCCCTCCCGTCCACGCTAGTAAATTCCCCGCCATTGTGTCCCAGCTATATTTTCCTCTGTTTCCGTGCTACTTGTACCTGCCCAGCAAGCTGTTGGTCAACCATCTGCGCCTAGCTCTTGAAATGGGCTATAGGCACCGAGGACTTGATTGCAGCCGCAGCCATGAGCAGCAATTATTAACTTAAATAAGTTACCTGCCTAGTCCCTTCCAAGCGATAATGTGACCCATTAACCTCGAGCCAGCCACGAGTAATTGGTGCACGAGTAATTGGTGCACGAGTAATTGATTACACGCGGTCTTCTCGAGGTTAATAGGAATAACAATTTAATGGATAGGAGGGTAGGCGGGAATTTAAAGTACGGTTTACACATTTATTTTATAAATATTAACATTTATAACCCTTGCTTTACTTTTGGCTTGAAGAGTAAAAACGAAAATACACAAACACAATATAAAAAAAAACTAAAATTTAACATACATGTTGAACGAACTACAACCTAAGGCTAATGTTAGTCAAAAACACATAAATTGTTTAATAAAGTCCTGATCACGTTGAGCCTATATATCTCAAACCGGTTCATCAGGTTGTCTTCCTCGAACCCGAAGGGAATCATAATGCTCAGATTTGACCCCACAATGCTCAGAACATGACCAAATTACGTGATCTGCATCCTGGTAACCTTGTACACATTCACAGAGATTGCTGTCGCCCAGGCCAACACGCGAATGAAGTTTTGACCCCACATCCATCCCCCCAAACCAAGATTTTTTCAGCACAATTCTTCTTTACTCCATTTGCTGCCAGCTAACGAGTGAGTGTTGACGAAAACTAGTGAAAACTGAATTATGGAGAGTGTGAGCTGTTTAGTGGAATACCTGTAACTAGAAAATAAGAAGAATGATTAGTAATTTCCATTTAATTCCAACTACCTTTATTGCTTATCTTAACAGATACGCGTATTTCGTCTACAATGTGCAGACTTCTTCAGTGTCGTGTACTAATACTCGACTTAGTCGAGTATTACTACACGACACTGAAGAAGTCTGCACATTGTAGACGAAATACGCGTATCTGTCAAGATAAGCAATAAAGGTAGTTGGAATTAAATGGAAATTACTAATCATTCTTCTTATTTTCTAGTTAGTGAAAACTTCCTGGATGGCGATTTGTCGATCATAAATATTGCCTTCCATAGCAAACACCTTTGCAAGCGAGTCCGCTCTCTCATTGCCCAGAATTGAACAATGAGAAGGGACCGATGCAAAGATGATGATAAAATAATGCGAAGATAGAGCACTTAAAAGTTCCTGTATTTTCATGAGAAAATACGAGCAGTGCTTTACCACCTTCAAGGAGCGAATAGTCTCTATAAAACTGAGACTATCCGTAAAAATGAAATACTGATCCGGTGTTAGTGAGGAAACAATTTCTAGCGTAAAGTATATTGCCGCTAATTCAGCGACAAACACGGAACAAGGAGCTTGAAGTTTACGATTGGTGCTATGAATTTCGTTGTAAAGGGCGAACACGAAATTATTGCGACACATTCAACAGGGCATAACTTTTTTACCATTGGGTAAAAATCAACCAAATTTTGCACACTTTCTCATTGATGTGTATTGTTTACATGCTGTCAAACTCGTGTTTTTCGATTCAACGAAAATGGAGGTGAACCAACGCGAGTCGAGAGAACAAATTCTTTCCAAACACCTGGAATTTCCTGACCTGTCGCACCGGCAGTTGGGAAAAATGTTGAACATTCACCATTCAACCGTCTCCAGAGTGTTGAAGTGGTTCCAGGAGCGGTTGACGTTGGACCACGGCAAAGGAGCTGGAACAAAACCGGGACCGGAGAACAAAAAGACGGAGGGAAAAGTGAAGCGGATGATTAAAGCAAATCCCAACGTCTCAAGCCGTGATTTGGCTAAAAAGATCGGCATGTCGCAGAGCTACGTCCCGAATGCAAAGAAGAGAGCTGGACTACATACATACAAGGTACAGAACTTCCCAAACCGCGATGAGCGGCAACAATCGACGGCTACAACTCGGGCACGGAAGCTCTACGAGAAGATGCTGACAAAATATGGCTGCTGTGTGATGGACGACGAAACGTATATAAAAGATTTTAAGCAAATTCCGGGGTTGGAGTTTTTCACCGGCAAGAGCAAGTTCTATGTGGACGACAAATTTAAGAAGAAGAAAATGTCGAAGTTCGCCTCCAAATATCTCATTTGGCAGGCCATCTGCTCTTGCGGACTGAGGAGTGAGCCGTTCGTGATAAAGGGCACAGTAAATGGCGAGATCTACAAATCTGAGTGCCTCGAGAAGCGCCTTTTTCCGTTCTTGTAGCAGCACGACGAAGCTTCGCTATTTTGGCCAGATTTGGCATCATGCCACTATTCTAAAAGTGTCCTGGAGTGGTATGAGGCCAATTCTGTCTATTTTGTTCCAATGGACATTAATCCGCCAAACTGTCCGGAGCTGCGCCCGGTGGAGCAGTACTGGGTAATGATGAAGCGGGAACTTCGGAAGAGCAAGAAGACAGTCAAAGACGAGAAGGACATGTTAAGAAAATGGAAAAAAACTGAGAAACTGGTAGCGGATGACACTGTAAAGACTTTGATGGAGGGCATCAAGCGAAAATACGTTCAATTTTACCCTCAAGGCTCCATCGATTAACTTTTCTTTCGATTTTTGAAGTAAATATATGTATAAAACTACCCTAAAATTTTGGTTTGATTCTAAACATTATAAGAAAATTGGCATGACATTTTCGGTGTCGCAATAATTTCGTGTTCGCCCTTTACGTACCAAAGCCGGCGGAATTCTCTATCAATGACCCGTCAGTAAAGAGCGTTTTAGTCAGCTTGGCCAAACTTTGCAGCAAATATAGCCGGAGCAATCATAGGTTGACGGATAAATCAAAATAAAATGAACTGCTGAAGTCAGAGAAGCAAACACGATTGAGAATATTCGACAAAGGGCTTACATCCTGTGTTATGTACAAATGGTACAAAGTCATGAAGAGAGTTTGAGGATTCAGCTCAAGAAGCTTCTCAAAATTTTCGATTACCTGGGGGTTCATTACTTAACATCTGTTGAGGAGAGCAGATCCTGCTTAGCACATTTTATTCTTCGATCATAAAAAAATAGCCACACAACATGAAATGGTCCTTTTCAGGACTCCATATGAGTTCTAAAGAGTTGCGCTTTAAAAAAATTTTTAATTCAAAGATATGGCCATACTTATGAACAAAGACACAGACTAACCTTAAGTATCATATGGAAATTTTCAGTTGAGAAATAATCAGTTTCATACTTTTTCAGTTCTTTTCAAACTACACTCATGTTGGTTGGATATTGTACGGGAGTTACAACAGTTATTTTGGAACGCAAATCTAAATTTGTACACAAGCTAAAAACTATATCAAATTGTGAGCACAAGTTCAGCAATCACTCCGATATAGCTTTCAACAATTCACTAAATATTGAGTTTTTAATTTTCGAAATATCGAGGTGGAATAATCAAAACTAGAAAAGAGATACTAATTCAAAATTACACAGCATCCCGATTAAATCAACCGGTCATGCCCCTGACATTACAACAGTGACATTTCTCATTTTTTTTTACATCAGAGCTTTCATCCTTTAAAAAAATCGAATACTAAAACCGGAGTTCAGAATTTTGCCCAATGTCCCACTGGCGAATCGCCCACAGTGCCCTTGACGCGTCACGCGCCCTCGAAAAGCAAAACGCCAAGGTATGAACCATCTTCATTCAGTTAAGTTTTCCACCTTTCTTTCGCCATGACTGCCTAACTGACTGACGGAAG
>JAHHFK020002692.1:235000-249692 GCA_024533555.2 Aedes koreicus | reverse complement strand
AACTTGAGGAAGGCAGCCAAGAATGCTTACAGGTGACGATAAACGCAACCGTTAAACCTTATCCAATTATTCAATTTCATTTAACACATTTTCTTAGTGATCTGAACTGTTGATCACGTTAAGTTTTTTTTTAATATGTTGTTTTTTTCATTGGTTTTTGATTTTCATGTAAAGGAATTTTTAAATCATATTTACTACAGCAAACATTTTAAAAGTACCTTTTTATACTGGTCTAAAAAATGGAAATCTGCAAATGTGTCATGAATCTTTCGATCTTTGTTATGGAAATTGGAATATGCATATTTAATAAAAATAGTTATCAAAGAGAAAACACACAATTTATTCAATAATAAAGAAATACAAATATATTTATGGTGGGCGAATGGTATAAGCTATAAATTCAAACAACGCTTTTTATTGTGTTTCAACAGTTAAACAGTAGATGAGTTGTATAGGATTAACGTTGAAATGACTGCAAAGTCTATTGTATTTCACGGTCTCAACAAATAAAATGTTACTGTGGGTTAACAATACAATCTATTGTTTTTGGAAAAAATAATGTATGGAAAATATTTAATCTGGTTATGGTTAGGATACATAACGACCCCCTGACTTTATTGTATATTAGCCAAAAAACATAAAATGTAATGTAAAAAACAATAAATATGTTTTATTTACTTTTTATGGTGGAAAATATGATACATTTTAATGTATTTCAATTGTTTTAAATTTTTATGGTAACTATAATTTTTATTGTTTTTGTATTGTTATTTTTATCTAGGTACTGTTGCCCACCGTTAATGATGCTCTAATGGATGTTCTACAAAACATCTGGAATGACCTAAAAGATGTTCAAAAATGCCACATTTATTGCGCTTTTTCGGTTATTTGTGTGTATGAAATTGAATTGTTGACGTTTTTCCCCAGAAAAAAAACTGTCTACTATAAAGTATTTATTTTAATTTGATGACGTGTTATGTGGTTGGTTTGGATGAATTAACGATCGCATAAAATATTTTTTTTTCTCCCCCCCCCCCAACCAACAGTGCGGCGCAAAACATAAAAAGAAGGAGAGATATCTCTCCGCAGAGAATATTATATATAACCCCCCCCGCGCCCCACCATTTTTTCTCTGTGTCAGAGGTTTTACACGCGGAAAGTCTGCACATTTTTTTATTTGTTCCAAATTTATTCATATTTACATTTCATGTTAATCTAAGTGCTCCAGCTACTACCGTAACGTATCAACCTTAATTGTTAAAATATGTACCTAATTTTGTTTACATTGTTCATGCCTCAGCAGTTCAGTATTTTAAACAGGTTTTTATTCCTGCGTGTCAGTATAACAATAATAATCTTAAAACTAAAAACAAACTAAAATTAATCTTAACTAAGCATAAAGGGAATTAATCATTGCAATAGAAGATTGCAACGATTTTTGTCTGAAATTATTAATTATTTTGTTGGACATTTGTTCTAAAGTCTCAACATTCGAAATTCTATGTACTTCGTTAGTACTGTACCAAGAAGGGAGCTTCAAAATCATCTTCAGAACTTTGTTCTGAATCCTTTCCTGGTAGCACAACAACTAGACCATATTGGAACAGCATAAAGCATGGCCGGTCTAAAAAATTGTTTAAATATTAGTAGTTTGTTCTTCAGACAAAGTTTGGATTTTCTGTTTAGAAGAGGATATAAACATTTTATATTTTTAAGTGCCGAGCTCCCGCTGCCAGCAAGATGGCCCGTCGGTCGGCGTGTGTATCCCGCGCAACACCACCACACACATATGGAAAAACCCCCCCCCCCCCCACATTTTTTTTTTTTTTTATATTTTTTTTTTTTTTAATATGTCTTTTTCTCCAATTACCGTCATTTGCGGGAAGTGTTGATTTTCTTCTTTCATTCGAAGAAAACGGCGGCTGAAGCACATCGAGAACTCCAAAAAGTTTACGGTGGTGCTGCTCTGAGTGAAACAACGTGTCGTGATTGGTTTCGTCGCTTCAAAAACGGTGATTTCAGTGTTGATGATCGTCCGCGTGAAGGAAGGCCAAACAACTTCGAATACTCTGAATTGGAGGCATTGCTCGATGAGGATCCGTGTCGAACGCAAGAAGAGCTTGGTTCAGGATTAGGAGTTTCCCGCTAAGCCGTTTCTAAGCGATTGCATGCGTTGGGAATGATTCAAAAGCAAGGAACTTGGGTTCCTTACGATTTGAAGCCAAGAGATGTTGAGCGTCATTTTCTCGTCTGTGAACAACTGCTCCAGCTGCAAAAAAGGAAGAGTTTTCTACATTGCATTGACGGGTGACGAAAAATGGATTCATTACAGTAACCCAAAACGGAAACATTCATGGGGACTGCCCGGGCATGCTTCAACATCGTCGCCTAGGCCGAATATTCACGCTGCAAAGGTTATGCTGTGTATTTGGTGGGACCAAGTTGGTGTTATTTATTATGAGCTGTTGAAACCAAACGAAACCATTACCGGGGAACGGTATCGAACTCAATTGATGCGATTGAGCCGAGCACTGCACAAAAAACGGCCACAATACGAGCACAGACACGAAAAAGTGATTCTTCAGCATGACAACGCTCGACCTCACGTTGCGAAACCCGTGAAAACCTACTTGGAAACGCTCAAATGGGAAGTCCTACCCCATCCACCATATTCTCCTGATATTGCACCGTCCGATTATTACTTGTTCCGTTCGATGGCACATGGTCTCACTGGTCAGCAATTCCACTCATATGATGACATCTCAAAATGGCTTGATTCTTGGATAGCATCAAAAGACGAACAGTTCTATCGAAATGGTATTCTCGTTCTACCAGAAAGATGGGAAAAAGTCGTAACTAGTGATGGGCAATACTTTGAATAATTCGTTTGTAACCTTTGTTTTCAAAATAAAGTTCCTTTTTCACCAAAAAACAGCGAGAACTTAGTTGCGCACCTAATACATTTGGCTTGAATGCCTCCAATGTGATTTTTAAAATTTAATTTTTGATCAAGTAATAGACCAAGGTATTTCACTTCGCTTGACCAGAAAATTGGAACACCGCTCATAGTAACGATGTGACTACTACTAGGTTTCAAAAAAGAAGCTCTAGGTTTATGTGGGAATATTATTAGTTGAGTTTTGGAAGCGTTGGGAGAAATCTTCCATTTCTGTAAATAAGAAGAGAAAATTTCCAAACTTTTCTGCAGTCTCCTGCAAATGACACGAAGACTTCTTCCTTTAGCGGAGATGCCTGTGTCATCAGCAAACAAGGATTTCTGACAACCCTGAGGCAAATCAGGGAGGTCAGAAGTAAAAATGTTATATAGTATCGGCCCAAGAATGCTACCCTGAGGAACTCCAGCTCTAACAGGTAGTTGATCAGATTTAGAATTCTGATAATTTACCTGCAGAGTTCTGTCAGTTAAATAATTTTGAATTAATTTTATAATATAGAGCGGAAAATTAAAGTTTTTCAATTTAGCAATCAAACCTTCATGCCAAACACTGTCGAATGCTTTTTCTATGTCTAGAAGAGCAACTCCAGTTGAGCAGCCTTCAGATTTATTTGAACGAATTAAATTGGTAACTCTCAAAAGTTGATGAGTAGTTGAATGGCCATGGCGAAATCCAAATTGCTCATCGGCAAAAATTGAGTTTGTATTGATGTGACGCATCATTCTATTCAAAATTAGCTTTTCAAAAAGTTTACTGATTGAAGGAAGTAAACTTATTGGTCTGTAGCTAGAAGCTTCAGCTGGATCTTTCTCGAGCTTCAAAATTGGAACAACTTTGGCATTTTTCCATTTGCCAGGAAAGTATGACAAATGAAAACATTTATTAAATAATTTTACCATGAAAGACAAGGTACTCACTGGGAGTTTTTTGATGAGTATATAGAAAATTCCATCATCACCTGGAGCCTTCATATTTTTTAACTTTTTAGTTACAGTTTTTACTTCATCCAAATCAGTTCCCCAGGATTCATCAAAAATATTTTCCCATGAGGAAATATTTAGATAATCAAGAGCAACCCGATTCTCAATAGGACTAGTAAGACCCAAACTGAAATTATGGGAACTCTTAAACTGCTCAGCAAGTTTTTGAGCTTTTTCCAAATTTGTTAGCAATATTTTATCACCTTCTTTGAGTGCTGGAATAGGCTTTTGAGGTTTCTTCAAAATTTTGGAGAGTTTCCAAAAAGGTTTGGAACTCGGCTCTAATTTTGACACATTATTTTCAAATTGTTTGTTCCTCAGGGCAGAGAAGCGTTTTTTAATTTTTTTTTTTTGCAAATATTGCCAGATAACATTCATGGCGGGATCGCGTGTTCTTTGATATTGTCTTCTACGGATATTTTTCAGACGGATCAAAAGCTGAACATCGTCGTCTATTATAATTGTATTGACCTTTACCTCGCATTTTGGAACTGAGACAGCTCTTGCTTCAACTATGGAAGTAGTCAGAGATTCAAAAGCATTATCGATATCATTTTTAGTTTCCAAAGGAATATAAGGATCAAAGTTATATTCCATGAATGTTTGATATTGGTTCCAATCAGCTCTATGATAATTGAGAGTAGAACTGTTGGGATTAGAAATTATTTCTTGAGATATTTCAAAAGTTACTGGAAGGTGATCCGAACCGAAGTCAGCATGGGTAACCAATTGGCTACAAAGTTGACATGAATCAGTTAAGACCAAATCAATAGTTGAGGGATTTCTGGCAGAAGAAAAGCAAGTTGGGCTGTTTGGGTATTGGATAGTGTAATAACCCGCAGAACAATTATCAAATAGTATATTACCATTGGAATTACTTTGAGCATTATTCCACGATCGGTGTTTTGCATTAAAATCACCAATAATGAAGAATTTTGACCTATTACGGGTATGCTTCTGTAGGTCACCCTTGAGAAGATTCTTTTGCTGACCTACGCATTGGAATGGTAAATAGGCAGCTAATAGTGTAAGTTGACCAAATTTTGTTTCAACAGAAACCCCCAAAGTTTCAAAAACTTTGGTATCAAATGAAGAAAGAATTTGATGTTTGATACGCCTATGAACAATTATGGCAACGCCACCACCTGGACTTTCAAGACGATCATTGCGGTGTACGAAATAATTAGGATCCCTTTTTATTTTATCACCTGGTTTAAGGAAAGTTTCAGTTACAACGGCAATATAAAAAGTTAAACAGCTCGTCTTCATTATTTTTAAGAGATCGAGCATTCCAATTTAAAATATTTAGTGTCTTAATACCCATTGCTGAGTTTCAGGGTCATGACAATATTGTTAGCAAATTTTATACCAGTTTGAATTGCATCAAACATGGAGTTTGTATTTAACATTCCATTAATCATATCGATTAATGATTTCTGTAAAAAATCCATTTTTGGAGCGGTTATGCTACCTAAGTCAAAATCTTCAACATTTCTGGTAGAATTTTGGTTTCTACCGGCTGTAACGGCAGCGTAGGAAGCTCCATTACCTTGCTGTACATTGCTACCAGCAGGTAAGAATTGAGCATTGAAAACTTGTGGTCTGTTTGTACTTACGGGTACATTTGTACTTCGCTGACCATTGTTAACAGCAGATAGCAGTGAAAAATTTGACGGTTGGGCATTGATCGTACCTTCCGGTACGAATGTTGGATTTCCTCCTCGATGACCGTTGTTAACAGCCGAGGAATAATTACCTGGTCGGGAACGTGAAGCGGTCCCTACCTGATGCTTAGCACGAGAATTCAAGATCGCTTTGTGAGTCTTGCATTCCCAAAAATTGGATTTGTGGTTTCCACCACAATTCGCACATTTAAAATTTTTGGGATCCTTCACAGGACAGTTGTCCTTGGCGTGAGAGGAATCGCCACAATGCATGCATTTGGCATCCATGTGACAATTTTTTGTCCCGTGACCCCATCCCTGGCATTTACGGCACTGGGTGAGGTGTTGAGAATTTCCTCCAGTCTTCCTGAAGTGTTCCCACTTCACTCTGACATGGAGCATAAGGCTGGCTTTTTCCAATGCCTTGAGGTTATTCAGTTCATTTGATTTAAAATGAACTAAATAAAAATCGTTAGAAATCCCATTGCGAGAATCGCCAGGTTGGGATTTCTTTTTCATTTTTATCACTTGAACTGGTGTAACTCAAAGCAATTTAATAATTTCTTGTTTGATCTCATCCAGGGATTCACCACTGGCTAGACCTTTTAAGAACACCTTGAACAGACGTTCAGTTTTGGTGTCATGTGTAAAGAATGTGATGCCTCTTTGAGCAAGATACTCCACGAGAAGTTTAAATCCGATCAAGGTTTCAGCCAATACACGGCATTCACCCCGACGACCAATTTGAAAGGAAAATTTAGAATCTTTAATTAAATTCGTGAGTTCCTTACGGAGCCCATGACAATCAGATGTTTTTACCACAATAGGTGGAACCTTTTTATTTCACTGCATTAATTCGGGAATGCTTCGAAGCTTTTTCCCTGACTAATGGATCATTCTCATCATCATTAAGAATATCGAATTGATTGCTCAAATCAATATTGTTAGAAGGGGAATCCAGAGATTGTCCCTTTCTTTTGCGTTTAGGTGCCATTTTCTCCAAAATGATTAGAATTTATACGTTTTCTCCTAAAAAACTTCCAAGCAGATTCTACAAGACTTCGAAGGGTCAAAGAGGAATTTTCCAAATCGATATCGATTCGGATTACCTCGCGTAGGGTCCAGACAAGGATCGAAAAGGAATAAGGGTAAAAAATAAAAAATACGCAGGTAATGTTAAGCACTGAAAAGTGCTGTTTGATTTTGTTATAGCTTTAGGTAGCAAAAATACTTCCTTCAGCAAAAGAAAATAGAACCGCACGGCATGAGAGCTCGATGCGGACTGAGCTCCGCACATTTTTTTTTTAACTCTTTATTTGTTCCAAATTTATTCATATTTACATTTCCTGTTAATCTAGGTGCTCCAGCTACTACCGTAGCGCATCAACCTTAGCAACGTAGCAGTTCAGTATTTTAAACAGGTTTTTATTCCTGCGTGTCAGTATAACAATAATAATCTTAAAACTAAAAACAAACTAAAATTAATCTTAACTAAGCATAAAGGGAATTAATCATTGCAATAGAAGATTGCAACAATTTTTGTCTGAAATTATTAATTATTTTGTTGGACATTTGTTCTAAAGTCTCAACATTCGAAATTCTATGTACTTCGTTAGTACTGTACCAAGAAGGCAGCTTCAAAATCATCTTCAGAACTTTGTTCTGAATCCTTTGAAGTATTTTTTTTCCTGGTAGCACAACAACTACACCATATTGGAACAGCATAAAGCATGGCCGGTCTAAAAATTTGTTTAAATATTAGTAGTTTGTTCTTCAGACATAGTTTGGATTTTCTGTTTATAAGAGGATATAAACATTTTATATATTTATTACATTTGGCTTGAATGCCTTCAATGTGATTTTTAAAATTTAATTTTTGATCAAGTAATAGACCAAGGTATTTCACTTCGCTTGACCAGGAAATTGGAACACCGCTCATAGTAACGACGTGACTACTACTAGGTTTCAAAAAAGAAGCTCTAGGTTTATGTGGGAATATTATTAGTTGAGTTTTGGAAGCGTTGGGAGAAATCTTCCATTTCTGTAAATAAGAAGAGAAAATGTCCAAACTTTTCTGCAGTCTCCTGCAAATGACACGAAGACTTCTTCCTTTAGCGGAGATGCCTGTGTCATCAGCAAACAAGGATTTCTGACAACCCTGAGGCAAATCAGGGAGGTCGGAAGTAAAAATGTTATATAGTATCGGCCCAAGAATGCTACCCTGAGGAACTCCAGCTCTAACAGGTAGTCGATCAGATTCGGAATTCTGATAATTTACCTGCAGAGTTCTGTCAGTTAAATAATTTTGAATTAATTTTATAATATAGAGCGGAAAATTAAAGTTTTTCAATTTAGCAATCAAACCTTCATTAGAGCTCTGCACATTCTATTGTTGTATTCTCGTTGTAGTTCAAAATAAGAGAAATCTCTCGATCAAATCAAATCAAAGCTATTTTTCGTGATATAAAGTATCTTGATATCATATGTCAAACATTTTATTTGCAGTAAAAACTAGATTTATGAATTTTAATAGCAAGACAGTAATAAAGGTTTTAGCAACAATCAATATGCAACTAGCGATTTGAAATTGGTTCACTGTTGTAGAACCCCTTGGTCCGAAGTACACCTTGAAGCCAGCACCTAACTATACATATTTGTGCCTTTGTTTTGATTTGCTGTGTTATTTTGACAGAATATTTGAGAGTGTGTTCGTGTGAGTTCATTATTAGGGGCGTATTATTTAGCTTGGGACCGAGCTTGGGACCGTTGTGCTAGTACTGACTGAGCCAAGAAAAAAATCGTATTTGTTCGGGACCTACTGGTCTTAGAGTTAGTCTATGGTTTTAGTGTGAACGGGTTGTTACTCCTCTTCCACATATCGTCGCCTCTAGTGCGTTGTGATGCACTAAACAGCGCCTCAAATACGTCACAATAAATCCACAGGACTGAAGCTGCTGTCATCCACGAACAACAATCGTGAAGCCAAAAACTTGGTGCTGCGTGTGTTGCTAATTTGACAGCTCGGTTTTCTTGAAGGCGATATGCAGCAAATACAATATTCGCGGCGAAAGTTGTCGTGGTTTGTCGTTAATTTGATTCGAGAGAAAAATCTTCCGTGTTGTTCTTAGTCACTCAGCGAAATAAACTTTCGATATTGCATTACGATTATTTGCTATAAGAAAGCAGTATGAATTTCATAAATTTGCCTTATGAAATTATAATGTTCGATCGATTAAATGGACTGTAATTATTTCTTCATTTTTTGAGATTCACTTAAGACAAAACACGTCGTGCTTTTTTATTTCAAGGTTTTTGTATACAGAAGGTGCAGACAAATAAAGAGGTTTATAAAAGAGAGTTGGGAAAATATCCACAAGGTTCGGCAAACAATGATGTTGAGAAAATAATATGGAGCCACCTGGATTCGAGCCTTGAGCGTTGAAGTTATGCGTCGAGTGACTTGCCCATTAGTATATATCAACACTTGTAAATTAGAAAGCTTAAAGGTGAACAAAAACAACGTCGTCGTGTAAAACAAAATGCATTTATAAGTCAAACTTATGAAATGGATAAGTTTAATTTTAAAGCATCGTTCATAAGTTGAATCTTATGGAATTCTTAAGATTATTTTGCTGAGTGGTGAAGTGGTTATCACACACACAGAAAATAAATAATGTTTTATTAAAAGCTTAGCACTTTACTTCTGAAAAGAGTTTATTCTTCATTAAATTAAAAGTAAAATCATCTACTGCGAAAGTTTTGTGTTTGAATTGAAAGTATATTTTTTCGGTTTTTTTTAAAATTAATTCAAAATTATTTAACTGACAGAACTCTGCAGGTAAATTATCAGAATTCCGAATCTGATCGACTACCTGTTAGAGCTGGAGTTCCTCAGGGTAGCATTCTTGGGCCGATACTATATAACATTTTTACTTCCGACCTCCCTGATTTGCCTCAGGGTTGTCAGAAATCCTTGTTTGCTGATGACACAGGCATCTCCGCTAAAGGAAGAAGTCTTCGTGTCATTTGCAGGAGACTGCAGAAAAGTTTGGACATTTTCTCTTCTTATTTACAGAAATGGAAGATTTCTCCCAACGCTTCCAAAACTCAACTAATAATATTCCCACATAAACCTAGAGCTTCTTTTTTGAAACCTAGTAGTAGTCACGTCGTTACTATGAGCGGTGTTCCAATTTCCTGGTCAAGCGAAGTGAAATACCTTGGTCTATTACTTGATCAAAAATTAAATTTTAAAAATCACATTGAAGGCATTCAAGCCAAATGTAATAAATATATAAAATGTTTATATCCTCTTATAAACAGAAAATCCAAACTATGTCTGAAGAACAAACTACTAATATTTAAACAACTTTTTAGACCGTCCATGCTTTATGCTGTTCCAATATGGTCTAGTTGTTGTGCTACCAGGAAAAAAAATACTTCAAAGGATTCAGAACAAAGTTCTGAAGATGATTTTGAAGCTGCCTTCTTGGTACAGTACTAACGAAGTACGTAGATTTTCGAATGTTGAGACTTTAGAACAAATGTCCAACAAAATAATTAATAATTTCAGACAAAAATCGTTGCAATCTTCTATTGCAATGATTAATTCCCTTTATGCTTAGTTAAGATTAATTTTAGTTTGTTTTTAATTTTAAGATTATTATTGTTATACTGACACGCAGGAATAAAAACCTGTTTAAAATACTGAACTGCTACGTTGCTAAGGTTGATACGTTACGGTAGTAGCTGGAGCACCTAGATTAACAGGAAATGTAAATATGAATAAATTTGGAACAAATAAAGAGTTGAAAAAAAAAAAAAGTGCAGAGCTCAGTCCGCATCGAGCTCTCATGCCGTGCGGTTCTATTTTCTTTTGCTGAAGGAAGTATTTTTGCTACCTAAAGCTATAACAAAATCAAACAGCACTTTTCAGTGCTTAACATTACCTGCGTATTTTTTATTTTTTACCCTTATTCCTTTTCGATCCTTGTCTGGACCCTACGCGAGGTAATCCGAATCGATATCGATTTGGAAAATTCCTCTTTGACCCTTCGGATTCTTGTAGAATCTGCTTGGAAGTTTTTTAGGAGAAAACGTATAAATTCTAATCATTTTGGAGAAAATGGCGCCTAAACGCAAAAGAAAGGGACAATCTCTGGATTCCCCTTCTAACAATATTGATTTGAGCAATCAATTCGATATTCTTAATGATGATGAGAATGATCCATTAGTCAGGCAAAAATCTTCGAAGCATTCCCGAATTAATGCAGGGAAAGAAAAGGTTCCACCTATTGTGGTAAAAACATCTGATTGTCATGGGCTCCGTAAGGAACTCACGAATTTCATTAAAGATTCTAAATTTTCCTTTCAAATTGGTCGTCGGGGTGAATGCCATGTATTGGCTGAAACCTTGATCGGATTTAAACTTCTCGTGGAGTATCTTGCTCAAAGAGGCATCACATTCTTTACACATGACACCAAAACTGAACGTCTGTTCAAGGTGTTCTTAAAAGGTCTAGCCAGTGGTGAATCCCTGGATGAGATCAAACAATAAATTATTAAATTGCTTTGAGTTACACCAGTTCAAGTGATAAAAATGAAAAAAAAAATCCCAACCTGGCGATTCTCGCAATGGGATTTCTAACGATTTTTATTTTGTTCATTTTAAATCAAATGAACTGAATATCCTTAAGGCATTGGAAAAAGCCAGCCTTATGCTCCATGTCAAAGTGAAGTGGGAACACTTTAGGAAGACTGGAGGAAATTCTCAACACCTCACCCAGTGCCGTGAATGCCAGGGATGGGGTCACGGGACAAAACATTGTCACATGGATGCCAAATGCATGCATTTTGGCGATTCCTCTCACGCCAAGGACAACTGTCCTGTGAAGGATCCCAAAAATTTTAAATGTGCGAATTGTGGTGGAAACCACAAATCCAATTTTTGGGAATGCAAGACTCACAAAGCGATCTTGAATTCTCGTGCTAAGCATCAGGTAGGGACCGCTTCACGTTCCCGACCAGGTAATTATTCCTCGGCTGTTAACAACGGTCATCGAGGAGGAAATCCAACATTCGTACCGGAAGGTACGATCAATGCCCAACCGTCAAATTTTTCACTGCTATCTGCTGTTAACAATGGTCAGCGAAGTACAAATGTACCCGTAAGTACAAACAGACCACAAGTTTTCAATGCTCAATTCTTACCTGCTGGTAGCAATGTACAGCAAGGTAATGGAGCTTCCTACGCTGCCGTTACAGCCGGTAGAAACCAAAATTCTACCAGAAATGTTGAAGATTTTGACTTATATAGGTAGCATAACCGCTCCAAAAATGGATTTTTTACAGAAATCATTAATCGATATGATTAATGGAATGTTAAATACAAACTCCATGTTTGATGCAATTCAAACTGGTATAAAATTTGCTAACAATATTGTCATGACCCTGAAACTCAGCAATGGGTATTAAGACACTGAATATTTTAAATTGGAATGCTCGATCTCTTAAAAATAATGAAGACGAGCTGTTTAACTTTTTATATTGCCGTTGTAACTGAAACTTTCCTTAAACCAGGTGATAAAATAAAAAGGGATCCTAATTATTTCGTACACCGCAATGATCGTCTTGAAAGTCCAGGTGGTGGCGTTGCCATAATTGTTCATAGGCGTATCAAACATCAAATTCTTTCTTCATTTGATACCAAAGTTTTTGAAACTTTGGGGGTTTCTGTTGAAACAAAATTTGGTCAACTTACACTATTAGCTGCCTATTTACCATTCCAATGCGTAGGTCAGCAAAAGAATCTTCTCAAGGGTGACCTACAGAAGCATACCCGTAATAGGTCAAAATTCTTCATTATTGGTGATTTTAATGCAAAACACCGATCGTGGAATAATGCTCAAAGTAATTCCAATGGTAATATACTATTTGATAATTGTTCTGCGGGTTATTACACTATCCAATACCCAAACAGCCCAACTTGCTTTTCTTCTGCCAGAAATCCCTCAACTATTGATTTGGTCTTAACTGATTCATGTCAACTTTGTAGCCAATTGGTTACCCATGCTGACTTCGGTTCGGATCACCTTCCAGTAACTTTTGAAATATCTCAAGAAATAATTTCTAATCCCAACAGTTCTACTTTCAATTATTAGCGCACTAGATGCGCCACAAATCAATCGTACAGAACGACAATAAAATCGTTTGGCGCTAGTGGGTTATTCCGGTTTTCAGTTTCGATGATAATACCAATTCTAGACAAAATCGTCAAAAGGTCGAAAGTAACAATTGTAAACATGACTTAAAACGTAAATTTCCTGGCGATGCTAGGTTGCTTACATCTGTATCTACTATCGACGGGAAGGTAATAACTCCCTGTATCTGTTTCTGGTGCTATTTTGTTTGTGGGAGCTTTCAGATCCCAGAAAAATACGCTAGAAGTCATTGTTTACAAATGTTACTTTCGACCTTTTGACTATTTTGTCTAGAATCCATCATCCCTGCCAACCAGGGATGCCAATGCTCCAGTTTAAACTGGATTCTTCCAATTTTTCTTAACGGGATCCAATCAGTCCAATCAGTCAATCAGTTAAATCTTTAAATCTAGACAAAATAGTCAAAAGGTCGAAAGTAACATTTGTAAACAATGACTTCTAGCGTATTTGTCTGGGATCTGAAAGCTCCCACAAACAAAATAGCACCAGAAACAGATACAGGGAGTTATTACCTTCCCGTCGATAGTAGATACAGATGTAAGCAACCTGGCATCGCCAGGAAATTTACGTTTTAAGTCATGTTTACAATTGTTACTTTCGACCTTTTGACGATTTTGTCTAGAAATCGTCCAGTTTTTTTTCACAACCCTGTTTGCTTTACCCATTAATTGTAGGACATTATTTTTTAATGTGGAAAAATTCCTTTCCTCTTAAAAAGGCTGTTGTTGTTTTAGCGTTTATGAATCAAAATCTGATAAAATCTGATTTTAAAATAACACTAAGAATGCTTTAAACAGTTTTAAAAATCTATTGGAAACAAATTACCTAAAATATTATCGTTTTTTCAGCTTGGAAAACTTTTTGTCATTCCTCGACAAAAATGGCCGTGGGTTGAATGTGGTATTTTTTAATACCACAGCAGATTCAAAGATCGAAACGTCATTTAGGTCAAGCATTATATGATAAATAAAATGTCCTCCGTGGTTCCACGCATAATCAAAAACCATTCATTGACAATTCCCAATATTATTGATAACTTTTTCCCATATTGTTGTGAGAATAAGGGAACGTCCATTAATTACGTCACGCAAAAAAATGACTTTTTATTACCCCCCCCCCCCCCCCCCTTGTCACATTTTTTATATGAACCTTCGATTTTTTTTGTATGGATCGTCACGTTTTCTCAAACCCCCCACCCCTCTTACTGCGTGACATAATTAATGGACCTTCCCTAACCTTAAAGTTGATAAGTTTAAGTTAACAGTATCCTATGCAGTTTTAACCATGTGGCAGAGGCCAAATAACATTATGCTGAATAGGCGGTTGTATTCGCTTTATTTTCGTTCTATTTTATGTCAAAATGTTGGGATATAATCCAAAATTAAAGAAATCTTACAATGACAATATGGCATACAGTAAGCATCTGTGTAAGTGTAAAGAATTTGTACAGAACATTCAATTAAATTTGTGCAAAACCCGGTTGTTGGTCATCGCCAAAACATATTTTAAGAATGCTAGAAGTTGTCACCTTGTTCCGATTATTTAACGTGGAGCACTCGTTTTAAAATCAATCACGGAAGGGAACACATTTTAACTTGTACCTTGTCTTCGCGCATGAAACCATAACAGAACAATTCCACATATTGTAACAATATATCTTACATACAACATATAAATTATAATATGCGACAAATGGTTTTTCATTACGCAGGCTGATTGATTTTTTTAGGATCCAGTTTTTTCAAGTTTTTTTCAAAAAAAATATTGGCAACGCTGCTGCCAACTTCTGTAGGTTCATCCGAATTATTCGAACACAAATTCATCCTTTCTAACCCCCATTTTTTTTCTCCCCCCTATTTTACTTTTTCCGC
>JAHHFK020002692.1:140000-230000 GCA_024533555.2 Aedes koreicus | reverse complement strand
ACATATGTTCATGTTGGAGATTTCTTGAAAAAGAGTCCACTTTCGTCAGCATTGAAGCTTTTTTGCAAAAACCAGATGAAGAGAGCTTTGTCAACCTGTGGGTATCGAGGATTCTTGAAACGCTTTCGTTTTGCTATAAATTAAAAACAAAACATGTTAAATTGTTTTCACGGAATATCATTTAAGTTTCTTACACATGTCCTTTGCATATTTCATGGCATAGATGGTAGATGCAGACCGAACTTTGTACTTCTGCATTATTTCATTCATCGAGACACCATTTCCAAGATTTTGAATAATTTTTATTTTATCCGCTAGTAGTAAACCAACACGGTTATGTTTTTTGTCTTGTTTACGCGACACACGATCCATTTTTCAAAAAACCTCCGACTTAGTCGACCTGCTTGAATTATGAGTTGTGCAATAATAAAAAAAGTTTTAACATCTAGCTTCCTACTACATACACAAAAACAAACAATCCACAGAAAACACATGTTTGACGGCATATACAAACCATGTTGAAGCATTGCACGCTACATCGCAAGCAACTTTACACTATACCTTCCCAGATAGCGGAGCTTAGTACAATTGAATCAGCCAAGTCCCTTTTCCTACTTCAATCGTACTTCGCGTCCTAGTACAATCGTACTTCAAATGCACTTCAGATGTTACAACCGATGAACTTGAAATGTCAAAATAGCTAGCCCTTCATTTTAAATTTTGACAATAGGTTGAAGGACACTTGAAGTCCATCTTTGAACTAAGATAGTACTGGGACTGTTTAGTTCAAATGGACCGGATCAAATGGATTTGCTGAAAAATAAGACAAACAAATACATAAGACATAAGACATCCACATCGCGGCGTTTTTTTTATCACTTTGTTCAGATCGAGGACCTGGAATTCCGCAAGCGACAAAATTCAGCTTCTGCGCCCATTTCGTTAGATGTCATTGGTGCGGTTGCGTCAAACGCTGAACCAGTTGAAAATAAAACATTAAAATTAAAAAAAGAAGACAAAAGCTGACAACTCACCAAATGACACTTGATCGATTTTCAAGTCGTAAAGGAGAATGAAGCCTATCTGGGTTGCAGCAATCTTTTATGTCGTTTTAAACCTGGGTCAGGTCTGACTCTGACTCGCAATTACCGAACGAAAACGGATCCAGACTCGAGTCAGTATGATGGTATTAGCAACAATCAATGTGCAACTAGCGATTTGAAATTGGTTCACTGTTGTAGAACCCCTAGGTCCGAAGTATACCTTGCAGTCTGCACCTTGCAATAATTCTTGCGCTCTTCGGTACCTTCCGGTACTAGTATCTTGGTTGTTGTTTGGATTCACTATGTTATTTTGACACAACATTTGAGAATGTGTTGAAGTGAGCTACGTTGTTAGGGGCGAATCATTGAGCTTGGGACCGAGCTTGGGACCGATGTGCTAGTACTGACTGAGCCAAGAAAAATATCGTATTTGTTCGGGACCTACTGGTCTTAGAGTTAGTCTATGGTATTAGTGCAATCGTGTGCGCTGATTTGTGAGAAATTTGTGTTTCATTTGTATAAGAGACCCCCCCCCCCCCCCCCCTCCAGATGAGAGAGGGATTTTGATAAAAACCTTCCCCGGCCCCAAATACTCCTGCATACAAATTTTCACGCCGATTGGTTCAGTAGTTTCCGAGCCTGTAAAAGCCGGACAGACAGAAATTTATTTTTGTATTTATAGATAGATAAATCACTTTTTTATATTTAAACCCCAAAAAAAAAGGCAAAAAAAAAGTTTATTTAAAGAGAGGAAAAAGTTTATTTATAGAGATTTGTTTTATATGGGGGTTACTTTATAGAGAGATAAAAATATAAAAAAAATGGTGAGTAGACACCTGGGATGGAGCGTGCGTCCCCGCAACATTGCTATGGTCCTCACAAGTTCCTACCTCATGCTTCCACGGGTCAAGAGATGACAAAGACCGCCAGCTAAGGGTTGCGTACTTAGCTGGTAGTGCAGCCTGGGCACTGTTGTCCTTCTGACTTCAGCTAGATTGAGGAGGTGCGTGCCGACCGTCTGTCCACCAAGGAGGTGCGGCTCAAACAGCGTCTGTCCTGGCATCCAGCGGTTGTGTAAAAAACGCTGTATCACGTCAACTATACATTAGGTGGCAGCCGCACCAAAGCAATGTAGGCAGCGTGACCCCGGTAAAGTAGCATGCTGAAATCCCACCCTACCACGAAAAATGGAAGTATTCTTTATACGGTATATAATTTCAGATCATCCATGGAATTCCCAAGTATTGTATAATAATTTTGAATTGTTTTCTTCCCCTGTGGCTAGCATAATGCAAGTCCTTCTACAATTGCAGCAGGATCAGCAGACATGCAGACATTACAAATATAATTGTTATTATCATTTTATATTATAACATCCCTTCACAATATTTTTTAATGCTATTTTCAGCTTCGCATTTGCATCGTTGTAAGTTTTGGCCCACCTAACTCAATTTATGTATTTGAAAAGATGGGATGGGTTTTTACATTTTTTTAGAGAGTGGATTATATACGACAAATTCTTCGTCCAAAATAGTTAATTCAAAAACTAACATTGTTTATGATCCTGCATTTTCTATTTTACAGACATAAAGAATCATTTATGGGCCCAGTTGGAAAAAAGAGTTATCGAAAAATTTCCTGTCATTCATTTTTAATTTTTTGTTTGTTTTGTATTTATTGAGTTTCCGTTTTTGGGCAGTAATCATACTCATATGAAATTTATTTGCCTAAATTTTCTTTGCTATTTTGCTAGGATGCCATGTGATCAACTTTATTTCATTGTATCACGTTGGAATTTTCGCTATTTTAGAGTTTCAATCATCTAACATCGCAGCGGAAAAGGCAAATAGCGGCATTTAATTATTATATGTACATTATGTAGTATTTCTTTACAACATCGTATTATTTCCATCATATCATGACCTTCACATTTTCATACAACAAACTTGATTTAGGCGGTATCTGGCTTAAACACGAAACATACCTTCAATTTATGACATCTAGCATTCCTTATATGTCCAGTATATAACGCCGAAAATTACAGCTGTGGTAGGCTTTTGAAAATTACGGAATCTGTGGTACGCTTTTGCACTTATTGAAGAATGTATTTTTCCTTTCCGGTTTGCAAATGGACTTTTTACCAATTCTGAGCTGATCTGATTCATGCAGCACTGTGTGCCATTTGGCTAGTGTTTGATTTTACATTTCGAACTTTGTCATTACTTTATCATAACTCACAATATCTTTATAGTTGGTAATATTGTTTTATTGATTTTACTTCATAGATGATTTAAACATTACTTTTTTTTTTTGCCCATTTATCTTTAACTCCCTTCCAGTTAAATCTTCCCTTGCCTAACTCAGTAGCAATAACTATAAGGTGTTATAAAATCAGCATCAAGTAGCAAGTAGTGACCATGGCAACAGTAAATTAAAATGTATAAATGTTAGTTTTGTAAAATTTCAATAGATTTTATAAACTTTTTCAGGATACCTCATATCAAGATTTTGGTGAAATGCTGCTATCGCTGAAAACGAACGAAAACGTGCTTATGCGCGAAACCACAGAACTCTACACTTTAACATTTTACAACATTTCTTGCATTTCAGGATCAACCGAAAGAAGATCATATATTATAGATACGAATGCTTGTAGTATTTTTCATTTACATAAATATATATACCATTATATAAATATTTCATGAGAATGGGAGGGACCATCAGGGCACCCGATTGAAGCAATCTGGATGGGGAGAGTGGGAATGCCAACTCTCCATTGCTAACAGTTTGTGAATAGAGGGCGGGCTCTTCTCCCCGCCCATTGGGGCATCCTCATGTTAGATAGCTTGCTCTTTTGACCAATTGTTCAGTCTTGTTGTTGGAAGGAGATTCTTTATATCCCTGGGGATACGTATAAGTGATGTTGCATATCGATCCACCCAACCCCTTTTTGGCCCTTCATTCAACGGCATGATTAGGATAATCAGTGGTTATTAAAGCTTGATCAAGTCTAACAGAGGGGAGAGCCCATTGCTGTCGGACTTAGTTTCCGTGCTACAATGGGTGGTAGTACATATCATACATCATACATTTCTCCACACTCAATGACAAACTAGTTTTGCGCATCACACTCCTGTTTTACTTTACTCAATTTTTGAGTACAATTCCATACTATCTCTTTTTCTCTCACGGAAATATAACTTTATTTTTGTAAAATAGTGGATCTACTCATAAAATTAAGTATATCCACTTTTTCCAAATTTCTCTTGAGAGAATTCACAATTCTACTCAAAAATTGAGATAAATGAAACGGGAGTGAGGGTTTTGCATATTTTCATTTGTGTAAGTTCTTTCTTTCAGAAAGCATTGAATTTCAAAATGAATACTACTCTGAAAAAAATCATGCTGTAAAAACTACAATTTTTCCCGACTATGCCTATTTTCAAAACTACCTTGAAATTTCAGTCAAATTTACTACGTTTATGGTACAGCCTTCAACATTTGTGGTATATTTGACAGACCTCTTGTTGATATCAACACCATCATGGTTGACTTCAATCGCAGGCATGGTTAAATCAAACGAATGTTTAGCCAGGTGAAAATTGTTGGTGTTTGCTCTTAATTTAATCCGGTGAGGACCATAGAAAAGCAATTGAGTTAAAATGACAAACCGACGAATGCGACAAAAGTTCGTTATGGAGTAGTTTGTGACTCAAGCTAATTTTGTTACCTAAAATATAGCAGCAATTCGCTGCAATTCATATAATGTTGTGTATAATTCATATTGAGGAGTACCCAAGCTGTCATTTAGTGAAAGAACATCATTTTAATTTACCTTATGAAAATATTTGCTCTAGATTGCAATATGTTACTTACGACCTATTGAAAATTTGCTCTAGAATTCAAACTTGCAAAATCCGCTCAGAAACAATTCGGAATGATTTGTTCCCGCCGAAGAAGTAGTGTGTAGAGAACACTTCAGGAAAACTGTAATTTTTGTGTAGACTTAATTCCCGCCACGGGAAATCAAATCCCGGGCTCCATTTAAAACACGCAGGCGCCCAAATCCCGTGATGCTTTTCCTGAACTGTAAACCAGCCTTAATAACGGAACGCGACATATCTAGACAAAATAGTCAAAAAGTCGAAAGTAACATTTGTAAACAATGACTTCTAGCGTATTTTTCTGGGATCTGCTTGCTCCCACAAACAAAATTGCACCAGAAACAGATACAGGGAGTTATTACCTACCTGTCGGTAGTGGATATAGATGTTAACAACCTGGCATTTGCAGGAAATTTACGTTTTTTGTCATTGTTTACAATTGTTACTTTCGACCTTTTGACGATTTTGTCTAGATATATAATGTTTCGGATACACTGAAAATAAATCAATAATTTTTATTATTAAAATTGGCACTTAAATCGGTAAATTTTTGCTTCGAATTGAAATCATGTGAGCCAGTATGATTTTCATTTGCCGCACATGATTTTTAACACCCGTCACTTAATACACAGGTTCGTTTCCAATGAGACTGATATGGTCCGCACATAATTTTCAATGGAGCAAGAAATGTCATTCAAGTGTGTTTTCATTTTGCCATATTCTATCCATCTTCGCATTTAAAACAAAATAAAAAACCGTGCGCGAAAAACAATCAGCTGCATTATGGTTCTAGAAGAAGAAGAAAACTGAAAAATGGAGAAGCAAAGTGAAGTTTACCGTGTGGTGGTTTAGGAACTTGGTTTGCCAGCGGAAGTCACTGAATTTTTTGAAGGTAATAAATTACTATAGATGTTCTTCTTTGCCATGTTAACGGTGTTTATTGTGAATATTTCAGATCTGCTGAGCATTTTTGCCATTCCCGCAGAAGAGCTGCTGAACGCGATAGCTTCAAAAAGTGATGAAGTTTTTATGATGGTACAAATAAAACCTCTTTTATTCACACATTTCGTTTTATTACATGAAAAGTACAAAAAATCCAATACTAAACTTTTTATGAAAAAAAATCCATGCACCTTTTCACATAAAACGTATTAAGAAACTCATTTGATTTTTGCTAGGACAAGTTAATGCAATCCATGTACACTATCATTAATATCTATTCAGCTCTTGCACTTAAAGACCATATATTTATTGCACATATGGTTAATTGACCACATTTAATAAAAAATAAGTGCCGCACCAATACAGAGCAATAACTTTGCACTTTGCCCAAATCTATAGGTGATTGCACTTAAATATAAGGGGCATTGTTTTTTGAGTGTACCGATGGCGGCAATTTTAGTGGGTCGGATCTCAGTTCGGACGTTCAACATGAAGTGCAACAAATAAATGAAGTCAAATTGCAAATTGGGCGCAATTTCGTCATTAAAAAAAGGTACCCTCAACTGGCCGCTTCAAAAGCCAAGCAGTCGTCCAGCATGATCGCTTCCGCAAGTGTTTTTGGGCTTTTCTTCTTCTGGGGTTATATCTCTGCCTCAGTTTTGTTGTGCATTTTCAAATGATCGTCAACCAAGTTTTTGAATAATTTGAAATCTATCTGAGACGAAAATTGCATAGAAATCAAATGTAAAAAAAATATATTGCACTACTTCCACAACAATTTTTATTATAATAAATGAAAATGCAAAATAAAATCCGATAAACACCAAAATCCTCTGTAACAATACAAACAATTTGACACAAGAAGGCATTCAAGACGGCGTTGTCAGCACCTTCGGCAATAGTAGGTGTAAAAACGGCGTCAAAAAAATATTACGCCTTCTGAACGGTGTGATGCCTTTACACGGAAGGCGGCCTTGCGAGTCAGAGAAGGCGTGAAGTAACTACCTTCTTGGCTAGAAGGCGATGTAGGGCGGTGAAGGATAGACGGTATACCAACGGAAGGTGCGATTACGCCTTCTATTTTGTATGAAGAAGGCATCACGATGCCGTGTGTGTATTCAGGCCTTAACACACCATCGGGTGTGGGATCCAAGAAAACAAGTAACAGAGTCAGTCTAGTCGGAGTCGGAGCGGACTAATACTTTACACGGGGGAACATAGAAGTATTCGCGCCTTGGACATATTTAGTGTTTTCGCTCTAATATTGACACTTGCTTACGACATTCAAATCCCTAGATTTGTTTTACCTTGAAGTAATAGGTAGGATTATGTCGTGTGATAATTTAACTTCAATACCTGCATGTGCTTTTCTCAGGTTTTGTAACTGCAATCAATAGTTACATTCGTTCTCGTTATACTCAAATAATTATATTTTAGGTACAGGAGAAATCTAAATTATGGTGCGAGGTACAATCGCCTTTACTCTAGATCCACAGGCTAGCATATTGTCGAAAGTAATGCGCAGTTTAGCGCTTCTCATGCACTCAACAGCGCACAACTTCCGACACTTTGTTCAACTTATGGAATCGAAGAAACTTTGTCGCTCGCAACCTAGCTTCTGTACCGAAATTATTATCGTCGCAACTGAAAACCGGAATAACCCACTAGCGCAACACGTTATTACTCTCGTTCTGTACGATTGTATAGCGTGGCATCTAGTGCGCTTTATAGATGCTACAATTTGTAAACATACGAAAAAGGAGTTAAATTGATATGCGCGAATTGTTCTCCCGATGTTGAACTGCAACAGGAATATCTTGTCGTATAAGTCGACCGCCCTCAGATATTTTAGTACAAATAGCTCGGTACTTCGTTGGTTATACAATACTTCACGGGTTGTTTCGATAACCGCCATATCGGTATGATACTTTTCCATTTTTTTCATCGCTTTTTTCTCTTACGGCTTGCCAACAATAGATACGTTTGCGTACCGTTGAAATAAATTTGCCAAAAACCTATGGGAAAACTGTCAAATTCACGCCAACGCATACGCAACGTTCCGATCACAAAAAGGGCAATTTAATTTGAGCATGAGCATAAGCATGATTGGTCGCCCAATCCGCTACTCCGTTATTGTTGTAATTGTTGCTCCTGGTGAGCGGTAAGCAAGAGAACCACCAGATGATGCTTGGGACTACCATGCATACTACCGTGTGTCAAAACTGGTGATCCCAAACTAAGGCAATACTAGCACCGGCCCCAACCAAATGCAGGGTAAAAAAAGACGAACGTTTAGCAATGTATTGATATGACATACATACACATCTTCTGCACTTCGAGAAATCACTGGGATTTGGATAAAAGGGTTGCGTTGGCAGCATGGTTCGTTTTGGTAATCGATCCGCTAAATTCACGCGACAACTAGTGAAGTATTCAAATGCTAGTACCGCTTCCCGATTTGAACTGATTTATACCAATAGCAAGGATGCTGTTGGGGCTACCTAGATAGTGTGATAGTGGTTCACTTCATTGGAAGGCAAACATATTCATAAAACTACGCTTAATAGTCGCTATGAGCCTATTTAAACCAACATTAATAAAGCTGTTGGGGCGACTGGCAAAGTGTGATGGTGTTTTTCTTAATAGGGAAAAAATATTGTTAAACTATGCTTTTACATTTTACAAGATAATTTATAATAACACTCGAGAGCCGATTTGGACCGATTTACAGTGACCGGCGAAAAAAAAGATCATTCCGTAATGAATTTGTAAATGCTTACAAAAGTCATAGATTTGCTGGGCGTTGTGATACATCCTGTCAAAAGATACACATGGAAGTTTGGTTTGGCTTACTGGTAATGTTTTTTTTATTTACACTAACGAAAATTATCAACTATTTCAGAAAAAACAATAGACCTTTCTCGTAAGACCTAACCCCCATTTTTAATTTGTTTATTTGTGCGGTAATTTGTTGGTATACAACGAAACGTTAAAAAAAACATCTCCGCAAAATGTCGATGCAATGACTTTCACACGAATGATTTTACCAGTCTGCTGCAGAAAATCAACATACAGGTGCAAATCGACTTCAGATGCAATCAACCAGCAGCGTTTCTTACTACGTTACCAGTCTGATCTACCAGACGGAGAATCTGCATCAAACCAAACCTGCTCCGGCAGCGCATTTCGTGACGGACTCGTCCTCCACCCCAACAGCGAAAAAGAAGAAACAACCAAAGAGTAGGCTAAGAAGATCAAGGAGAACACGGTCGTAGGGCCCTGCGTAGACGAAATCAAACTTGGTAGTCGATTCTATACCCGAAGTCGACAACCGTGCGGATTTTATCCTGCGGGTTAACTTGGAGGTAAAGTGGCCGGACAGGGTGGACATAACAACGAAAAACCGTACATAGGTCAGCAGCATAACAGGGTCACTCGTTTTGAAGAACTCTGGCTACTTAATTCCATCAATTGCAGCCGGGATAATAGATAATGTAAAACGATTATCTCAACAACGATGTCCCACTGACGTTCAGTCGTAATCGAACGCCAGAACACGGTGCCTTGCCGGCTCCGTTGGTGGCGGAGGTTGCAAATCGTCAGCTACCGATCGACCAATTCAACCGAAGTTTGCTGACCAAGCTTCCCATCATTGTAACAATCATCGGTAGGAGAAATGCCTACCTAACGAATCAGTTTAATCTTCCTTTAACGAGTTCATCCCAATTCGCTCAATGTTGCTACCTTGTTATCATCTCCAGTGCTTCCTATATCTCAAACGGCAGGGTCTGATATGACTTTGTCGACGGGTAGTGTGGACAATTTTAAAGTGCAACCTTTGACTACTGGTTCTGGGCGCTGTGACCAACAACAAAATGATGATTTCATCAAGAGCCTGGCACTGGTAAAGAACACCTACAACCATACAATCGACTATGTTCAACTAACTAACAACGAGCGGAATGGATTCATCAATGATGCGTTCTGAACCCAATTTGCTACCTCCTAACAGTACCCGCCAAAGCACGAGGGCCGGTGCATAATGCATCACCTTGCTCCAGTTGGAATTCAAATGAACTAACATGACCGTATCCATTTCTACTGCACCACGATTATCTCCAGGAGTGAACTGAGGCATATCATACTCGATCGCTTCTTCCGGTGTTCGAATCTTACAGCTTCATCTTACTAAATCACCAATACAATTAATCCTTAATGCCTTCACCGGATATTCCCTATGCTCAATCTTGTACCCAATGGCAGATTCTCGTGTATCGAATTAGGCTGTGTTCCTATTTATGTGATGTGGTGTGATGTGAAGACGTGCAGTATAAGAAGTCTTTTTTATATCAAACCGATGGACAAACTCTTAGTTCTAGCTTGTTTACCCCTCTATCTTCTCAATAGAAATAAGTACTCAAGTAGTCTTACCCAAAGCAATTTATGTTATTTATCTCAAAACGTAGACACAAAAAGAAAGTAAAAAACGACACCTCATGGATCTCATGTATCTACGAAACTAAGATAATTTTTCTTCTTTCGCCGCATTTTCCACAACATCAACTTGATTATGCAAGTTATATTTTTCCTTCAAGTTCTCATATTTCCGTAGAGAGTAATTATTGTTATGCCCTTCCAGAACATGGTATACTATTTGAGACCATGTTTTTTCCGTTAGACCATCACGCTCTTCCTCAGTTTTATCCGTTGGGGTCATAACAACACGTTCACGCAGCGATTGAACGCAGGAGAAGATATTTTCATCATCAATGAGAAGGACGTTATCTAAACAAATACGATTGAAAATATATTACATTACGCAAATCAAAGGCTATCGTACCGTAAGATAATTTTTGAAAATATAATATATTTATGTGCTCTGTATCAACCTGGTTGGAATTTATTTTAAGTTTGGTTTCTCTTGAACATTCAATGCGTTGTTGTTGGTAACAAGATTCACGGATTTAATCATTCGACTCACTGATGTGAGTATATGAGGAGTTTCGTGTGCCGTACGTTGCTTGATGACATCCTTGGCGGATTGTTGTGGGTCTAACCTTGCCTGGGGAATTTTAGTAGCGATTGTGATAGTTGGTTCAGACTTTGTTTGGACGTCACTATTCTCTTTATGTTTCATTAGAATTCTTGGCTGGGAACCACTACTATCCGGCGGGGCGTTGCCACACTTTGAGTCATGTTTTGATACCTTCTGCTTTTTTACGCAAAGATTGACACTTTTACCGTTTTCGCTTTTGATTCACTCCCAACCTGGATCAGGTATCAAGATTGTGTCGACTTGTTGTGTGCTAAGCGCCGGTGTGATTGTCTATATTTATAACACGTATAGGGTTGAGGTTTGTACTGACAATGAGTTCGGGTATCGCAGGTTGGAACTGGTTTCAAACTAGTTTCAAAAACGAAAACAGTATTTCTCAACAACTTTTTTAAAACGACGTATCTGATATAATCAACAGGTGAACAAAAATTCAAACGTATATTTCTGCGAATCTTTGCACTCTTACGCAAACTTGAATCACCATAATGAAAGAAAAACATTAGATTTTATTATGATGGGCTGCTGGTGCATGTGCGTGTGCGAAAAATATCGTTTGAATATTTGTTTACCCCTTTGTTTACAAAATCAAATAGGTCGTTTTGAATAAGTAGTCGATATTTTTTACGAGACTTCCCGGTTGAGTGACTAAGTAAGAAAACTGCCATGTTTCAAGCAAGCACTCTGACATCTGCTTATAGGATTTCTCCATTGGAGTGAAGAGCTAGTAAGTTAACGTGAAACTTACCACAGCAGAGAAACATCAGATCGGGGAAGAGAGGGCCAAATGGGTATTCACCACAGTGTGCATATGGGGTGAAATGGTCATTTAACAGTTTTTTATTGTTTTTCAATAGTTCCAGGCTTCAAAAAACATAGGTCCCAAAGAAAAATATACTCTATAGATTGAAAGGTATCTGATAAGAAAATAAAAAAAATCCACAAGAAAGGTCTATTTTTATAGGGTATGACAAAAAGAAAGGTCAATTTAAAAATTTAACAGAAAAATCGGTAAAATTCAAGTAATTAGTATTCAATATGACCCCCTTTCGCCTGTAGTATGCTTTCCAGCAAGTTTCTGAGGTAGCAAGGAATCCAGTTCGTTCCAAGCCTTCTCCAACGTCACATGATACGTTTGTTTGTTGATAACGTCTGTTTTTTCACTTTATTATCGAGAATCGCCCAAAGAAGCGAAATTTTTTTGTCATCCATGTTAATCGATTTAAAATCACTTCCGGTGAACTCAACACGTCTACTTTTTCGACTTGCGGCAGAGCTTTGAGGCGAATTAGATTAGATATCTTTGTTAGAGAGACTTTCAGCCGGTGGCTGGTTCGTCTCAAAATTTGAGGCGAATGTAAACAATGAAACGTCAAAGCAGTGATTTACGGGGGGTGTATCAGCGGATCCTACACGGAAAATTATTCTCTTTTTTTGTCATACCTCAAGGTCGGTATCGTGTTCGAAAGAAATTTATTTTTCTATCCCAAACCAATGTTAAATTCCGTTTACTAAAACGGAAAAGTAAAGAATCGAAAAGAAATTTCTGAAGCAGTATCCACCTGAAAAAAACGAAAAATAAAATTGGAATTTGTATGGTTTCCACGCAAACTAATGGGAGCTGTCGCTTTTACTTTCGGAAAACTATTCCGCTCGATTATTCCAGGTTAGTGCAGGTGACATTTCGTTCCATACAGATCAATTGTCAAAATTCCGCTTGGTAATATTGAACAAAATTCCGTAACCTCTCTACTTTTTAAGTCGATACTGGCCTTCAAACAAAAAATAATTAAGTATTCCGTCAGCGGTGAATTGAAATTAACGAGTATATTGGAATATATGTGTGAAACTTGTCAAATGGGTCCAAAAGAAACTGAGCATGTGTAAATAGAATGGTTCTGATATGTACAGGACTTATAAACAGGGATTTTCTTACAAACGGCTCTATTGATGTCGGTCACTGCAAACCAATAGTAGTAAGCAGCCTGTTTGAACTACTCACGCAGGTGATAGTGGATATCCATTAAGAAAACAAGGTCACTTTTAATTTCTTTCGATTTAGACCGATTTATACTAACAATAAGGATGTTGTTGGGACCACTCACAAAGTGTGATAGTGGTTTCGTTGGGATAATAGTTAATGTTCAATAAAGCTTAAGAACCCGTTTCAGTGTAGGTGCCAAGTGTCTCCGAAAAATATCGGGATCCATGGTGTCGTTGCCGGGAATGGAAGACTTATCAGGCACATACATAAGGATACTTGCTTCGAGAGGACGGTTTTAAGACCTCTACCCTTACCATTTCTACAGTGCCGGAAGGACGGGCGGTCATGTAATATATCACTTTTATGGCATGATAATTGGCAATTAAAGTGCAGACAAAAAAAAAAAAAAAAAAATTGTAATGCAATTTCGCATGATTTTGTTTCAGTATGGTTTCGGTATGGATCGTTACTTGGAGAAAAAATGCAACATTAGTTGTGGGCAAGAATGCAACACATCAATTCGCTTTGACAAATTCAATGTGTACGTGAGGTTGTACAGTGTATTAGTTGATGAGTGTAAGATAGTGAATCCGATAGCTCACAAAAAATGACCTAGATTCGTAATCGAGGTTTGAAACCGTGGACAACAGCATGACGGCTCTAGATGGACTTGAAAAAGTTGATAACAACAGAATGAAAACCTTACAGTTGCTTCGATTGTCAAGGCACTTCGCGGAACAGCAATGAAGGAAAATAAACATGTTTTTCACCAATCTGTCGCTTGCACCAGTGCTTTCAAATCTCATGGCCGTCACGTGACGATGAAAAAACAGGTCATCTCACTATCACGAGAAGAAACGAACTATCATGAGGTTTCTTGTCATACTTGAACCATCAAGCAGTCATGAGATTATTTCTCATACGATTTTGTTTCTTAAATTTCTAACTAGTCTACTGACAATTAGCCAAGCAGTAATGTGTAATGGATTGAGTGGAAGTTTTCATTTAAAGTTTTGCGATGAATATAACAATAACATCAATAAATATGCTTGTGATAGCTATTATAACGAAAAAAATCAACGAGATTCAGAAGAAAATCTCAATCATCGTGTTCTCGCCCGATGAGATTGTCAAATGTATTTCGGTAAAATTCGTAGGTAATTTTTCATAGAAAATGACATATGCCAGCCCTGGACCGTAATTCTAACCGTAGTCAAAAATGTTGCTGTTCTCTGTGGTAACCACTAATCAATATTGAAAAGTTGATGTGAAATGAATAAAAACCCCACCGTTGCTTCAACTGTCAAGACACTAAGCGATACAGCGGTGAAAACAAATGAATTTGTTTTCGAGGAACCTGTGTACAGTCAGTCGCTCGCACACAGTTGCACAGTTACTTCTAAAACGTAAAAAGATAGGTAAAAATTAACTGTTCCGAATTAGAGCGTTTCCAGATGAAATCAGCCGGAAAAAGTCAAAATCTTGCACGACCCTCTCCGATTTGGATGAAACTTTGCACATGTCTTCGGAATTGGTGATGATGGAATTGATTTTTTGACTCAAGACATTTTTTTCAAAAGGGCGTAAATCATAACTCGAAAACCGTTGGTTGTAATTAAATTGCGTCTGAGAAGAAGTTGTAGTTAATTAATTTGACTTTATGAAAAAAATATGTACACTGTAAAAAAAAATTTTTTTTCTTCAAAAAAATCATAAATTAAACTTAAAAATCAATTAGCAAATCTGTCCAACGTACGATTTTTATAAATTTTTTTCCAAAAAGACTTTAAGTCATAAGAAGAAGAATAGAAGTTGTTCTACGATGGAGCAACTTAAGATAAAAAAGTTCTTAGAAGTAAGAAAAATTAAATTTTTTTCTAATATGTTGTTTTTGCATAAATAACCATATTTTAATAATATAATACGATTTTTCTAGTGATTTTAAACAAAAATGCTCTTAGTGAGCAACATTCTATATGCACCCGTTTTCGAGATAATTTGAAAGTAATGTCGAAAAAATTGCTTTTTCCATGAAAATATCCCTTTTTCAAAGGTTAGTCGTGATTGTCCATCTTCAAAAGTATTTTTTTCAAATTTTACATAAAATTTTCAACAACTATCCTTTTGACACCAAGAAGATTGAACATCTTCTTAATTAACGAAATTAACGAATCTTAATTACCAAATAAAAATTTTGAGTTTTTTTTTGTTCATACATGATTTATTTTCTACTATTTTTAAAAAAAATTGTATTTACATTTTTACAAACACTATTTCCTAACATTCCTATAAATATTATGAAAACTCAGTATTTCGTCAGTTGAAAATATTTTCGCTGCGATTTTGTTATCTGCAACTGGAATGAAGGAGTGATATTTCTGTGTACCAGGAATCATTTTTGTTTGCTGATAACTACCACCCCATTCTGCAGCTCCCTCTTCATATTCTTCTTGTGAAACATAGCAAAATGATATTTTTGTGAAATTTTCTTGATTTCTCTTAATAGCCCAATCATACAAAGTTTTCGCACTTGTTATTGGATGTTCATGTTGTTTGGCCAAGCTTCCTCTTGTTGCCATTCGTTTTAATGTGCCGCCAATTGCATCACATGGTCCCTTACCATGTGAAGTTGCGAAAAAATGCCACTCAGAATCAATGTTGTATTTCTCTTTAAACTTGCAGAGGCTTGCAAATTTTTTTTCTATTTTTGTATTGGGAAGCAGCCCCATCAGACATAAAAATGGCCTTTTTTATATTCATTAGTTAATTTAAATACGTTAGTAATTTAGAAATAAATACTTGTACCGCAATTGTATCATGTCTTAGAACTTCTGATATTACAACAAAACTTAGATTTTTAAGCATTCCTGACTCCATATAATAAATAACAAACGGATGAATTGTAGCCTGATCATTGTTCCAATGATGACTTTGAAGCATCATCCTGAAGTACAAATGAATAATTCTCTGCAAAATCGCAAATAATAACTACTTCTCCTTCTTTTAATGAAGACTTTGTATCTTTTATAAATTTAGATTGCTTTGTTTTTATATAATCATGAGTTTATAGTTTGTCTAATTTCTCGCTAAAATATTCAACAAATTCATCGACAGGTTTTAATAGCGTTTCTAAATTACATCTATCAGTTGTAATCCATTGTTCGAACGATATCTCAGACAAGTTATGTTTCTCAAGTTCTTTTAAAAATCTTATCTCAAATTCTGACAGCGTGGGACAATTTTCGCATTCACGGAGGTAACAATATTTTGATCTTGATGATGAATTACACAATAACTTCTCAAAATGTTGATTACAATCAGTGTTGAATGAATATTTTTGACGTAGGACTACGTCTGTCCCCAGTATTGGGGTACACGTTCGAATTGCGAAAATTTGGAGCGTCACGAAAAATATATAGGTTTTGAACGTTAATAACTAAGTCATTCCACGATTGATTTCCAAAATGTTTGCACCAATCTATCGGAACATTTTCTACGTTTCGATTTAAATATTTCAAACTATTGATTTTTAACATGCAACTAATAAAATTAACGCAAATATGAAGTGATGTCTTATAATATCGATTTTTCATAGTAAATTTACCAAATACACAGTACTTTCCGAGCACAGACTTCATATTTAAGAAAGGAACGTCTCCTAGGCAGCCATGAATGTATATAAGGGGAACACCTTCGCATTTTGATTTAGTTTTCCGGCGGTCGTGGAGCTTTGCAGCGTAGGATCTGCAGTTGGATCGTAGTTGGCGGCAGCACTGGCGAGCAGTCGCTGCCCAGAGAGGCGTTGGTGCAGTTGGCTGTTGCCGATGCTCCCGTCAACTTCGCTGCGAGAAACATTGCTGCTGAAGCCTACAAGTTGGCGGGAAAAAGCCGCCCGTGACAACGAGACAAGAATCAATCATCCCACGTCACCTGCAGATGGCCACCCGCAATGAAGATGAGATGAACCAAGAAAGAAAGTCCAAGTTCAATCGCGAACTGTTTCTCCCCCGTCAACTAAATCCGTCCTTTTCAGGACGACCAAATTAGTTTGCCAACTAAAGAGTTTATCTGGTTGAAATTTTCTCTTGTGATGTTTGAAATTAATTTCAATTACCGCGCCCCGGCTGAACATAGCATTCATTAAACGTCGGGTCCCGTAGTAAATGACAAAGAAGGTTGAACAACCAACGGACGGAATTCGAGCCGAACTGCGTCACTTCAGACCGACCATGTGGTTGAGTTCGTTGTAGTTCCTAGCTATGCATAGCGGATTAGTTGCTGGCGGTGGCAAGCAAATTAGGAAAGGTTCGGTTAAGAAAATCATCCGTCTTGCGTGTAATAATTAAAACTAATTATTGTGGCGCAATAATTGAAGTTCGTCCCCTTTGATGCTATTTATAACACATTGCCTTCGTTGGTACCGCCTTCTTTTGTGCACTAGCATCCGATACTTTTACCGCAGACAGACGTTCAAGCTCGACCCACCAGCATGTGTAAAAAACATGGCGTACATTGTGTTAGCAAGTGGCAATAAGCAGTCAGATGGCGCCACTGATCTGATCTGAGCAGATTTTCAAAATTTTATTATTGTTTTGGCTTTGATTCAGAAAACTGTTCGAAACGAACTCGTGCGTTGCAAATGGGTCGGAAGTATGAAAATTATTTTAGTGGAAATCACCAAGGAAGTACCTCTGATGGAGAATGTCCCAGGTGCTCTGGACAACAACCAAGTGAAATGACTACTGAGTTCATTGACGGAGATGATGATTCCACCCGATCGTTCTAATCAACGGAATCAAGAGAATCAACAATAAAATTCCTTAAACAAAACATGAAATCTATTCGGCGACAAATGTTCGTTCGACCAGCAAACGTCGATTGATTTACGCTTGTTTTTATTGTTATCACACGATACCAAACATCATTTTATTATATACTTACATTAGAGCTTCTTTGAAATAGATAGTTGAATGATCCAATGATAATTGATAAGCAATTTAAACAAATACACCGATCAATTAACCAATTAAACAAGCGGTACGGAAGATTTACGTCGATTGTTATTGTTTTGTTTTCAGATTCGGTAGGTGGTTAATAGGGTGGTGATTGAGATGATGAGTGAATCTGTCAGTTTTAAACTAGCAATAAGTTGTCTAGGCGGCGCTAGTATATAAGGCGATTCAACGTGTTTTGATTTGAAAATTTACACACGAAAAATGAAAATGGGTATACCTTATCATCAAAAACCGCAGTTATTTAATATTAAAAAAAGGCCGCCTTTATTTTTCCGTAAAATTTTTTTAGTGTAAGATGGCAACACTAGTTCTGATATTCTGTCAAAGTGTGAGAGCAAATTATCCATTAGTTTTGTTTTGACAACTGCTTTTGTTAGTCGAAAAATAGACGCTCGGCGATTTTTACCATGGATAAAAAATTGGAACAACGCGTTTGTGTGAAATTTTGTGTTGCAAACGGATTTTCTGCAGCGGAAACGCTCAGAATGTTGCAAAAAGCCTTTGGTGAGGACTCTATGTCACAAAATCGTACATTTGTTTGGCACAAAGACTTTAAAGAAGGCCGTGAAAGCGTGAGTGACATGCCGCGTTCTGGACGACCATCGACCTCAACTACCGATGAAAACATCGCTTCCGTGAAGAATTTAGTTATGGAAAACCGCTCAATTAGCATTCGGGAGATAGCTGCACTCCTTGATATCTCATTTGGATCGACCGAACACATTTTGACGGAAATTCTGGGCATGAAACGCATTGAAGCACGACTTGTTCCAAAAGAGCTGAATTTTTTGCAAAAACAGCATCGAGTTGAGGTCGCTAAACAGATGATTGCGAACGCAGATAGCGATCCCACATTCATGGAACGCATCATAACTGGTGATGAAACGTGGGTATATGAATTTGATATGCTCACAAGTCAACAATCGTCCGAATGGCGCGCCGAAGATGAGCCGAAACCAAAAAAATCACGACAAAGTCGCTCCAAAATTAAAGTTTTACTGACCGTTTTCTTTGATTTTCGCGGTGTCGTCCATTCTGAATTCCTTCCAGAAGGTCGAACGGTTAACAAAGAGTATTATTTACAAGTTATGAGACGTTTGCGTGAGGCAATTCGAAAGAAGAGGCCAGAATTGTGGCGCAATAATTCGTGGATTTTACACTACGATAACGCTCCATCACACACCGCGCTCACTATTTGTGAATTTTTGGCCAAGAACTCCACCAATACCATCAAACAAGCACCATATTCACCAGACCTTGCCCCGTGCGACTTCTTTCTCTTCCCAAAACTGAAAATTCCGCTCAGAGGTAGGCGTTTTGAATCGATTGATGCGATAAAAAAGAATTCGCTGGAAGAACTGAAAGCCATACATTCATCGGCCTATAAAAAATGTATGGATGATTGGATAAAGCGCTGGCATATGTGTGTTGCCTCTAATGGCGAGTACTTTGAAGGCGATAATAAAGATATCAATTAAAAATTGAAATAAATGCGTATTTTTTTCAAATTACCGGAACTTTTTGATCACAAGGTATGAGAATAAACGTCTGTCTGCGCTTTTACCTAACAGCTTTTAGCAGAACATTTTGATTCAGTCTTACGACAGTCGTTAAGCTGTGCAGTGGCTGTAGGATCGCAGTAGGCGGCAGTGAGCAGTCGTTGCCCAAAGAGACGTTGGTGCGATTGGCTGTTGTTGCCGATGCTCCCGTCAACCTTGCTGCGAGAAACATGGCTGCTGAAGCCTACGAGTTGGCGGGAAAAAGCCGCCCGTGACAACGAGTCAAGAATCAATCATCCCGTGAGATGAACCAAGAGAGAAAGCCCAAGTTCAATCGCGAACTGTTTCTCCCCCGTCAACTCAATCCGTCCTTTTCAGGACGACCAAATTAGTTTGCCAACTGGAGAGTTCGTTCGGATGAATTTTTCTCTTGTGCTGTTTGAAATTTCCATTAACGCGCCCCGGCTGAACATGGCATGGCTTTAAACGCCGCGTCCCGGAGTAAATAGCAAAGCGTGTTGAACAACCAATGAACCAACAGATCCATAACTATCTTCTACGCGTTAGAGATAGTGGCCCTCTCAACCATCGTAGAAAATACAATCGGGGCCGTATCATAATTAAGAGCCACCAAATACTTTCTAGAGAGTGTACAATAGAATTGTCTTGGCCCTTTTCAGGACTGACTTAAATCAATTAGCGGATGGCCCTGACGTGTATGGGAATTCGATTGCTGCGTAGTCCTACGTCAACTTTGCGTACAACCCCATTGGGCTGTCCCTTATAGTTTTTTAAACTGTGAAGCATAAATCAATATTTTCGTGAATTGCGCAAACACAAACGTTGTGAGAGCCTGAAGCATTTAGCAATTTACAATGTTTTGGTCATAATGCTGCAAAAGTACTAAATCCAATTTTATGTTCACTGACTTCTTTAAATCGAGTGAAAGTTTCTCTAAGTGATGAAAGTAATAACCGTTTTTGAATTTGTTGACGCTTACCATTAGTGTTTACAGAGACATAATCTCTTTGTCCCGGTATGGCTCTGCTGATGTCGTCCTCGTCAAAAAAATGTATCACTTGATTCTTTATATCCGGATTCAAACGATTCCCCGATCTGTCGTTGGGGGTAGCCAATACTCCTTTTTCGGCTGCCAATTCTTTTGCTTGTAATGCAAGGTATTTGTTTGTTTCAAATTTGCTCGTTATCTGCTGAATCGTCCACGAATTAGGCAAAACTGTTAATATACGTATTTTATCTATTCTCGAACAATCTGGTTCTATGAATTTTTCTTTCAATTTGGAAATAATTTCATCATATTCCACAACCTTTGTTTTCAATGTAGCTAACTCTTCGACTTCTTCTTGTGGTGGTAAGCTGAATAGATATTTTCTAATACCTGCTACAATTTCGGCAAATTTTTGCCGACGGTATTTATCGTTTTTAAATTCTCTAATGGATATCGGAGACACATATATTCCTGCAATTCCATTATTGAATAACTCAATGTTGTGTATCCTGGAATAATCCGGTAGGTCACTGTCCTGAGAAGATGCCGAGGTAATTGAAGCTGCCGATGGTATTTCCTCCAAATCGTTCCGTGATGTGGTTGGTGCTTCGTCATGTCCACCGTTTTCTGGTAGCTCCACTCTTTCGACAGGATTACGACGATACGAATATAACCGACATGAATCACAAATTCTTAATGACGTGTCCAAATGGACCGTACACTGCATGGATAAAAGTTTTTCAATTAACTTGTCAGTTAAATTTCTAAGTTTAGGCGAACACCGTCTCCCGATTTCACGAAAAGGTTTACAACAATGCTTTGTTTCGAGTTCCATTTCAAATCGTTTTACACTTTACGCTACTTATGAAAGACACTGTTAAACTGATGTCATGACTTTGTAATGTAATCCTTTTTATACGTACTAGGTACGCACTTTAGGTACTTTTTTGAAATATTGATATGTGCAGGGGTATGCATGTAAATTATATTTTCTGTCAACACCAAAGGGAATGCATGAATAGGTATAAATGGGCGTAACAATTGTATTCTTACTGGTATACACAGTTTAACTAATTAAATACATTATGTTTCTACCTGAACAAAATACGCTTGTACACTAACATGAATACTAATTATTTTTGTTTCGGGTTAGGTTTTCATAACATACTGTAAGTAAAAGCAGCAAATTTTGTCGTGTTACCTACAGTTAATATCATGAATCAGTTTGTCTAGTATTCTCGGTAATAAAAGATATATTGTTGAAAATTTTATGTACAATTTGAAAAGAATACTTTTGCAGATGGACAATCACGTCTAACATTTGAAAAAGGGATATTTTCATGGAAAAAGCCATTTTTTCGACATTAATTTCAAATTATCTCGAAAACGGATACATTTAGAATGTTGCTCACCAAGAGCAGTTTTGTTTAAAATAACTAAAAGAATCGTATTATATTATTAAAATATGGTTATTTATGCAAAAACAACAAATTAGAAAAAAAATGAATTTTTCTTACTTCTAAGAACTTTTTTATCTTAAGTTGCTCCATCGTAGAACAACTTCTATTCTTCTTCTTATGACTCAAAGCCTTTTTCAAAAAATTTTATAAAAATCGTACGTTGGACAGATTTGCTAATTGATTTTTAAGTTTAATTTTTTTTTTTTTGAAGAAAAAAATTTTTTTTTTACAGTGTAAATATTTTTTTTTCATAAAGTCAAATTAATTAACTACAACTTCTTCTCAGACGCAATTTTATTACAACCAACGGTTTTCGAGTTATGATTTTTTGAAAAATACGCATGACAAAACACATACGCCCTTTTGAAAAATTTGTCTTGAGTCAAAAAATTCCCTTAACCGGCGGAAAATCCATCGTCACCAATTCCAAAGACATGTGCAAAGTTTCATCCAAATCGGAGAGGGTCGAGTTCAGTTATTTGCTCATTTGGCAGAGAAATGCTCATTATGCGGATTTCGTCAAGAAATGATAGCAATATTCGCGTGGCGCATTTGTTACCATCTTCTCAAGTTTGCGGTGTATCAATTTTTGGGTGTATGATCCACTTAAAATCCTGACACATAAAACCTGATACATAAAACCATCTCTTATCTTGTCATTTTTCAGTATTAGCTGTACATCATGAATGTGGAACAATAATACGGCCAGGTCTACTGTGCAGCGAAAATTAAATTTTGTAGAAGTCAATGTACAATACGTTCAATTTCATTAAAATGCTCACATAAGGTGTGGCCCTAGAATTGGAACATAGACTATTGCGCATATTTCGGATATACATTAACAAAATAGTATTCTGTTTTAACTAAAACGATCTAATTTATGTGAACTTTAGAGGGAAAATACAGAAAAAAAAAATTAGAGGTGGATTATATCAGGGATATAACCGCGAGGTTCACGTAGGACCGCGTTGGTGTATAGTAATAATGGTATCATCTTATTTATACATATCATAACACATATGGTTGGTTAGTATTAAAATGATTTTATTATTTTGCTTGACCCGTCCCTTCTTATGATTTTTTTTTACAAACTGAGTAATTGCTCTTTCAGTTCAGTTTAATGAAAAAAAAATTGAGTTCGGGTTTAATGAAAAATCTCTGTCGAGTTTACCACTCTCGACTGAATGCCTCAAACAATCCAACATGTACTATTTTTGATAATATGCAAAGGTTGTTCAGGATAAATCACGAACAGTTCACTGAAACACACTTTTTTTGTAAAACTTAATTGTTCGTCCTGAAAAGGATGATGGTTATGCTACGCCTGAGAAATTAATTTATATTTTAGGTTTATTTGGCCAGCTGGACACCACAGTGTGCTGTATTCAATCCGGATAGTAGTTTATTCAACTCCTCGTCCTGTGACGACAAGGTACTTGGAATGATTCTAGTAATCTAGTTGTCAAAAACATCGTTTTGCGCTGGGAAGTGCCCGGCTTCGGTAAGGCTTCGGAAGCGGATGCCGCTCGCGCGGATTTATACGACCCATTGTCACGGCAATTGGTAGAGCAGGGAAACTTGCAAATCTTTGCAGCGCTTCCTTCTGGTTTGTAGATGAGAAAGCGCAGGCGATAATTTGCGGGCCAGACGCGCAATGACGAGAAAACGGATGAGATAAAAAAAAACGTGAAAAAATCTTCGTAACGAGAGAGTGAAAAACACAACCGTACGTGCCGCTCAATCGAACTTGAATATCCCTATGAAATCATTTTTGGTTCGAATCGTGTACTTTCTACTGGCGTTGATAGCATTGCCTCGAAAGAAGAGAGGCACAAACAGGCAGTACGAAGCAATTTTCATAAGAGGGAACGGGCTTCTGTTATAAAACCAGGCACCGGCAACAAAGCAAAATAAATTTGCAGCTGAGGGGTACGGCTATGGCTGTATGTAACATGGAATGAAATCTAGTGAAATAAAAAGAAGTAGAGAATTTGAACCATTTGTTACCCGTTTTTGAGGACCCAGAAAGGGAAAACTGTATTTTCAACCTGTTCGTTTGCAGGTTTGTATGGGAGCAATAGTAGGTCATTCTTAAGTAAAAAATTGAACTACTTATACAAATAGCACTTAATTGAAATTTTAATTCATAAAACTTGTAAGTTTTTCTGATCAAATAATGTATGAATGAAATCATTCCGTTCAGTCCAGCGAGAGTTATTAGCGTCCAAAAACGTTTCACTTTTGCGTAACGCTCCCATTTTTCAAAATTTTGAAATGACACCCGGTATAGAAAAGAGAAACGTAGTCCTACGTTAAAATAAGCATCTCGATTTCGAAGAAATTTGCGGACTTTTCCCGGAATACGTTTCATCAACCAGCGCACATTATTCTCATCCATCGTTTTGGCAATCTTATTCCACTTGGTTCTCAATTCATTGATGCTTTTGACGACACTGCCATTAACCTTCAGCTTCCTCTTCATAATAGCCCAAAATCTATCTATCGGTCTGAGCTGGGGACTGTTTGGTGGGTTGAGTTCTTTCGGTATAAACTGAATCCCGTTGGTTTCATACCACTGCAGCACTGTTTTACTGTAATGACAGCTTGTAAGATCTGGCCAAAACATGATAGGTTCATTGTGGGATCTGATGAATGGCAATATTCGCTTTTGGAGACAGATGCCTTGCCAAATCAAAGGTTAACGTTCAAATTTATCTGCAAACACAAACATGAATTTGGCAGGAACATCTCCCCGATCCGTAGCCAAGTAAAATTTTTGTCCCGGTTACATAGCCGCCCGACGCTTGCTTTGAGGCTTGCGATCCGTCGACAAAGTTTCTCTGTATTTTTTCAAAACACGCCACACGGTATTTCGGGGAAAACCCAACACTTTAGCAAGTTTTGGGCTAGACCACGAGGGGTTTTACAAATGATTGCGCACTATTATTGTTCTTCTTTCTTCTTCCATTTTGTATTTCTCTTAAACACGTTCGAACTGCAATTGTTATAGGGAACACATAATATGTCATAGTTTACAAATCCGACCACTAGGGTCGCTGTAAGAATCAAAAATGTTTGTTCCAATACTAAATGGGCCACACCTTAATAAATATCTTCTTTACTAGAAATAAAAGGCCGGGTCATATCGTACCAACCACCCGTAAAGGTATTGCTAATAAAATTAAATGAGCCATTGGGAGTGACAAAACTAAGAAATTTATTCACACTCCATTGTTGTTCAATCTAATGGGATGGTACATAGGTGTTTTCCCCTTGTAGCCGAGCTTCTGAGCCTCTTAGGCAACGCCTTTACTCGCTTGTTTTCCATTGCTGGTAGAGATATGGGCACCAAGGCTGGTCCTAGTCTTATTTGACTAATGGTTATAGTGCCATTACTCGCTTTCTGACAAGAGAAGACGGACTGAAATTCTAAGACCGATACATTTTCAAATTATTGAATAAAGCCTTAACAATTAAAATGTGTTTGAAAAGAACGTCCTCACTAAGTCTGCTATAAGCTACTATGCTTCTTTTCCGAGACAACCTAACATGTTGACGGTCCGCTTTAAGGAAGTAAACATACGTAGATCCGGCTTATTTGCTGTTCAATTTCCTGGAGAAGACTTCAAGAAACTACCTAGCAAGCTTAGGTCCACACACCACAAATGTACGATTCCACATGTTCTGTCAACATGCATTCATACCCGTAACGCTGGTAGATCACCTTTTCGTGGTGCATTACGGGGTATCAGATCTACCACCGAACCCTAGTCTGAATTAATTAAAACTAGACAACATATTTGTTTTTGTAGTCAAAGGAACATATATTAGTCCTTATTACATTTTATGCCTTGTGAAAAGTGACAATACTCGGATTGTGCCACCGAGGATGAGCTTGGAATAAGGAAAACATGGTTAGTCTTCATTTATGTGAATTCTCATTTCTATTTAATGTTCTATAGTTTGAATTAGTTATTACTAGGGTTCTGATGCATGGTCAGAGTCATTGTTTGTTTTGTTTGCAATGAATCCGGTTTTGACTGATAAAGGGGCGCGCCTTTAAAGAGTGCTGTCACTCATGGCTGGCCCACAATTGATACGTTGCGGATGCGTTTGCGTGAATTTGACAGTTTTCCCATAGGTTTTCTGTCAAATTTTCGTCAACGCATCCGCAACGTATCAATTGTGGGTGACCCTTCCCAAAGGGTTTAAATAGCGGAAACTTTCAATAAAAGTCGATTCATTGCCAAAAAAAAAACAAAGAAAGACAACTGTAGAAAAACACCGAATACATCATTTCTCAATAGTGATGAGGTAACTCGACATGCACTAAACAAAGGATACGGGATATACTATAATTGATCAAATTACTGGTCGCAGTGGTTTATGTCCCGAACAGAGGAAAAAAAAAACATGCATTCACCGTACGGTATCGAAGCACTAAGACAAAAACAAAAGAACTAATAAAGCACCTTCTCCGGTTGCGAGGTGCAGCCTTGATTGTATAAAAAAAAACTCACAAAAATACACACACACACACACACACACACACACACACACACACACACACACACACACACACACACACACACACACACACACACACACACACACACACACACACACACACACACACACACACACACACACACACACACACAATTAGAGAAAGATTCTAGTTCCCTATCGCAAATTTAATTGAATGCTGAATTTGACGAAAACCAAGCAGCAAAAGAAGAACACGGGTTTCTTCGATATTTAGTATTTTTTTCTACGTTTCCTCTACGTTTCCTCTGTTCGGGACATTAACCACTGCGACCAGTAATTTGATCTACTGTAGTATATCCCGTATCCTTTGTTTAGTACATGCCGAGTTACTTCATCACTATTGAGAAATGATGAAGTATTCGGTGTTGTTACAGTTGTCATTGTTTGTTTTGATGGCAATGAATCGAGTTTTATTGAAAGTTTCTGCTATTTAAACCCTTTGAGAAGTGAGAGCACTCTTCAACGGCGCACCCCTTCATCATTCAAAACCGGGGTCATTTCAAAGAAAACAAACAATGACTCCGATACTGACCATGCATCATAACCAATTCAAACTATAGAACATCAAATAGAAAATGAGAATTCACATAAACGAAGACTAACCATGTTTTCCTTATTCCAAGCTCATTCTCGGTGGCTCAATCCGAGTATTGTCACTTTTCACAAGACATTAAATGTAATAAGGACTAATATATGTTCCTTTGAATACAAAAAATAAACATGTTCCCTAGTTTTAATTAATTCGGACTAGGGTTCGGTGGTAGATCTGATACCCCGTAACGCACCACGATAAGGTGATCTACCATCGTTACGGGTTAATGTAGAGTATAAGGAGTGTATCGAAAATAAGCTATCCACAAACTTTCTTTCAAATTATATTGAAAACCGATATTTTATTCATACAAAAAATTGATCCTTTATTGTACGAGGTTAAACTTGAACATAATGAAGACCGGATGAAATTTAAGTTATTCCTTCACGAATTTTCGAACTTTGGATCGAATGCTCTTCATCAAGTTCCGGACAAGTGTTGCATCGCATTTTTTGGACGCTTGAGCCCAATTTTTTTTGAACTCCTGCATGTTCCCAGTTGCCTTACCAGTCTTCTTGAAGACCCTCTTCACGATTGCCCAATAACGTTCGATGGGTCGAAGCTGAAGGCAATTTGGTGGATTGATATTTTTCTCAACGAAATCTATACCTTTTTCCGCAAGCCAATTGAGAGTGGTTTTGGCATAGTGAGCCGACGCTAAATCCGGCCAAAACAGTGGAGGTGTACTATGCTTCTTATATAAAGGAAACAATCTCTTCTGGAGACACTCAGATCGATAGCATTTATAGTTCCGGTAGTGTAAAAAATGGTTGACTTCAAACCACAGGAACATATTGCTTGCCATACCAGTACCTTTCGACCGAATTTCTCCACTTGAATCGACCTGTCCGCATTGCTCACATCCTCCCCAACGACGGCAGTAAAGTATTGTGGACCTGGAAGGGTTTTTGAGTCCTCCTTTACATAAGTCTCATCGACACGCTGCAACCTGCAAAAGACGCGAATACAATTTCCGGGCCCTTGTTGCTGCTCGCTTCTTCTGTTCTGCACTTTGTTTTGAGATTTTCTGCTTCTTGTATGTCTTCAGGTGGTTTCGCCTCTTGATACGCTTGATCATTCCGACACTCGTTCCTGCTTTTTTTTTTGCCAAATCACGTATTGACATTGATTTGTTCTTCATGATTAGAGATACCACTTTCTGCTCCAGTTTCGGGTTGGAAGAACCGGGTTTTCTGCCTCTTCCTGGTAGCTCATCCAAAGAATAGTGTTCCCCAAACTTATTAATGATGGTTTTAACACTCGCATGATGAATTCCAAACCGCTTCGCCAATTTTCGCATAGTAATACCCTTCTCACTTAGCCATGTGTCCAGAACCTTAATTTTCACTTCCTTTTCAATACGCGACATTTTGAAAACGCAGAATTTGAACCGCACAAACAAGTAAACAAAAGAAAGCTGACAGTCAAACGCACAGCATGCAGTGTTCAGAGCATAAAAAACCATCACAAATACATGCGTACAACGCAAATGTATGTGGATAGCTTATATTCGATACACTCCTTACTAAAAGACACACAGGTGTACGCAAAAAACAACCCCCCAAAAAATCCAATCCCCATAAATTCACACTTTAAGTTCACCCTCCACCTTTTGTAATTACCAACCCTAAAATTAAAACCAACCACACCATGGGTGATCTAATCGCAGGCATGGTAAAATCAAACGCATAAATAAAAACCGAACCTTGTTTTTCCCCTAATTTAACCCTCGAAATGGTAGTTTCTACTGCGTTTTTTTGCGTGTACAGTTGGTATCATTAATAATATTACACTAGTTTAAAGCATTTTTTAACTCGATAAGGTTGTGATCATTACCAATGCAAAATCATGCGCTGAATTTAATGCCGTAGTCAGAAAAAAATAAAGTAGGGCCGTTTTTGAGATACACAAAAAAATTGATTTTTTAGATTTTGGACAAAAGTACATTTATTCAAATTTCAATATCTTTAGATTTAGTGCATTTTAAATCATTGTTTTTATGAAAATGAAGCTAAATAAATTTGCTGTCGTTCACTTAAACATTTGTTTTCTGATTAAAAAAATAATTTTGGAGTTATTGAAAAGTTTATTGCATTTTTTTAATTTTTCTGCAAAATTTTCCATAGAAATCCACGTTTTAATCAACATTTTCAATACGATAACACCATCCAAAAGTTCATACTTAATGGGATCTTAAAACAAAAAACCGAAGAAAATGAGCCTTTTATGGATGAAATTAGGCTGAAAATTGTCGAAGTTATGAGTATTTTTGTAAAATGTTGCTGTAAAAATGTTGCTGAAACACAACAGCTTTAGAGGTAGGTGTCGTTGTAAGCATCCAAACATCGCATGTTTAGTTTTTATGGGAAATTCTGTTCTCTACCAATCAATTTGATTTTGAAAAAATCAATTTGAAAAAAAAAATTCGGGTATTATTAAAAATGGTTGAGAATCAAATGATTTAGGCTTCGATGTTCAGAACTTGTTTCTCGAATCGGAAAACAATAATAGTCACCCATCATTGCTTCATCCCGGAAACCCTTGATAACGACGTTCCATCATGCTCTTCATTTGTTGGTGAAAACATACGCCGTGCTCACCACTTACGTCACCAAGATTTTCCGGGAAAAAATTCAAATGAGAATGGATTCAACACGTAGCAAATTGCTTGCCAAATCATGTATTTTTTGGCAAATTTAAACATCTTCTGCTTCCTAATGCCTTAGGAACATCGAACTTAGGATGAGCAGTAAAGAACAGGTGCCCTCGGAAGTTGCCTGAAGTCTGCTTTTACATAAGTCTCCTCATCCATAACTAGACAATTCGGTTTGGTCAACAGCTGGGTGTAGAGCTTCCGTGCATCGCTATTCGGCGCTTTTTGGATCTTTGTACGTGTGTAGTCCTTAAAGTTTTTTAAAGGCAGTTTTTTTGCCACATCTCGAACTGAATTGCTTGGATTCCTTCTGAAAGCTTTCACTACCCGCTTGTGATCCTTTGCACTATACTGAGATCCATTTTGGTCACACTTTTTCTTCCGATCGATGGTCAAATGTTCGTTGTAGCAATTTAAAACACGAGTTGCTGTAGATTGTACCATTCCCACCAGCTTCACGTGATGGCACGATAAGAGAAATCCGGATCCGAAGGTACGCCCGTATTTTATTTTTGCGCTGTAGCTATTCTTCCGACTCCATCTTCGCAACGATTGCACAGCTATTAATGTAGTTAACAAAGTGCAAACAATACACATGGAATTAATTTCAGACAAAATTTCAATAGAAAATACTCAATATATTGTTTATTAGCTGCAATTTGATTCCGTACTCCCTTTATAGTCATATGCTACACAGAATAAGGCTGAATAGCAGCTTTGGAAAAGCAAACTATTTTGGTTCGCACAGAATAACAATCACCTGCTGCTGTGTAGATCCGCCACCGGTGGTGTATTGATGAAGCACGCCGACACTTTTCACACAAATGTATCTCAGTTCAATCCCAACTTAGTTCGACGGGGTTTTCTGACGCATAAATATTGCTTTGGAACAGGTAGTTATGGCTGCCCATGCGTTTGCTTGAATTTGACAGTTTTCCCATACACACTACCAAAATGTCATGTAAATTTCTGTCTCCTGAGACCGACACATGCAAGCGTCCTTTAGCACATAAGAATTAGTTGAAAGAGATGAGAAAATAAATTCAATCAAACACATCTTTTGTCGAATTGCGTATGTGTCACCAAATTTTTTTATGAATTTATTTATTTGTACAGGCTTAATCGAATCAACTTTACAGAGCTAAGCTTTCATGTTTATATACATCAGTTATCTTAGAACTAAGGTTAAGGGGGTAAAATCGATTACTCGCGGCAGTCTCGAGGTTAATAGGAATGACAATTTTAGGGATGAGAAAACTTTGCGGTGGAAAAAAAAAAAAAAGCATAAGGAACAATGGTTTTCTTATATCTAGAACTTCAAATTACAATTTTTTAATTAAAAGGTTTCAATTTAAAAAAAAATCACTCACTCACACACACAATCACACTCACACACACAACCACAATCACACACTGACGCACACATTCCTCATACATTTAACCTAAACAAGTAAGTTAATCAAACTACAATCTATAATTAATGTTAGTTAAAAATACATGAATAAGTTTCATAAACTCCAGATCGCGAACAGCCAAAATGTCTCGAATCGGTACATTGGTTTGTCTACCTTGAGCCTGAAGGGAATCATAAAGCTCAGATCTGATATCACGATGCTGAGCACAAAACCAAACAACGTGATCTGCGTCCTGGTAACCTTGTCTGCATTCACAGAGATTGCTGTCTCCCAGCCCAACATGGAACAAATGAGCGTTTAAAGAATAATGATTAGCCATGAGGCGAGACATCACACGAATGAAGTCTCGACCCACATCCAATCCCCTGAACCAACATTTCTTAGACACCCTAGTGATAGAATGCATCCATCGCTCCAAATCTCCTTTACTCCATTTATACTGCCAGCTGACGAGTGGATAGTCTGAGGAAAAATATAGATATATTCGTTGAAGGCAGAGTATGATTCGGTCACAAATATTGGCTCTCCATAGCGCCAACCCGTCCAAGTGAGTCCACTTTCTCATTGACAAGAATCGAACAACGAGAAGGGAACCAAACGAAGATGATAATAAAAGAACGTGAAGATAAATCACTTAGAAGACCTCGTGACTCCATAAGAAAATAAGAGGCGTGCCTTACCGGCTTCAAGGAGCGAAAGAATTTACAGAACTAAGACTATCCGTGAAAATGAAGTATTGATCCGGTGTAAGCGAGGCAACAATTTCTAAGGAAAAATGAATTGTCGCCACATCTGCGACAAAAACAGAACAAGGTGTTTAAAAGCTTGTTGATTGACGCTATAATTTTACATCAAAGCCAGCGGAGTCCTCTATCAAAGATCCGTCAGTGAAAAACGTTTTGGTGGAATCAGCTAGGCCAAACTTTGCAGCAAATATCACTCGAGCAATCATAGGACGATGATGCTCTGGGATGCACGAAGCTCCTTTTTCATGGATAAATCAAAATGAACCGAATTTCCGAATTTCCAAACTCGAAGAAGCAATCACGATTGGGAATATTAAGCGAAGGGTTGACATCCTGTGTAATGTACAAATGGTACAACGTCATGAAGCGAGTTTGGTGGTTCAACCCAAGAAGCTTCTCAAAGCTTCACATAACTTCACACCTGGTGAGAAGCCAGAGAGATAACTCTGTAAACCGATCCGAGAATGGCAACATGCCAGCCAGCACTTCAAGACTCATGGTGTGAGCCGAGTGCATGCAACCTAACGCGATACGAAGACACCGATACTGAATACGTTCCAGTTTGATGATGTGCGATCGAGCCGCCGACTGAAAACAAAAACTACCGTATTCGATAACCGACAAAAATCGTTGTCCGGTACAACGTAAGAAGATGCGCTCCCCACCAGGTCCCACACAAATTGTACAAAAAATTGTTCATTAATGGTGAGAAACCACAAGCGTGGAGTTTATCTGAGAGAACTTCAAAGATACTGAATCAAAAGCCCCCTTGATATCCAAGAAAACAGAAGCCATTTGCTCTTTTTTAGCAAAAGCTAGCTGAATCTCTGTGGACAGCAACGCGAGGCGGTCGTTCGTTCCCTTACCCCTACGAGAGCCATGTTGAGTATCTGAAAGCAGGTTATTCGTCTCAGCCCATTTGTCCAGGCGGAAAAGGATCATTTTCTCCAACAACTTTCGAATACAAGATAGCATCGCGATGGGTCGATAGGAGTTGTGGTCGGACGCGGGTTTACCAGGTTTTTGAATGGCAATAACTCTCACCAGTCTCCAGACATCCGGTACAATGTTGAGAGCCAGAAACTGATTAAACAAGTGCAACATGCGCCTCTTAGCGACGTCTGGAAGGTTCTTAAGCACGTTGAACTTGATTCTATCAGCCCTCGGAGCCGTATTGCCACACGAAAGGAGTGCGAGAGAGAACTCTACCATTGAAAAAGGTTGTCTGATCTCATCTATCGAATTGGCCCCCCTGCACTTTTCCCCCGGGGCCTCCGAAACTCCTCGTTCTCGTTGTTCGTAATTCTGTTACGCAATCTTCGCGCCGTATTCCAAAGCACATTTATTGACTTTTAAAACCACCCATATTTATTTACAACTGCCGTAGGGGCACCCTAGCCTATATATCTCATATTCTCTAGCTGTGCGGATTTGCAAAGACTATATTTAAATTGCGCTTACTTAACAATACGCATGCATGCGATCACCTTTGCACATTACTCACGGTTTTTCGTCTACTTTACCGACGTTTATCTTATCGCCATCTCGTCGCCCCTGCGACGCTCGCACCACGCAGAACACCGAGTAGTGAAGCGACTCCACTCGTCTTTCACCAAAAGTTTCGATGTGATGATTTCCCGATGAGTGGGTGGGAAAATCGCTCTATTGAAGCGCGCTATTGACGTTCGCAGCTTCCTTCCAATTCCGGCCGAAATTGGGAACTTTAATGCTGGCACGTGGGGTCAGGGTAGTGGTGATAATGATGGTGCGGTATGCCGAGCGGGAGGTGTACCAAACTATAAAAGCCGTAGCACGGCTGTTCAACTATTTAAGCGCATTGTCTTCATAAATCAATAGAATATATTTATGTTACCTATTTGGCTTCTTTTGATCACGCACAGCACCGCACTTTCTAGCTAATTTTAATTATTTAAGAACTTCCTACTTGAAATAAACGAACAATTAATTATACTGCACCTAAGACACTTCTCACGCTTACATTACCTCGACAAACACACCGCAAAACTATGTACAAAAAACCTTCACAATCTGCCTCTTCCACGGCTCAAATTAAAGTGGACGAGAAAACATTTCGTATTCCTCAGATAGGCCGCTCTAATGTTCTTGACCTTCGTTCCGGAAATCGCAAAACGATCTTTTCTAAAGGTGATCTCCGATTACCCTTTGAGACGATTAGAGGTAGTTTCTCCCTTTCACTCGAGCATCCTACATCTGACTCTTTCATTCCAGTCTATGACTTCAAGCTTGTCTTATTATTACTGACCCGACGACAAGTAATCCTACCAAGAGATTACACTCAATCCCACGGATCAAGTTTTATGCTCTAAATGAGAAAAGTCTCGCGCCGAGTAAGCGAATGAACTCCTAAATGAGTGAACTGTCCTGAAGCAATAGTTTACTATATGCGGGAGTTCATCTATTGCATGCAAGCTTATTGGAAAAATGCGTATCATTTGGAATAGTAACTGTTGTTCATCAAATTCATGCTACATTAATTATATTTCAATCATATACCGCTACACAGTATTCCCAAACATATCGGATGCAAAGATTAAGGAAGGTGTTTTCGTGGATCCTCAAATAAAAAAAATTGATTGAGGACAAACATTTCTTCGCAGTTTCGGCTCCTGATGAGCAAGAAGCGTGGAAAGCATTTCGACTGGTTGTGACGAATTTTTTAGGAAACACTAAAAGTGCGGATCATGTTGAAGCTATTGAGAATTTGCTGGAAAACTATAAAAAAATAGGTAATATTAAATCTAAAAATAACTTCTCAGGTTACCCATGTTTCATGTACATAGTTTATAACTCCTTGCTCTTCATGACTATAGGTGTGAACATGTCATTGAAAATCCATTACCTCCACTCACATTTGGATTTCTTCCCACCGAATCTTAGCGACGAAAGTGATGAGCACGGTGAACGATTCCACCAACAAATGAAGCAAATAGAACGACGATATCAAGGCTTGTGGGACGAATCAATGCTGGGTGACTACTGTTGGTTTCTAGTTAGAGAAACCAAAACGACGTATAAACGACGAAGCTCAAGTTTGAATCATTTTCAAGTTTTAATAAACTTATTTTAAAGAAATTTGCCTATAGTGCTCAAGAATGTGACAAAAAAACGGTGTGTGTGTGTGTGTGTGTGTGTGTGTGTGTGTGTGTGTGTGTGTGTGTGTGTGTGTGTGTGAGAGAGAGGCGTATTTCTTTCGAATTTCAAAAAATAACGCCAAAAATTATATATACTTATAAATAGCATCGAAACTATTACTTCTAGAATATTGCAATGTTCAAAAGATCAGTTTCAATTTATTCTTGCTTCATTTGACGACAAAATATTTGAAATTGGATCACACGCGTTGGAGATATTCTATTTTAAGTAAATGTGTTTTTGTTCATTTATAAAAAAATCAACTAAAGGGTGTATTCGATAAAAATGGCACACACATATATACTCATCAAAATTAAACTGATTATCGGATTTTCTTCAAATTTTCAGGGAATGAAGAACTACTAATGAGTTTTGATTTACAACATTTGTTTTATTCAATTTCGTCTCCCATCCCGAATGCCCGCACCTTCCTTTTCACTCCACCCATCAAATTTTGTACAACCGATTTTCCCAGTGTTTTTGTTGTTTTTACCCAAATTTTCTTCAATTCTAGCTCTGTTTTTATAGTTTTGGAATGTTTGCGAAGTTCCGTTTTCATAATTGCCCAGAATTTTTCAATTGGACGAAGTTCCGGTGAATTTGGTGGGTTCATATCCTTTGGCACAAAATTGACTCCGTTGGCTCGGTACCACTTCAATACGTTTCGAGCGTAGTGGCAGGATGCTAGATCAGGCCAAAACAGAGTTGATCCTTTGTGCTTCTTAATGAATGGCAAGAGACGCTTCTTAAGGCACTCTTCCGTGTAAATCGCACCGTTTATTGTTCCGGAAGTGATGAAGGGAGAACTTATTTCACCACATCCGCAAATCGCCTGCCAGATTAGAAACTTCTTTGCAAATTTCGATAGTTTCTTCTTTAGAACATCCTCCGGAACATCGAACTTCGACTTGGCAACGAAATATTCTTGCCCAGGAAGTTGACGGAAGTCAGCCTTGACGTATGTTTCGTCATCCATCACGATGCAACCGGATTTGGTGAGCAGCTTCGTTTAAAGTTTCCGGGCGCGGGTTTTCGCAGTGATGTTTTGTTTTTCATTCCGGTTTGGGGCTTTTTGCACTTTGTAAACATGTAACCCAGCACGCTTCATGATTTTCTGCACAAAACCGACTGACACCTTAGACTTTTTAGCGACATCTCGAATTGACATGTTTGGACGGTTCTTGAATTGTTGTACGACTTTCCTGGCCATTTTACTGTCCATTGGACCACTTTTACGGCACTCCCTTCCTTCCTTTGGACACTCAGACGCTCCTTGAAGGTTCTTATTACACGAGACACAGTTGTATTTGCAGTTCCAAGCCTTTTAGCAATCCACCGGTGGGACGCCCCTGGATTTTGATTGTGAGTGCACAAAATTTTCTCACGGACAATTTCTTGTTTCGACGACATGACTGGAACTACTGAATGTATAACTATGAAACTTGGCAGATGTAAATAATACACTATGAATAAGATCTACTCAAATTTCTAGGTTTTTTACTCATACGATTCAAAAGTTACAGAAGATTTTCTGTGTGCCATTTTTATCGAATACACCCTTTATTATCCATATCTCGAAAACTGTTCTACTTTTATTTCTTTTTTTGACAGCATTTTTGAATTCTGCATTAAATTTCACATTAGAAACATTAGTCGAATTATAAAGCTCATCACTTTTGATTTATTTTGAAAACTCGTCCGCCCCCCGCTGGATAAGCGGCATCTCGGCGTTAGCGAAGGGCAAGTCGGACTTCCGCCTTGTAGTCAACATGCGAGCGCCAAATAAGGCGATTAATAGAGAATATTTCCGCCTACCTCTGATTGATGAAACTCTTAAATATTTGGAATGTATGCGTTCATTAGTCCATTTGCAAAAATATCAATGTCTATTGCACATTATTGAATATTCATTGCTCATTTGACGTCTTCCATATGATATTCTTTAATTTGTCCTAAAACACATCATAACTTTTTATGGCTCATTCCCTATTTTTTGCGTGCATTTATTTTCTGCTCTCTGGAACTCATTCAGTTTTCAAATGGTGTTTTTGATTATTTCATGGGAAAGTTTTCGCGATATCAAATTATTTTTGAATTTAAAGATGGGAAACTTTATCTACTACCTAGGACATTTGAGTGTTTTTTATTGTGGTTATTCAGTTATGTATTGCTCATTTTACTATTTTTATGGGAAAATCAAATAAAAATCCAAGACATATGCGAGTAGTTTAGTGCTCAAATAACATAACTTGGCGGAAATCAAGCCATATTTATTTGCACATATACTAATAGCTGTTGCTTTATTTGACAGATTTACCGGTAACAATTAGATTATCCGAAGATGTTTTCTCATCTATTATTGCTCATTCCTAAATTTTTAATGCTGATTTTTTGTTGGCACAGGCCTTAATAATTTTGTGGCACTGTTTGAATTTATTATTGCTAAAATCTTTCTTTTAATAGATGATTAACTATGCTGCCATTGTACAACCGTCCTTGGATTTTTCTCGGATAGTGACAAAACCATCATATACACTGACGCACTAGGAGCTGTACTTGTACCGGAAAGCAAGAATCAAAATCCGGGGATAATTAGTTTTGCGTCCAAAGCTCTTACGGTTACGGAACGAAAGTATGCTCAAAACCAACGGGAGGCGCTAGGCGCAGTATGGGGCGTCGAGCACTTTTCATATTTCCTCCTTGGCAGACAGTTTGCACTACGCACAGACGCCCAGGAAGTAGCTTTTATTCTCAACAGATCGCGAGAAGACACAAAACGGGCTCTAACTCGTGCAGATGGCTGGGCTCTCAGGCTGAGCCCGTATAGCTATGATGTAGAGTACGTACGCGGAAGAGACACCATCGCTGATCCATCATCCAGGCTTTATGATGGCGTAGACGAGCCCTTCAATGATGACATCAGTCCATGGGAAGTCGCAGCACTTGATGCAAACTCAGTGCAAGTACTTAATGAAGAAGAGATCGTGTCTGCAACATCCAACGACGAGGCTCTTCAACTCGTAATGAAGGCTCTAGAAACAGGAATATGGTCAAGCGTCGAGGCATGCTACAAAAACGTGAAGGACGATTTAGCAATCCGCGATGGTATGATAACAAAAACCGGTTGTGCTGTAATTTCAACAGTACTTCAGGAGAAAGCGCTAAGAGTAGCACATGAAGGACATTCATCTGTCGCCAAGATGAAGAGTATAATCAGGCAGCGTGTTTGGTGGCCAAGGTTGGCAAGCAGAGTTCAACAATGGGTTGATTCGTGTGAAACATGCGTGACGAATGGCAAACCTGAAAAACCTACCCCCATGCAAAGGATTCCCACTCCAAAAGTTGTATGGGAACGCATAGCTCTTGATTTAACCGGGCCACATGTGATGTTTAACGGAATTTCTATTCTTCTTATCGTCGATTACAGATCAAGATTCCTTATTGCTCGATCTGTGAAGTCTACGAGCTTCGAATGCGTCAAGAAAGTTCTCGATGAGATATTCGAAAAGGAAGGCTATCCAAAGAGTATAAAATCTGACAATGGGCCCCCATTGGCACGGACTACAAGGAATACTGCAGTCACCGATGAATATCAACAATTTTTTCTATCCCACTATTCCCCCAACAAAATGAAATGGTGGAAAGTTATATGAAGCTTGTGAACAAAGCAATGACTGCAGCCGCAACCAACAAGACAAACTACAATGATGAACTTCATGAAGCAGTACACCCACACAACGCTGGAATGCTTAGCATAATTTAATTACCACCAGAGGAGGTTATGCTGAGAAGAGAGATTAAACGTGGGTTGCCGTTGATTGAGCACCAGCGAATTATCATTGACGACGATCTTCTTGACAACAGAGACCGACATGCGAAGTTAGAGGGGAAGCGTAGGGAGTATTCCCGTGGCAGTGCACGGAAATGCCGCGTGAAGCCAGGAGATATCGTGCTGGTCAAACGACAGAAACATAGCAACGGTTAGTCGCGATTTTCTCCCAATACACACGGTTGTTGAAAAGAACAATGGGACCCTGGTGCTTAGCGATGCCGATGGTCATATTGTTAAGCGTCACGTCTCGCAAACGAAGAAACTATCCAACTATTTGAAATCTGCAGACCAACAAACTGGAGACGGTGAAGCATCAAAAGTTGCAGAAGAATCTCTTTCAGTTCGCCGGGGAGAACGCACAAGAAAAACACCAGCCCATCTTCAGCAATACGTTCGGTATGTAGGTTTCCCCAAACTGCAGCGTTTTTTTGCCGCTACCGCAGCAAAATCGCGGCGAAAAAATCACCGCAATGAGATTACTTGGCGGCTTATGAGAGCGCCCAAACCGACGCGATGCATTTTTTAATCGCGTTGGTTTGGGCGCTCTCATAAGCCGCGATGTAATCTCATTGCGGCGATTTTTTCGCCGCGATTTCGCTGCGGCAGTGGCAAAAAAACGCTGCAGTTTGGAGAGGCCTTGTTGTGTGATGTTTTTTTTTCTTCGCGTAACGCCATAAGCTGCAATAAAACAAATGATTATATGTATAGTAATCTGTATTATATTATACCTTTTGCATTGTTTAAAAGAAACTCTCTTCATGATCCAAGCGATCCAAACGACGAACTTGCCTGACTTGCCTATCTTGTAAACATGTTTTCGTTTTTGACGTTTTCTTTTGCGCATGCAGATTTATGTTGAGTGGGTTTGGATTGTTACACCTCCCTGACTTGAAGCACTCCGAGCCTAACCTTATTGGTAATATTTTTCGAGAAAGGGCCCAACAAACATCAGTGTTGAATAATCGCTTGTTCAAACAAATTTGGAGAAGTTATTCAACTTTCTAGAAGAAACAGCTGATTAACTTCTCGAAATTTGTTTGAACAAACAATTATTCAGCATTGATGTTTGTTGGGGGGTGGATGTGTGGCCTACACTAGTGTGGAAAGAGCTTAACCTTGTGCCTTATGTCGATTGAAATCCTTCAACTGGGAGCACTGTTGCTGAACTCACACGAGTGTCTGCATATCTGAACCGAAGGCCTCGACGTCTTCCATTTGGACTCATCATCTTTTCGCTCCCGATCGCTTCACAGGTAAGATGTGCTCAAGTCCACAGGATCAAGTGCTAAACCACGCTGGGGAATTCCAGCTATTTGCATAATCACACTCTGTTATTTTATCTTTCATTGTTGATTTTTTCCCTCCACTTTCTTCTTCTGCTTATCGTCTTCCAATGTTTGCTTCTGTTTCTCTGCGTCTTCAACTTCTTGTGCTTCAGCTCTTTCGATTCTCTTCTTGAACTTCTATTCACCCACTTTGTCCGCTTCTCTTTTCTTCTTCTTTGATTGTGTTACGTTTCTCTCATTCACGTTGTCTTCTTCTATTTCACTTTTTTATTTTGCTTCTTTTCACTGCTTTGCCTCTTCTGTTATGCCTCCTTCAGCTTTTCATTTTTTCCTCCATCCGCCTCAGTTTTTTTCTTCCGCTGATTCCGTTACGCTTCTCTTCTTCGGCTGTTCTCCTTCTATTGCTCCGTTGGTTTGATTCATTTTCCCCTTCTTCTTGGAATTATTCTACTTTTCTTATCTCTGGTGTATTTCTACTCCTTTTTCACTTGTTTCCTCCCACTTTTCTTCTTCTGCTCATCTATTTCCATTTTTTTCTTGTGCTTCAGCTCTTCCAATTCTCTTCTTGAACTTCTATTCACCCACTTTGTCCGCTTCTCTTTTCTTCTTCTTTGATTGTGTTACGTTTCTCTCATTCACGTTGTCCTCTTCTATTTCACATTTTTATTTTGCTTCTTTCCACTGCATTGCACTGCTCCGTTGTGCCTCCTTCAATTTTCTGTGCTTTTCATTTTCTTCCGCTGATTCCGTTACGCTTCTCTTCTTCGGCTACTGCTACGGCTTCATTTCTTCGGTGAATTTTTCTTCTTCATTTTGTATTCTTCCGTACTTGTTTTCATCGTTGTTTCTTCTTTCGCTACTTTTCACCAGTTTCATCGACTTCTGTTTGTTCATCCGGCTTAGCATCGGACACGTTTCACTTTCTCTTTTTTTGTTTTCTTCTTCGGCTTTTTCTATTTTCTGGTTTCGCTACAGTTTGGAAAACAGTCTTGATTCTCTTAGAAAGTTCAGCATTCGTGTTATTTGCTTCTCTCTATTTCCTAGGGCGTCGCGTAGGCTAGTTCCAATATTATTTTTCTGCTTTTCGGTAAGAAATTTCCGGCATTCGAGAATTAAATGCCGGACATCCATCACCGTGCCGCAACATTCACAATTGGGCGGCGGTTCCTTCTTTAACAGAAATGCGTGTGTTAGACGTGTGTGTCCGATCCTTAAACGTGTAAGAACACGCTGGTCGGCCGTGCTCCCGCGTTCCGTCCACCGGCAGATATCTTCCTTTACTTCTCTCAACTTTGACTCTCTAGTCTCATTCCACTGGTAATCTTACCGATGACGTACCAGTTGTTTAACTTCTCTTAGAGCATCTTCTCCTGGAATTGGTATATCGATAGCCTGTTTCCTCCTGGCTTAATTGGCTAGTCAATCGGCTTCGAAATTGCCACTGATTTTGACGTGCCCAGGAATCCAGCAGAATCAAATAGGTGTGTTCCGCGCTATATTTTCAACTTCTTGGATCCACGGGTGTCCAGATTTTCCCGCCTTCAATGCCAGTAAGCAGCTGGCAAAATCCGATAGAACAACCAACTCGTTATTCTGGTTCGGGTTCGTGACAGCCATCTTTAGATGATGCGCGTTGAAGTCACCCAAGAATAAAACTGGACCTTCCAGTTGCTCGAACATGCTACTCAACGCGGCCTGACACTGAACGGAACTCGGTGGAATATATATTGACACTACCGTTACCAAGATTGGGGCGTGGATACGTGCTGCGACGAGGTGGAGAGTTGTGTCGATCAGTATTTGCTCGAAAAGTAAGCCTTCCCGGATGGCAAGGCATACCCCGTGTTGCCAATAATGTACGCTGTTCGACTCCAGAAGCAACGTGAAGTTTCTGCCAACGAAATCTAGCGGCGCGTCGGTTTGATTCACCTTGGTCTCCTGGAGTGCAAAGACGTAAGGTTCTAGGTCGGCGATAAGCAGCTTCAAATGCTGATGTTGGCCCGGAGTCCACGCAGGATAAACTGCAGGGCGAAGCAACCACCGGGACGGTCATTGGTGATCGTTCGTGTGGTTGAAAATGACGATGAGGTTGATTCTCTACGTACTGTAGCGAACGTACCGCGTTGGGCATCATCGTTGCGGTATGGGTGATTGTAATTTCTGGTGCAGGGCAGCGGCCAGGGCGTAGAAGGGATACACCTCCCCCCTGCCGTCTATCCCAAGTTTCCGGTGTCATGGTGGTATTATCAAAAATTTCATCGGCTTCAGACGAGAAGTCACCATCAACGGGTTGGGGTAAGACGTCCCGGATGGCTCCTTCAACCTGCCGTACTTGCGTCGGTAGGGGTACTACACATTTTCCACTTCCAAACCGATTTGTCTCATCGTCCGTATTCGTGCTTATGTCTTCATCGTTTTCCATGCGTTGTTGGGGAGTAGAGCTATCTATTACGTTTATTTTAAGGTGTCTCAGATGCGTCTGACTCTTCGTCGGTGTACTCCATTTGGGTGAGGTCGTGTGTTTTGGTGGCAGTTTTCTTCGGTGGCGTGCTTATACCCGGTGATGTGTCGGGTTTTCCGTAAATATGCTTTGGCGGACGACCGCCCTTTGTTTCCAAAACAGCTGGAGAATTATTCCTCGATCGGGTTACGGGAGTTGTTGTCGTATGCGTTGTTTGTTGTTCCCTACTGATGGTGATTTGTTCCTTGCTGTGTTGCGGTTTTTCTTGGCTGGCGATTTGGTGCTGTTTGATGATGTTGGCCATTATCCTCATCTTTTCGTCTTTTCATCTTTTGCTCTCATCCCGCATGCTGGCTAGTTCTGCGTCTTTTCCCTTCATGGCCACTTCAAGATCGTTAATTTTTTTTCAAAAACGCTTTGTCGTGCTACTACCTGAGCTTAACTGCCTCCAGACTGTAGGGCAGCACGTTTTCGCGTCTCTGGGAATGTCAGATTGTCACGCACTTTGATTTTTATAATTTCCATCTCCTTTTTATACACCGGACACTGGCGGTTGGTAGGTCGGTGGTCACCCTTGCAATTCCGGCAGAGTGATTTCTCAAAATTAAATGGCTAAAGTTGATGGTTACTCTTAAGGAATTTGGTTAATAAATGTCAGATTAAAATGCAATAGAATCAACACAATCGCATGATTTTGAGCAATTGGACCAAATTCAAGAATTTATTTTGAAAGAATTTAAAAATTTAAATAAAAGTAAATGTCGTGCAAGAACAAATCAAGGAATATTTCACAAGAGAGAAGCTTCCAACGCTGCTTTAGAAGAATTCGAAGATATTGTAAGGAAATACGAACACTTGAATGATACAGGTGTTTGGAACGATCTGACTGATAGGTTGGAAATAACAAAAATCCAACACAAACAGTGCATTGAAACTGGAAAACACTAAACCAATTGTATATTCAATAATAAAATCTTGAAGGGTCATAAATTTCCGTAATAGACGCGTATCCTGTGACGAATCCATTTCTGAAGAAACAGAAGTTTCAATATCAGGGACAGATTTGTATTTTGGCTCAATCCGAGACCCCAATTTCTTGTTATCAACTTTCAGAGATTGTGAAAATAGTGAAGTCGATTTGAAAGCAGCGATAATACAAGAATTGCGTAACTATAGTATACAATTTGAACCAATATATAGATCTTACCTTGACAAAATGTCATACAATTTCCCTACAACGAAAGCAATGCAATGCATTCCGGAGTTTCGAGGGGCGGCTGCCGAGTTAGATGGGTTTATTTTCCAAATTGAGCATTTTGCTAATGCTCTTCCGGAAAGAAGAGTTGATGAACCAAACAACCAAGTTAACACCGCAGAGACCGAAGTAATTTATGTAGTTTTATTGAAATTGAAAGGTCCAGCTGCAGTACAATTCAAGCGCATCACTGCAAAATCTTGGGTAGAAGTGAAACAGAATCTTCAAAGAGAGTTTCGAGATAATATGAAATTGGAAGAAGTATTTCATAAGGTCGAAACTTCGAAACTTTGGAACAAGGTCCCAATGAGGCTTTTCAAAGTTACAAAGACTGAACGTTGGTATTAAAAGCACATATCGACGAATATGAGAAAAACAACGACCGTGAAAAAGATGACGCTGGAACATATGCGCAACGAAATCTAAAGCTTCATTTTCTGGGCGGTCTCAAAAATAGAATTTTAAAAAGTTTTGCAAAATCTCATAAGGATGAGACCTTAGAAGATTTAATGGATTATTTAGAGGAAGAGTGCATCGATGTGGAACAGATAGAACACATCGAAAATAGATTGCAGGATTGTCACATTGCCGAATCCCAAAAATCCCAAGAAACAAAACTCTATAGGCAACAACATGAATACAATTACAGAGGTAACAACGGTTATCAGAGAAACAGAGCGTTCAACTCTGGACCTAGCGATAGGAATCAAGGGTATCAAGGGGGATATTCAAACAACTTCACGCGTAACAACAAATTTGGAGGACAGAACGATTACAGGTTACTCCAATAGCAATCAAAATAACAAATACCGAAGAAACGAGCGGGATCGGTTTTCTGGGAATGACGAATATAACGAAAATTACAGGGACCGCTCTGAAAGAAACTGGCAAAGAAATGACAGCCACCAATTTGAAAATAACAGAAATTACCAGAATTACGACAGTAACCAAAATAACAGCAGAGATTACGACCGAAATGAATCTGCTCGTCAAGAATACAGAAATCAAGACAATGGTTACAATTTATTTTTTTTAATAATCGTTTATTTGTACAGGCTCAATCGAATCAACTTTACAGAGCCAAATTTTCATATTGATATACATCATTTATCTTAAAACTAAAGTTAAGAGGACAGAGCCGATTACTCGCGGCCATCTCGAGGTTAATAGGAATTACAAACTACGGATGGGAAAGAGGGTGGGAATTTAAAGTACGGTTTACATAACACATTAAATTTCAATTATAAATTATCTAAAAACTTATAACTATACAATCTATGGTTTTCTTTTGACTTGAACATTTTTGGAAGAAGAAAACAAAACACACAATACACACATACACAGATAAAAAAAAACTTATAGTAAACATACAGGTTGAACTAACTACAATCTTAGGCTAATGTTAGTCAAAAACACATAAATGAGTTTCATGTACTCCAAATCACGTACTGCCAAAATATCTCGAATTGGCACATTGGGTTGTCTACCTCGAGCCCGAAGGGAATCTTAAAGCTCCGATCTGACTCCACGATGCTCAGCACATGACCAAAAAATGTGATCTGCGCCCTCATAGCCTTGTCCACACTCACAGAGATTGCTGTCGCTCAGCCCAACCCGGTATAAATGAGCGTTCAAAGAATAATGATCGGACATGAGGCGAGACATGATACGAATGAAGTCTTGACCAACATCCATCCCCCTAAACCATGATTTCTTCGACACCTTTGGGATGATAGAATATTGCCATCGCCCCAAATCTCCTTTACTCCATTTATACTGCCAGCTGACGAGTGATTGTTGACGAAAAATAGGAAAAAATTCGTTGAAGGCGATTTGTCGATCATAAATATCGGCCCACCTTTGCAAGCGAGTCCGCTTTTTCATTGCCCGGAATTGAACAATGAGATGGGACCCATACAAAGGTGATGATAAAATAACGTGAAGATAAAGCACTTAGAAGCTCCTGTATTTTCATGAGAAAATACGAGGAGTGCTTTACCGGCCTCAATGAGCGAATAGCCTCTATAGAACTGAGACTATCCGTGAAAATGAAATACTGATCCGGTGTTAGTGAGGCAGCAATTTCTAGCGTAAAGTGTATTGCCGCTAATTCAGTGACATATACGGAACAAGGAGCTTGAAGTTTCCGATTGGCGCTATAAATTTCATTAAATATACCAAAGCCTGCTGACTCCTCTATCAGTGATCCGTCAGTAAAGAACGATTTAGTGGAATCAACTTGGCCAAACTTTGCAGCAAATATTACCGGAGCAATCATAGGACGATGATGCTCTGGGATTTCATGAAGCTCCTGCTTCATGGATAAATCAAAATGAACCGAATTATCGAAATCGGAGAAGCAAACACCCTTGGAAATGTTCGGCGAAGGGCTGACATCCTGTGTTATGTTCAAATGGTACAAGGTCATGAAGCGGGTATGAGTATTCAACTCAAGGAGCTTCTCAAAATATTCGATCACCTGGGGATTCATAACTTCACACCTGGTGAGGAGCCGGAGAGATAATTCTGAAAACCGATACGAGAGTGGCAACATGCCAGCCAGCACTTCAAGACTCATGGTGTGAGTCGAGTGCATGCAACCTAACGCGATACGAAGACACCGATAATGAATACGTTCCAGTTTAATGAACGTGCAACCGAGCCGCTGACTGAAAAAAAAAACTACCGTATTCCATAACCGACAAAATCATTGTCCGGTACAATGTTAGAAGATCTTGTGGATGAGCTCCCCACCAGGTCCCGGTAATTGTGCAGAGAAAATTGACCCTTTGCTGGCACTTTCGCTTCAGATACTCAATATGGGATCTCCAGGTGCACTTAGAATCGAACCAGACCCCAAGATATTTAGATGACATAGAATGAGTTATCGGTTTACCCCAAATTTGACGCTTCGGTTGTGCAGGGTTATGCTTCCTAGAAAAAACTACCAACTCAGTTTTTTTCCGTAGAGAATTCGATACCTAGCTCGAGAGCCCAAGTAGACAAATTGTCTAAGGTATCCTGTAAGGGTCCTTGCAGATCGACCCCATTGGATCCCGTGACAGACACTACGCCGTCATCTGCAAGTTGTCTCAACGTTCAGTTGCCACTTAGACAACCGTCAATGTCTTTGACATAAAAAATATGCAAAAGGGGGCTTAAACATGATCCCTGGGAGACCCATGTAGCTAAATCGGGAAGCTGTAGAGGATTCATGAGAGAAGCACCGACAAACCGACATGAAACTCAATCTTCACTATTGATCAAGAATGCATAACGATCCATTCAAATGTGCAGCGATCCCATCTGTCAAAACCTATAGAATCATTTTATCTAGATCAAATAAATGTGTCCAGAATTGCTCAGACATGAACCTTCTTATCATGTTCCCAAGGGAGTTCGTGGCATCAATAAACGTTCTCAGCGAACACGAAGATAGATGTCAGTAATATAATTTGATCAGAAATATTAAGACATTTTCTATTGTCATTCATGTCGGTTTGTCGGTGAGAGAAGCTCATATCCCAAGTAGCAATTCAAATGCAAATTGGTTTTATTCATGTTTTATGGTAGTTTTATCAGAGCATTATGTAGTTCATCCGGTTTTATCAGGGCATTTTCTAAGTTAAGCTGGTTTTAATTCATTAATAGTTTTCAAGAGTGATTAAAGAACACTTGAAGAAACCTCCATAAAACTACATCATTTATAAGTGTAATTCACCTTATCAGTAGTTTTATAAGATACTTGATCCCCCTCTCAAGACATCGTTTCGCAACTTGCATAAAACCTGATAAAAGTTTTGTAAAGGTTTTATGACATTCTTCTTTAAGATGAATGTATCTTGGAAATGCTGCCATAAAACTCTCTTAGAACCATTTGATTTTAAATAAGAGCACATATTCTTGAGAAAGATCATTATGTGAAAAATAAACAAAGTGTCACAATGGACGCCCACAGGTGGAAAAAATTAAAAACCAGCGGACCGTTCAAGCGGAAATTCAATAAAAACCTATTCAATATATTGAACACTCCTTCATTTCAGCCACCAACGACAATTTTTTTTTGACCATTCCATTGGATTCGCAGCCTACTGAGACTAACTTATCAAAAGGGTCTATGCGTTATGCGTAAAATGTGTCGCCAATTGAAAACCGAAATACATAACTCATGATATTTGATTTTATGCCAGTTATGCAAGTTAAACCGAACGTCTCAGATAGTGCGTTATATGGCGCACCACCGTGGAAATACAGCGCAGTACTTTTGACGTAAGGTTTAATGTGCACTACGATTGTCAAATGTTATGTTAATGTTGAATTCTCCCAAGTCGTGCATTTCAGTTCACAATAGGCTACATTATATTTATACTCGTTGCAAGTAAAAATTGGTAAATCATCTGAGCGAAAATCGATTTTTCACATGATCCGCACGTTTAATTCAAAGTCGGAAGTAGTGCGCTGGAATCACCCAGTGATCCACTACACAGTGCACTTCTTCCAACGCTAGGTTCAGCGTACAGATCAAGAGAAAAATCATCTTTCGCTCAACTGATGTTTCAGCCATCAACGCAATCTGTTCTTCTTCCCAAATCCTTTGTTAGCATAAATATTCAAGTTAGAGTTTTTTTAATGTTTTAATTGCCTTACAATGGTGATTAAAAACAACAAATTATAAGCTGTATTATGAACAACAACTATGCATAGGCACTTTTGATTTGAACGTTCACATTTTCTTTGTTTATGATGTGCCTTCTCCACAATGATTTTATGGCTATCTTACGAAAGACTTGTTTACCTTGAGCAATTCAAACAAGTTTTATTCAAGCGTTACTCCTCTTTTTCAAGAATAGAACAAGTAAAGATGAACTTATCGCGCTCCTAAAAAAATCTTGTTAGTCTTGTGCAAGAAATATTAGTTTTATATGCGTTTTATGGTAGTTTTAGATAAAACCATTGAAAAAATGGCGAGCGTGCCTATTCTGGATTCCCTCGGAATGGTAGCCATTTTCATATGTATGCAAAAAAACTCTCGTTTTTCCAATGCTACGAACAATTTCTGCTGTTTAAAATACATTTTGAAACTTGAAATGGATTGTAGACACAATTTATTCAAGGTCTAACAATTTATCAGCCTTGTCACCTAATTGTTGAATTTTCAAGTATTTTTTATTTTTCAAATAAATCAATGGTCTAGCAATGATTCCGGGGTGCATTAAAATTTTCGTACTTTTATGTTATAAAACACCAATAAACTGAACGTCGCATGAAAAATGTATCAATTGCAGGCAAAAAACTCATGCATTTATGGTCATTTTTACAATTAATTTACATACGTATCCACTTTGGAAAAGAAACATCATGTGTATATCGATGTTTTTTTTTCTCTTAAAAAGTCCCCATTCAGCAGAAAGAATCCAAAAATGAAATCTTCGAAACATATTTGTGACGGACTGGAAGTGTTCTTAAAGAAGAAAATCATAAAACTACTAAAACTTGTGGTAGTTTTATCATAGTTTTAAGCATGTCCTGCATGTCATTACAAGTATGTACCGATAAAACTATCAAGTTTTAAGCGAATCTTGGGAAATAGTCTTGAGAACCTCCTGTAGTATGGGCCTTTTTGAACTTATGAGGGTTTTATGGCTGTTTTATCGGTGTTATGTAGAAAATCTAGTTTTATGCGTGGTTTTATCAAATGATTCTTCAGAACTTCTTCAAGTGTACCTTAAAATTTAATTTGTTACTTGGGATGTTTCTCTGACAGCAAATTGTACAAAAAAATTATTCATTAATGGAGAAAAGCCACAAGCGTGGAGTTTATCTGAGAGAACTTCAACAGATACTGAATCAAAAGCCCCCTTTATGTCCAAGAATGCAGAAGCCATTTGCTCTTTTTTAGCAAAAGCTCACTGAATATCTGTGGAAAGCAACGCGAGACAGTCGTTCGTTCCCTTACCCCTACGGAAACCATATTGAGTATCTGAAAGCAGGTTGTTCGTCTCAACCCATTTGTCCAGACGGAAGAGGTTCATTTTCTCCAACAACTTTCGAATGCAGGATAACATAGCGATGGGTCAATAGGAGTTGTGGTCGGACGCGGGTTTACCAGGTTTTTGAATGGCGATAACTCTCACTCGCCTCCAATCATCCGGTACAATGTTGAGCTCCAAAAACTGACTAAACAAGTTCAACATGCGCCTCTTCGTGACGTCTGGAAGGTTCTTAAGCAAGTTGAACTTGATTCTATCAGCTCCTGGATCCGTATTGCCACACGAAAGGAGCGCGAGAGAGAGTTCTACCATTGAAAAAGGTTGGCTGTTCTCATCTATCGAATTCTCGGTTTCGCGAGTAATGATCCGTGCCGGCACAGAATCTGGACAAACTTTTCACGCGAACTTGAGGATCCATTGATCCGAGTACTCCTCGCTCTCGTTGTTCGTAGTTCGATTACGCAATCTTCGCGCCGTGTTCCAAAGAGTACTCATCGACGTCTCGTGCGATAGCCCGTCCATGAATCTTCGCCAGTAACCGCGTTTCTTGGCCTTGATGAAGCTCTTAAGTTCGCGTTCAAGAGCCGTGTTTACTTCGAAGTGCTCAGGTGTTCCACGTCTACGGAAAATTTTAAACGCGTCGGACTTTTTACGGTAAACCTCTGTGCATTGCTGATCCCACCATGGAGAAGGAGGTTTCCTGCGAAATGACGTCCCTGGAACTGGTCGACTTTGAGCTTGAAGCGCGCTGTCTAAAATCAGGTTGGAGAGGAAGTTATATTCTTCCAGCGGTGAAAGCCTTTCTACCGTCGTTACGGCTTCATCTACTGCTGTCGTAAACATTGTCCAATCGATGTGACGGGTAAGATCATACGTGACGTTGACAGATTTCGACGGATTGAACCCGGTGGCAACCGAAATTTTTATGGGTAGTGATCACTACCATGGAGATCTTGAATTACATTCCATGTGCAATCCAACGATAATGAATTCGAGCAAAGTGTGAGGTCTAATCTACTGCCAACTGAGGATAAAACCAGCCAAACATGTTTCTTCTCCATTGTTAAGAACTGTCATATTCAAGTTGTCACAGAGGTCATATATCAGGGAAGACCGGTTGTCATCGTACAGTTTTCCCCAGCCTGTACCGTGAGAGTTAAAATCTCCCATGATCAACCGTGGAGAAGGAAGGACCGAACAAATATCTGAAAGTTGATTTTGGTTTATTGGGGCTCTAGGAGGAATATACACAGAAGCAATGCAAAGGCTTTTATTTTTAATAACAGCCTGACATGTGACAACTTCAATACCTGGAATTGGAGGAAAATTCACTCTATAGAAGGAGTAGCACTTTTAGATTCCAAAAAGTACTCCTCCTCCAGGTGAATCCTCATGATCAAGACGAATTATATTGAAATCATGAAAGGAAGATCGATTTCGGAAGAGAGCCATGTTTCACAAAGAGCGAATGCATCACAACCGGTATTGTGAGCTAAAAATTTAAAAGATTCCAATTTAGGAATAAGACTTTGACAATTCCACTGCAGAACAGTGATCAAATCCCCGACCTCATTTGGAAAATTATCCATCGAAGGAGATGATAGCTGCAAGGAGGGGCCACTTAATTGTCAATTGCTTCAAAAAAGTTTTCACTGTGGGAAGCATTGCCATAACAATGCTTTTAAGAGGGTCAGAAATTTCGAGGTACTTGAAGATACCCTCGACAATGTCATCAAATGAGAACAGCCCAGTAGAGGAAGCGGATTCTGTTCTTAAAAGTGGGGCACCATGGGTTTTGGATGTCCCCGGAAGAGATGGAAAATCCTGGGTGTAGATAGTGCTACGAAAACCAGGTGGAATTGTTTTTTCCTTTTTCGCATCTTTCCTTGAAATGGGCAAGCTGTTTTGGGGCTCCTGTTCAGTAACTTTCCGTGGGCGGACGCGTCTTCGCTTCTGTGAAGCACCTACCGGAAAGCTGAATGATGTTCCCTCTTCAGCCAAATCAAAGTCAGACTCGTCATCTGACAGAGGAGCAAAGGGATTTGTATTGACATCGGGTGAGGCTTTTTCCACCATTTCAGCGAAAGATTGCCTGGAACGCTGTTTTAGCGAGCGTTCTTATTGCTTCCCGCGTTGTTTGTACGCCGGACACGATGAGAGGGCATGAGGAGGAGTTCCCTTGCAGTGGTTACAATTATGACAGGCACCAATATGAAAATAACAGAAATCACCAAAAATATGATAATAACCAAAATAACAACAGGAATTTCAACAGAAATGAACCTGCTCAAGCATATAGAAATCGAAACAATGATCAAAATTATGACATATACGAACCTGAACGGAGAGATAATTGGAATGAGAGAAACTTCGATTACAACCAAGAGCGAAAAAACTAAATCAAGGGGATTCGGTAAGGAAAAAGATTGACGAATCCCATTGTTTTTGCACACAAACGATCAATAGAGGTGTAAATGATCAAATTCAAAAGTTTACTAAGGCTTCAATGTATGGCGGAATTTTATCTGGTTTTTACTGGAAATTATCAACATGGGACAACCCAGATGTTACAGAAATATATTATTTGGACACAGGACTCTGTTCAAATGTCATTCAAAATGCCACTGCTGTAAAAGTCGGTGCAACATAAATAAGGCTTGCTTCATTTAGAATTGGAACAAACTTTTGCTCATATTGTGGCGCTCCTGGTGGAGGGATTTGGAAGTTCTTGGCGCCCACGTGTCGGGAATTTTGTCAGGTTCACGTTTTTTTTTTGACATTCCGCAAATCGACTGTACTTTGTAAACAATCAACATGGAAGCCGAAAGAAGGGAAAAAATTGTGCACAGTTATTTGGAAACTCCATTGTGGTCTGCATCTAGGCTAGCTAAACAGCTGAAATTGCCCAGAAATACCGTATGGCGCGTTATCAAACGGTATAAGGAAACATTGACGACGATTCGGAAGCCTCAAGCCAATCGTCGGAGTGGAACTGTCGACCGGAAACTGCGTGGTAAGATTTTGAAGACGATTAAGAGGAATCCCAATCTGTCGGACCGTGATTTGGCCAGAAAATTCGGTGCTGCCCATAGTACCGTGAGGAGAATTCGACTCCGGGAAGGAAACAAGTCGTATCGAGCAAACAAACAGCCAAATCGGACCATAAAACAGAATAGTGTGGCCAAAATCCGTGCTCGAAAGCTATACGACCAGGTGCTGACCAAGTTCGACGGGTGTCTTCTGATGGACGATGAAACCTATGTCAAGGCTAACTTCGGGCAAATCCCAGCTCAAAAATTTTACTTGGCAACGGCTCAGGGGGATGTTCCAGCCAAATTTAAATTTGTTTTTGCCGACAAATTTGCACGAAAATTCATGATTTGGCAGGGCATTTGCAGCTGTGGCAAAAAAACGAAAGTTTTCGTTACAAATAAGACAATGACGTCGGAACTATACTAAAAAGAGTGTCTCCAAAAACGAATGTTGCCGTTCATTCGATCCCACGACCATCCCGTAATGTTTTGGCCAGATTTGGCAAGCTGTCATTACAGCAAAATCGTTCAAGAATGGTATGCAGAGAAAGGGGTCCAGGTTGTTCCGAAAAACCTTAACCCATCCAACTGCCCCCAGTTCCACCCTATTGAGAAATACTGGGCAATCATGAAGAAGAGACTCAAGGCAAAGGGAAAGGTTGTCAAAGACATCAATCAGATGAAGACCTGGTGGAATAAGATAGCTAAAACGATGGACGAAGAAGGTGTGCGCCGCCTAATGAGCCGTGTTACAGGAAAAATTCGAGAATTCCTTCGAAACCGTGACGAACAATTTTATCAGTATTTTTTCTTAAAAGTATGAAGAAAACGCTACATTTGTATAAAAAAAGATCTTGAATTCAATAATAAATAACTGAAATACAGGCAATTGTTTTTGTTCCAATTCTATCTGAAGAAAAACACGTATAGATAACCGTACACGGTAAACGGGTACCATCTATAGTGTAAAATATGAACTCTGGAAGGACTACCCATATAAGGATTTCAGGTCATGAATCCCGAGTTAAGTTCAACTAATTCAACTAAAGCTTGCTTCAGATAGAATTGCAACAAAAACAATTCCCTGTATTTCAGTTATTTATTATTGAATTCAAGATCTTTTTTTATACAAATGTGGCGTTTTCTTCATACTTTTAAGAAAAAATACTGATAAAATTGTTCGTCACGGTTTCGTAGGAATTCTCGAATTTTTCCTGTAACACGGCTCATTAGGCGGCGCACACCTTCTTCGTCCATCGTTTTAGCTATCTTATTCCACCAGGTCTTCATCTGATTGATTTCTTTGACAACCTTTCCCTTTGCCTTGAGTCTCCTCTTCATGATTACTCGCTATTTCTCAATAGAGATTGGAACTGGGGGCGGTTGGATGGGTTAAGGTTTTTCGGAACAACCTGGACCCCTTTCTCTGCATACCATTCTTGAACGACTTTGCTGTAATGACAGCTTGCCAAATCTGGCTCCAAAATTAAGGGATAGTCGTGGGATCGAATGAACGGCAACATTCGTTTTTGGAGACACTCTTTTTAGTATAGTTCCGACGTCATTGTCTTATTTGTAACGAAAACTTTCGTTTTTTTGCCACATTTCACAAATGCCCTGCCAAATCATGAATTTTCGTGCAAATTTGTCGGCAAAAACAAATTTAAATTTGCATGGAACATCCCCCCGAGCCGTTGCCAAGCCAAATTTTTGACACCAAGGTTTGCCAGAAATCAGCCTTGACATAGGTTTCATCGTCCATCAGAAGACACCCGTTGAACTTGACCAAGAGATGAACCAGCCACCGGCTGAAAGTCTCTCAAATAAAGACAAACAACAAACAACCCGTCGAACTTGGTCAGCACCTGGTCGTATAGCTTTCGAGCACGGATTTTGGCCACACTATTCTGTTTTATGGTCCAATTTGGCTGTTTGTTAGCTCGATACGACTTGTTTCCTTCCCGGAGTCAGTTCTCCTCACGGTGCTATGGGCGGCACCGAATTTTCTGGCCAAATCACGGTCCGACAGATTGGGATTCCTCTTAATCGTCTTCAAAATCTTACCACGCAGTTTCCGGTCGACAGTTCCACTCCGACGATTGGCTTGAGGCTTCCGAATCGTCGTCAATGTTTCCTTATACCGTTTGATAACGCGCCATACGGTATTTCTGGGCAATTTCAGCTGTTTAGCTAGCCTAGATGCAGACCACAATGGAGTTTCCAAATAACTGTGCACAATTTTTTCCCTTCTTTCGGCTTCCATGTTGATTGTTTACAAAGTACAGTCGATTTGCGGAATGTCAAAAAAAAACGTGAAGCTGACAAAATTCCCGACACGTGGGTGCCAAGAACTTCCAAATCCCTCCACCAGGAGCGCCACAATATGAGCAAAAGTTTGTTCCAATTCTAAATGAAGCAAGCCTTAATAAATCAAATCATACTAAAAATAAATCATCGGATCATTGTGCAAGAAATAGAGTGCATATGTGATATGTTTTTTACGAATTTATCAACTGCAAATAGTCCAACAAACAACGTGAAATATTTAATAGACACAGGTTCCTCAGTTAATTTACTACGATTTGATTTATGGAATTATGTAGGAATTAAATCCATCTGCACCAAAAATTTAATAACACTGGTAGGAATAGAGAATGAAAGCAAAGAAACACTTGGGGTTGCGGAGTTGGAATTACTCATTAATGGGGTAAAATTTCCAGCAACTGTTCATCTGGCCCAAGATTTAAATGTGCCAGGTATTATTGGAATAGAATTCTTAAAACAATACGTAGCAACGATTGATAAAGGTTTCAAAACGATAACATTTCAAACCGACGCAAATGAATCGAAAGAAGTATATAAGTTCGGGATCTTGTCACCCGTTCAAAGTTTAAAAAAAAAACACAAGTTACACTTACTGATCATTACGAACAACTGAACCGTTTATTCAATTTTAATTTACATCAAACCTATCCAAACCTATCAATTAGCTGATTAAGATATTTTAAAGAATGGAATGCGGTCGCCTTGTTGCTATTGCAAAGGCGACAAACTGCTAAGGTGTCTTCCGTCGTCCAAAGGTTGGTGGCATCGATCGATTGGGACCGGATGGTCATTTGCTGATGTTGGATTTGCCATCGTTGCTATGCTATGGTGTTGTTGGGTGGAGAACTGCTGAGCGAGGCCTAGGAGTCCGTGTGTTAATCATGCAGGCTTGCATGTTTGCTGTTGCGTCGCCGGTGTCATCGTCATCGGCGTAGTTATTGCTGCTGTTGTTGTTGTTGTTGTTAATGGTGGCGGTGGTGGTGATGATAGATGGAATAATGATGATGCACCGATGTATCGATTGGTGTTGAGAGGTATTGTTGTGGATATCCTGGGAGGTTCAATCTTAACTACTCCCCCTTTTGAAGACGAATCGTCCCGATTCGATGCGTTATTTCCAGTTTTCGGTGGTACCCTTGGTTTTTTATCAGACGCCGTGGATGTTACATGAAGAGATATCTCTTTTCGTCTCTTTGAAATCCATAATAAACCTGTAACGATACATAAAAGGATGCAAATGCTCGACATACTTAATGAAGTGTATGTCTTAAATTTATGCTCCTTGTCCAATTTTTCGATATGATGTCTATTTCTAATATGTATCTCTTCAATGTTGTTGTGGATTTCCAGGGTCTGTTCGTTGATGCGTAGACCATCTACCATCTGGCATAACAAATGTCTGTTCTGATTTGTATGCTTCGACATTGTAAAATTCGGTACCATTTATAAGAACAGAGCAATTGTGAAACTCTATCAAATACGTACCAGATAAGTTTCGCTTTGTGAGTCCACAATTGGATTCGACTTCTACATTGTCGATGTCTTTGGCTATGATATGGTTATCCATAATCATCTTGATTTCTGTTGGCTGATGGCATTTTGTGAAGGTGCAGTTTCCTGATAATTCGCGTAATAGGTTTCCATAGCATAGATCTCCGGTGATGTCTTCTAGGCTGTTGAGGTCGCAGAGTTTCGTTCTCTCGATGCGTTGGCACTCCTTTCTGATGAAATAAGTTTTGTTGTCGCTTTGCAATGCAATTTTGGCTGGAAGTTTCAAGATTCTGTCTAAGACTGGAAGAGGTTCTAGGGAAAATTCTATATAAGTGGCATTATCTATTTTGGGTATTGAAACTATAAATATTATTTGGGAGTGGTTATAAAATGCTGATAGTTCCAGATACTCGTAAATTTGATCTATGCTGTTTGGCCTAATATTCTGTTGTTCTAATAAATTTGAGACAAATCCTATCTCATCAGATGACAATATTTGCTTTGGAATGATATTTGCTTTTGCTAATTGTATTGATTCAAAAAGGTCTTCAAAATGGAATTTCAAATTGTCTGAATTATAATTAATCTTCAATATCTCTCTAAAAATTTGAAAATTTCTGTTTGCTTCGCTTTCGTACCTGGCTGATTTAATATTTCTAGATATTTGAACCTGTTGTTCATTTAACCTATTAATTACTGCATTGATTCTATTCTGAAGTTGCAGGTTAATCTTAAATTGCTCGTTATTTTCATTTATAAGCATTTTATTATTAATCTGCAAATCAGAGAGGGTATTAGAAATTTGTTCAAAATCATTATGGTCCATATTTCCGGTGATTCCTTTAATTCCAGTTCCGAGCAAATTGAACAATCCTCTTTTTTGTCTTTGTTTTGGTTTAAGATTGTTAAAGATGCTATGAACTGCTTCAAATTTTGTTTCTAAAATTTCAAACATGCCTGTAAAATTTGAAAAGTGTCGTATTCCTTGTATGTTTGTTAGAAGTTTTCTAAAAATAGGCTCATAATTATTCAATTCTATGATGTGAAACAATTTATGATTTCCTAGTTTTACAAAACTACTACCAGTTTCGATCGTCAGAAGGCCAGGGTTTTGTTTCAGGTTCAGGATGTGGATGGATTGTGGGTGAGAGGTTTGAATATACAGGAGTAAGATAATCGCGGTTGAAATTATCCGGTTTGGCATCATCTAAAAAGAAAAACAAGGACAGTTGTTAAAATTTTGTAATACTATTTACGAATACGACGAAGCTTTGCTTTATGCAGTTTTCGCTTCTTGGTATCCTTATATGTGCATCTCCTATTAGTTCGCACTTGTATCCGTTGAAATCTATCTTTGATTTTACATTTAACGCCCTGCATTTTATTGTATACCACCTCGTCGGTTTGTAGTACTGGTGGGTCTTCTCTATCTCTGTTGTGGTATTTATTTTGTAGGTCCTGTGTCATTTTGAGTTTCAGTGCTGTTTCATCATATAGTTTATCTCTCAGCTGGATGATGCTGTCCATGTTTAAGGGTCTTTCTTCTCCGATTTTAATTCCGTAGAAAGCTTCGCGGGGTTTCAAATTAGTAGCTGTGTGAATACTGGTATTATAAAGAGTACAAGCGATTAGAAATTTTTCCTTATTTGGTAGTTCCCCATATTTGTGCTTATTTGAGTTAAAGATTTCGGTTATTGTTGAATGGAACCTTTCTACTATTCCATTCATCTGGCTATGGTTTGCGGGGGTAAAATATTGTTGAATGTTGAGATCTGAGAGCAATCCTCGTATTTCGATGGATTTAATAGCAGGTTCGTTATCTGAGACAATCATTTTCGGACTGCCGTATAATGTGATATATTTGAGAATAGCTTTTCGGATGTCAGAGATGGATCTGGATTTTATTGGGAGTAGGGTACCAAATCTTGAAAATTTGTCTACCACGGATAGGAATGTATTAGGTTGAGCAATGTAAATATCTATATGTATTATTTCAAGGGGTTGCTTAGGAATAGGTGTTTCGCCCAATTTAATTTTATATGGTTGCCTTTCGTATTTTGCTCTATTGCAGACTTCGCAAAGAACAATAAATTTTCTTATTTTCTGTTTCATGTTAGGAAAAAAGAATCTTCTTTTAATTTCTTCTAAATTTTCACGAATACCCCTGTGGGCTGTTTCGTGCGTTTCTTCAATTATTGCATTTTGCTCCTCAGCGGATGGTAAATCAATCAACAGTTTTTGAGATATATAAAGCTTGAATGTTTTACAACGGCTAAAATAGTTCTTAAAGGCAATTTGTAGAGATGGTATCACTGTTTCTGGACAAAGGATACAATTCGATCTTTTCGGGTCCATGTATTCTTTTAAAATTCGAATTAATGCTGGAATCCCGAAATTAATTTTAGTTATTGTCCGCCTATAAACGCGGGGAAATACTTCTTCATAGGTTTTGGATTCATTAGAACTAATTTTGAGAACTATTTGGTTGTGAAAAAAATTTATGGGTTTTTCCGTGCATTGTATGAATTCAGAGTCGTCTGTATCAGCCGAATGCACTGTAGCATCGTCTGAGTCAGAGTCATCTTCATTCATATTCAACTCGTTTGATATTCTTGATAGAGCATCGGCAACAACGTTTCGTTTGCCAGGCCGATGTTTTATCTCAAAATCATATTCTAATAGTTGTAGACGCCATTTCACGAGTTTTATATTTGGAGTTTTCAAATTCAACGCATAAGTTAGAGGCTGGTGGTCAGTAAATAAGGTAAATCGTCTACCAAACAAGTAAGGTCTGAAGTACTGTGTTGCTCATACTATAGCCAATAACTCTTTTTCTATGGCTGAATATCTTTCCTCTGTTTTTGTTAGTGTTCGAGACGCATACGCTACGGGCCTGTCTTGTCCAATAGGTCCCTGAGAGAGTACGGCCCCCTAAGGCAAAATTACTAGCATCCGTAGTTAATACGAATGGCTTATCGAAATCTGGATATTGCAGAATATCGCTTTGCGTAAGAAGATTTTTGCAGAGATTAAATGTTTTTAAAAATTGTGGTGTATGTTCTACTTGTTCGCCTTTTCTTAGTTGAGCTGTTAAAGGTTTTGTGATTTTTGCAAAATCACGAACAAATCTTCTATAGTATCCTAAGATACCTAGAAAGCCTCTTAGTTCTTTCTGGTTCTTTGGAATGGGCCAATGCTGGATGGCTTCAATCTTGTTCGGATTTGGCTTAACACCATTATCCGTCCCAATATGGCCAAGAAAAGCTACTTCTTTCTTTAGAAATTCGCTTTTATCTAGCTGTATTTTGAGATTAACATTTTCTAATGCTGTAAAAATGTTGGTCAAATTTTCAATGTGCTCTTGAAGTGACACAGAGAATATAATTATGTCATCCATATAAACGAGACAACATTTTCCGATAAATTCACGAAGTACATTATCCATCACTCGCTGAAAAGTCGCTGGTGCGTTTTTCAGACCGAATGGCATGCGTAAATATTCATACAAGCCATGTTCTACAGAAAAGGCTGTTTTCTGAATATCGTTCGGATGGACTTCGATCTGGTGAAATCCAGATGCTAAATCCAAAGTTGTAAAATATTGGCATTTTCCCAATTTGTCCAATATTTCTGTAATATTAGGTAGTGGATATTTGTCATCTATAGTTTTCTCGTTGAGTTTCCTATAGTCAACAACTAAACGCCACTTTTGTTGTCCAGATGCGTCTAACTTCTTTGGTACAATCCAGATAGGATAGCACCAAGGGTATGTGCTAGGACGAATAATGCCTTGTGATAGCATTTTTGATATTTGCTTTTGTACCTCCTCTTTATGGCAATAGGGGTACCTATAGCTTTTTGCATGCACGGGTATTTCATCTTTAGTTTCAATTTTATGTTTAATTACGTTTGTGAAACTAAGATCATCGCCTTCTAAGTAGAATACATTAGGAAACTTTGAAATTAAATCGAATAGTTTCCGTTTTTCTTCAATATTTAAATGATCAACTCGGAGTTGATTTTTCAGCCTTGGGTCTATTGATGTACTATCAAAAACTTGCCCAGGTTCAAAATTTCGAATGTTTTGCTCAACTTCAAAATTGTTTAATTCAGAAAAGATTAGCCGGTGTGGGCTTATTTTAACAGGAACTTCACAGCAATTTTTCACAAGCACCGTTGCTTTGTTGTTTATAGCTGTGTATAGCCCTGGAAGAACCATCACTTTCTCTGTTAATGGGAGTGGGTTTTCAACATAAAATTCTCCATCGGATATGTTTGCTTTTAAAGTCAAAGGTTTTTCTTCATACTCATTCAGATTGACGCTGAATGAGTCAGAGTACTTCTGATGCATTTTAATGGAAAATTCGGGAAATCTCAAAGTATTCGATGATGTTAAAATTTCAGCATCGAAATCTCTAAAAGATTCAAAACCTATTAAACCATCAAAAAAGGAATGAAACTTCAACGCGTAAAAATTTGCAGATTTTTTGAATATCTCTAATTGGATGCATTTATCAATGTCATGCTCTCCGTTGATGTTTTTTACTTTAGTTGGAGTACAGTTTTTCATTTCCTCAAATTTAATTTTTTCTGGATTTATATAGTTTTTGTTTGCACCAGTGTCAATCAAAAACTTTAAGTCTCCAAATTTAGTATTTAATAACACATATGGCAAAAAATTGTTACTGCTCATGTGTGTTCTATTTCTTGCGATGCAGTCTGAAAATTTACACTGTCGCTTTCGGGTTCGGGTTCCGTTGTGTTGCTTTTTTCCGTTTCATATTCGTTATTGTCATACGCGTAATCGACAAAGCTTTGTTCATAATCGTGAGAATCAGCAAATTCACCATAGTAATCCGATGGTTCAGACCAATGCATTTCGTGATACTGGGGGCGATTCATATAATTAATTTGTCGGCTCCTTATGGAGGGATCTACTTCCATTGGGGTAGGTCTAGGGAGACGGAATGTTGATGAATTTGGCCGATTTGCATTATTAGGTTGTGTGGATGTTGTTGCACGTTGAAATGGATTTGGTTGGGAAGGTGGAGCTTTTGGAAAATGATTGGGTTGGGGTGAATGGAATGCACGTTGGAAAGGCTGTTGTGCTCTATGGAAGTTAGTTGCATATGTAGGTGGTGTGCGTTGTAAAGCGTTGGAATGTGGCGGGATAAATTGGAAAGAGTTACGGGAATGGAAGTTTGGTTGGGATACTGGTGTTTGCAAAAACGGATTATTATTATGATTTTTTACTTGAAATTTATCACGCATTGGAACTGGTGGTGGAGCTGGTTTTATAAAATGTTTGTTGTTTATTATAATAGAAATTTCTCTCTTCGAGACATCTTCTGAGCGCATCTTTCATCGAAGTAGGGCACTGAGCTCTAATAACTTGCCCTATAGGTTCGTTTAAACCCGCTAGGAAAACTTTGAGGCCCATTTCTTGATAGAATTGAGTTTTCGCAATTTTCACGTCTCTATTAGCTTCGTTAAGATTTAGTTGATTGACCATTAATGATAAGGTGAATTGGATTTCCTTATAAAAATCTTCAATTTCCTTATTTCTCTGGTTAATTCTGAATAAATCTTTAGTGAGAGTAACTTCGTCCCTCTTGTCGCTATAGTGGGTTATAAGATTGGATTTTATTTCATTCCAATCGTTTCCCGTTCCATAGAATTCTAGCACGCTATCAGCGTCGCCAGTAATTTTTGACCTGATGGCAAGAAGCCAAACAGTGTAGGCTGGTGTGCCTCTAACTCTCTCGATTTCAGGCATGAGTTCGTCTATTGACCTGATGAAAGAGTGTAATTTTATTTGGTTACCATCAAACGGTGGTAACATTCTAATAATTTGCGGCGTTTGAAGAGCTCTCAAAGCATCTTCAACGGGGCGTTGCTGTTGAGCAGCAGCTCCCTGAGCAGCTTCACGAGCAACCATTTGTTGGTGTGCAGCATGTGCTTCTAGCTCACCAATTCGTTGGTCACGCTGTTGCAAACCAATTACTAAATTTCGCACCTGATCTTCTAACTCTCCCATTTGGATGATCAAAGGATCGCGATTTTCGTCAAATCGTTGTGCCATAGTGAGGAAAAAGAAAAAAAAATCACTAAAATTTGATTTAAAAATTCACTTTTACTTTTTCACTCACAAAAACTGTATTAAAATTCACTACGCTTATTTGGTTTGTAAGTAAAATAAATCTCACAAAACGGTAATTTCACTATAGAATTTATGCACTATAAGATTCGCGATTGATTAGAATTAATTTCAATATCACTTATTCGTCTAGGTTTTTCACTAATGGCCCCCACCGCACCCACGCCTCATTCTACGACTGACGGCGCACAAAAAACCACCTGGTACTATTGGGCCCAGACTTTGCATGGTTTTGTTTTTTCCTACATTATTCGTAAAACACACTCTCAAACCACACACATTCAAAAAAAAACAAAACAATAGAAAAGTACAAAAAAACCTTTCTTAAAAAAAAAAACACACAAAAAAAAAAAATTTTTTTTCACAAAAAAAAAAAACAAAAATTAATAACAAAAAATAAAAAAACCTAAAAAAACTTATTTTCAATATTTTTTTAATTTGTTGTATGGAAATTTGAGGAAAAAAGACACGTTTTAAAAAAAACTCTAGGATGGACGCTCTTATAATAAAAAAGTCTTTCAAATAGCGAACTTTGGTGTATATTTCAAATTTTGGTTATTCATTCTTATAAATAAATTTTGATGTTTTAATATGGTTTTGGAGATTATTACAAACAATAATGATAATGATGATAAACCACGTAAACGCAACCGTTTTCAAGATATTTCTGATTTTCTTTCAATAAAATTTCAAAACCTCAAAAAATACGCCCTTTTCATAAATTACTCGTGATATTAAAACAACAATAGCTAACGATTGTTTCTCTTGTGTTTTCAGCCTTTTTAAAACACATGTATGTGCCTCTTACTTACTCTTAACAGCTCGTCGATTGAAAAAGCTTCACTTAAAGTTATAAGACAAAAATAATGAATTATGGTTGGATTTATATTTATATATACCATTTATTAGTCTCGGTCATTGATAATATTAAATAAACATTATATAAACTATTGATTGCTTTTATATATATTATGAATCCTGCCTTCTTCGTCATTCGAAAACAGTTTTACAAAAACTTCGTTTTCTGAAATTGGAACGAATGAGTGGTACTTTTGTGTACCTGCAATCGTTTTAGTCTGTCGGTAAATTTCATTCCATTCTGCTACCCCCTGTTCATACTCTTCATGTGATACATAACAAAACGACATTTTTGTTAAACAATCATCACTTTTTTGGTTCGCCCATTCGAATAACTCTAATGCACTTTTTATAGGGTGTTCATGTTGTACAGCAAGGCTTGCATATCTTGCCATTCGTTTTAATGTACCACCAATTGCATCGCAAGGTCCCTTACCGTGGGATGTTGCGAAAAAATGCCATTCAGCATCAATATTGTATTTCTTTTTAAACTTACAAAGGCTTGCAAAGTTCTTCCTATTTTTATATTGGGATGCTGCCCCGTCAGACATAAACGTAGCTTTCTTTACTTTAATTTTTATTTGCAAAAAGCTTATTAGTTTTGAAATAAACACCTGCACCGCAATCGTATCATGTTTCAACACTTCTGAGATAACAATGAAACTGATATTTTTAAGTATTCCAGATTCCGTGTAATAAATGACAAAAGGGTGAATAGTGGCTTGCTCATTACTCCAATAACTACTTTGAACAGCATCTTGAAAAACAAATGAATAATTTTCAGAAAAATCACAAATTATTATTACTGCGCCGTCTTTAAGACAACTTTTATAATCTCTCAAGAAACTAGACTGCTGAGATTTGACAAAATCGTGGGATACTAATTGTTCCAACTTTTCACAAAAATAAGCAATAAATTCATCAATTGGTTTAACAAGTGTCTCTAAACTACATCTATCAGTTGAAATCCATTGCTCAAAAGATATTTCAACTAAACCACGTTTTTCTAATTTGTCTGTTAAACTACTCTCAAAATCTGAAAAGCCTGGACATCGTTCGCATTCACGGAGGTAACATTTTTTAGTTCTAGTTGATGAGCTACATAATATTTCTTCAAAACACAATTTATAATCATTCTCGAATGAATATTTTCTAAGACCATGAAGCATCAAGTTAATGTTCTCATGAATGATGCAAACACAAATGTTATGAGAACCTGTGCTGCCAAGTAATTTGCAATGCTTTGGTCTTAGTGCTCCAAAAGAGCTAAACCCAACAGCATTTTGATGCATCTCTTGAAATTTAATGAAAGCTTCTCTTAATGAACAAACTAAAAGGCGCTTTTGAATATGAACCCTCTTACCTTCACTCCTCACTGAAACGTAGTCGTTCATACCAGGGGTTGCTCGTGTAATCTCATCACTGTCGTAAAATTGCAAAATTTGGTTTTTTATTTCCGGGTTCAGACCGTGTCCCAGCTTTTCGTTAGGGGCAGCTAAAACACCTTCGTGCTTTGCAAGGAATTTAGCTTGTGATACGATGTACTTGTTTGTTATTCCAAATTCTGCCATTACTCTTTGATTTGTCCAAGATTGTGGTAAAACCGAAAGTATCCTTACTTGATCGTCCCTCGAAGTTTCTGGATCAGCATACCGGTCCTTTAGCTGCGCGATTATTTCGTCATATTCGGCTGCTTTCACTTTCAATTGTTCCAGGTCATCCTCCTCCGCTTGATCCCCAAATATGTGTGTCCGAATGCCGTTTGAAACATCTTTGAACTTTTTGCGGGCATAATTTACGTTCAGGAACTTTTTAGCCGATATTGGCGAAACGTTGATTCCAGCTACGCCCTTGTTAAATAGCTCAATATTATGGCGCCTTGAATAATCTTGCACACTGCTATCAGATGGCACTGACATTAATGATATTGCCGATGGCGTTTCCTCGAGACCATACAAGTCTACTTGCCGTGATGTAGATGGTTGTGGATCCATAATGTTAGTAATTGATGGTTTCTCACTAGGCTCCGAAATTGCAGCATGGGATTGTTCCGTTCTATTTAAATGCAAACGACAATTATCACAAATCATCAAAGAAGTGTCCAAATGTGTTTTGCCCATAAACTTGAGTTTTTTGACATTTTGTTCGGTTAATTTACGAAGGTTTTTTGAGCACCGTTTAGTGGGAAACTCAGATAGATTTTACTGATGAATGCGACTATGTATGAGCATATATATTGGCTGTGGTACCTTTGGAAATGCAGGTATAAAACATCTCTGGTAGTTTACAGGCAGCGTACATTAGCTGTTTTTTTTATGAGAAGATATACCTGACATACGTTATAGCTGCTATTTGTCTACCTACCTTAAACAATATGTGTTACTTTCATCGCTACATCACCGAACTGTTTGGAGTGTAGTTTTCACACACTACACCCGACCTCTAACATCGTTGGAGCTTGGCAAAATAGTCAGCAGTTCGATTAATATGCTTCTTCTATATGACCCTCCGCATAATTTCATCATCTGTCCATTTCACACTTGTCGCCCCTGCGACATCTATCTCGCTGTTACTTTCATCGCTTTAGCAAATTCGCTCCCTTCATTCTCTGAGCGGCCCGACCGATACAGCCATAAAACAATTATAAATATATTGATTGCAATATTAAAACAATAGTGCTATTTATCTTGTTCTTTTCAAATGAGTCTTCTTATCATCCTGATATCAAAAGAAAAGAGGACATTAGAGTAATGTGAACGTTATAATATGAAGATCTTGGAAAATTTATCATTTCTGGTGGAAATCTCGATTAACTTAAGAAAAGAGCGAATTTTCTTATGTTTTTTCATTCTATTGAAATAAAATCCGAAAAATCTCGAAAACGGTTGCGTTCAGGTGATTTATCATTATCATCATTATTGTTTTTAATGATCTCCAAAATCATATTGTATAATTAATTTTCATTTATAATCATGAATAACCAAAATTTGAAATATGCACCAAAGTTCGCTCTTCCGAAAACTTTTTTATTATAAGAGCGTCCATCCTAAAGTTTTTTTCAAAACGTGTCTTTTTTTTTCAAATTTCCACAAAACAAATTTGAAAAATATTAAAAATATGTTTTTTTTTATATTTGATTTTTAGTATTTATTTTCGATTTTTCTTTATGAAAAATTTTTTTTTTTTTTCAGTGTACATTTTTTTTACAAAGCCTTTTTAGTTCTCTACAACTCCCCCATATAAAGTTTTTCTCTAAATGTAATGGTTTTTGAACTACGATTTTTCAAGTAAAATGTTGGAAAAAAAACATACACCCATCTCAAAAGTTACTCTTGAATCCAAATAATCTTAACACCTGTGGATTTTTTTTTTCAACATACCGAAGACGTGTACCAAGTTTCATCAAAATCGAAGATAGTTGAGTTTGGTGACCGACCGATTTGGCGTGGAATCAGTCTAATGTATATTATTTTCACAATTGATTTGATTTGATAGATTCACTTATTTCTTGTATGTTTTAATTTTTTGTATGATAGTTGATTTTCTTGTTTCACTTAAAAGGTAAGATTAAAATTACTGACGGTTTCTCTCCGATGTTCCTTCGGGATGGTCCGTACAGTGTTCGATATGCCCTCGAACTTCCAACAAATGTGAATGGTTAAAGATGACTTTCCTTTACCAGTAAGCCGCTGGTATTTTCTGGTCTGTAGACTTGGTGAATTTATCCTTCTCTTCGGTAAGCCGCCGTTGATTTTTCGGATAACACTTTGCACTACACTTTAACTATTCACGTTAGAACTACCGACTGCGCCAGTTCGGGATCTTGTCACCCGTTCAAAGTTTAAAAAAAAAAACACAAGTTACACTTACTGATCATTACGAACAACTGAACCGTTTATTCAATTTTAATTTACATCAAACCTATCCAAACCTATCAATTAGCTGATTAAGATATTTTAAAGAATGGAATGCGGTCGCCTTGTTGCTATTGCAAAGGCGACAAACTGCTGAGGTGTCTTCCGTGGTCCAAAGGTTGGTGGCATCGATCGATTGGGACCGGATGGTCATTTGCTGATGTTGGATTTGCCATCGTTGCTATGCTATGGTGTTGTTGGGTGGAGAACTGCTGAGCGAGGCCTAGGAGTCCGTGTGTTAATCATGCAGGCTTGCATGTTTGCTGTTGCGTCGCCGGTGTCATCGTCATCGGCGTAGTTATTGCTGTTGTTGTTGTTGTTGTTGTTAATGGTGGCGGTGGTGGTGATGATAGATGGAATAATGATGATGCACCGATGTATCGATTGGTGTTGAGAGGTATTGTTGTGGATATCCTGGGAGGTTCGATCTTAACTTATATATATATCAAGAAATGCTGATAGTAAACTAAGTTCAAACAATCAACAGTATTCAACCGCAAATTGGCTCAACTGACAGGTTAACCGAATTCTATGAATCTGAAGCAGGTTGGTTCGCTGAGAATAAAAAATTCAGGCTAAATTTAGATGCAAATATAGATTGCGATGTGGTGGAATACAAACAATACAAAACTTCTAAAGAATACGAACGAGATGACAGACCGTTGGAACTAGTGAAACTAGATCACATAAAATCAGAGAATTTAAATAATATTAGAAACATCATTTGTGATTTCAGTGATGTGTTTTTTGTTGAAGGAGATAACATAACCTACACAAATGCAGTGGTACATGAGATTGAAACATCAACTAATGTGCCGATTTATAAACGACAGTACAGGTTTCCGGAAGTAACCAGCAGCATATCAATGAACAGATCGATGGAATGCTGAATCAAGGAATAATCAAACCAAGCAAAAGCCCTTGGAACGCTCCAGTACTATGTGTGCCGAAAAAGCCAGATGCTCGTGGGAAGATAAAATATCGTATAGTTGTAAGTTTTAGATCACTCAACATGCCATTTGTTTACCCGGGATCGGGTAAATCACTGAATTACTGAATTAGCTTAGGTACTAGTAAATACTTTTCAAGGTTAGATTTGAAATCAGGCTTCTATCAAGTGCCGATAAACCCCAAAGACGCAGCTAAAACAGCATTCTCAACTCCCAAAGGGCACTTCGAGTTCACTAGAATGCCGATGGGATTGAAAAATAGTCCATCGACATTTCAAAAACTAATGAATACAGTAATATACGAACTGGGTGATGTGAAAATTGTTGTATACCTTGATGATGTAATTATTTTCGGTGATAATGTAGAAGAACATAACAGGAATTTATTTCAATTTCTTATAGTTTAACGCAAGTACAATTTGAAAATGGAACCTGAAAAATGTCATATTTTGAAAGGAAAGTTAAAATATTTAAGTCACATTGTTGACAAAGACGGTATGCGACCGACTGAAGAGAATATTGAAAGTATCGAGAATATGAAACAACCACATACCGTGAAGGATGTTCGATCATTTTTGGGTTCTTCTACTTCTACGGGAAATTCATTCCCAATATAGCTTAACTTAGAAAACCCCTGAATAACCTGTTGAAAAAGGTCACAAATTTATTTGGACCAAAGAATGTGAACAATCATTCAACGAACTAAGACTCTATCTGACATCTGAACCACTCTTAGTCAGGCCAAACTTTAAAGATACATTTGTCATCATAACCGATGCTAGTAACCATGCTATGGGTTCAGTTTTATCAAATGAAAAAACGATGGACAGACCAATCGCTTTTGCGAGCAGAGCACTTATCGGTGCAGAAATCCGTTATCATACCATCGCAAAAGAACTACTTGCGATCGTATGGTATGTGGAATATTTCCGACATTATATTTTCAACCAACGTTTTATTATTTACACAGATCATAGAGATCTGGAGATTTAAAGAGACATCATCAACATTGACAAGACTTCGCCTCAAATTACAAGGTCTCGAATGTGAGATTATGTACAAAAAGGGGAAAGAAAACATCGTGGCTGACTTCTTATCTCGCCTGCCAGATATTGGAAATAATCAATCAGATGAAAACGCTGTACATTGCCCATAATTAGCTGCAGTCATTACGCGCGAACAACAAAGAAAACTGAACGAAAAAACTCGGTAGAGCAGCCATACGGCGTATTAAAACCAAACAACCAAACGATGAAAGAGAATATCCTTCACAGCTGAATTGCAGAATGCAAAAAAAGCAACGACTATCCAAAACCTTAGTAGCTTGGTCAGTAGCACTGACCCAATTAGTAATCATATGATCTAGTCAACTGACCTACTCAACGACAATGAAGTTTCAAATAGCATGCTTCGAATAGATATGAGTAGTGATGAAGTGAGCAACGATATTGAGGAATCCATTATGGCCACCACATATGATGAATATGTAGCGATGTCCAAAGCAAATGTAATTGATGTTGATCATTTGATAATTTCAAAACTTGCAAAAGATGATACTGTTGAATGTACTTTAGTTATTTTAAACAGTAAATCAGCGTTTAATGAAATTTCTCAGATTATTAGTTTGCCCCATGGGATCAAAGATTATTCTGAAGGCGGGGTGATATCAATCCCCGAAAGTAAAATATTTGGAATAGTTGTTGGAGGCAAACACAACTCATTAATAAACAGAAATTTTTTTTAATAAGTTTTACAAATGTCTAAATAAAAATATTGATTTAATTGCTTCATCGAGCAAAATTCATATAACTTTATTTCGGAAAATCAAGTAGTTTGAAATTTTAGAAATGATCAAATTTTTTGCAATGAAGCATCAAACAGCTTTTACCTTATACAATGCGGATACAGAACGCATTCATGTTAATAATAACGAAATTGAAATTATTCTTCGCGAGTTTCATGATGCTCCATTGGGCGGACACGTTGGTGCCCGAAGGATGCGCAAGCGAGTTGGACTTATTTTTGCATGGAAAAATATGAAACGAGACGTCGAAAATTATGTGAGACAATGCGATTCCTGCCAGAAGAACAAAATTTGCAAAACTAATAAAATTCCAATGAAAATAACAACAACGGCTTCTGAACCGTTTGAAAAATTATTTATGGATATTGTAGTCCTCCCGGAAACAGATTGGGGTAACAAATATTGTCTTGTTATGCAAGACGATCTTACTCGGTTCTTAGTGGTGGCTCCAATGAATAATCAAGAAGCGGAGACTGTATCCAAAACATTTGTGGAAAATTGGGTCTGCAAATTTGGCACCCCATTGGAATTTGTTAAACATCAGGGAACAAATTTTATGAGCAAGGTTTTCAAACACGCTTGCAAAATTCTCAAAATTAAAAAAAAATAATACCAGCGCAAACCATCCTCAAGCAAATCTGGTCGAAAGATCAAATCGAGAATAAAAAATGTATTTGCGACAATTTGTAGGGGGTGACACAAAATTTACGTTTGTCCAGATTCTGTGCCGGCACGGATGATTCCTCGCGAAACCACGAATTTGATAGATGAGAACAGCCAACCTTTTAAAATGGTAGAACTCTCTCTCGCACTCCTTTCGTGTGGCAATACGGCTCCAGGGGCTGAAAGGATCAAGTTCAACTTGATTAAGAACCTCCTAGACGTCGCTAAGAGGCGCATGTTGAACTTGTTTAATCAGCTTCTGGAACTCAACATTGTACCGGATGATTGGAGACGGGTGAGAGTTATTGCAATTCAAAAACCTGGTAAACCTGCATCCGACCACAACTCCTATCGACCCATCGCGATGCTATCTTGTATTCGAAAGCTGTTGGAGAAAATGATCCTCTTTCGCCTGGACAAATGGGTTGAGACAAACAACCTGCTTTCAGATACTCAATATGGTTTCCATAGAGGTAAGGGAACGAACGACTGTCTCGCGTTGCTTTCCACAGAGATTCAGTTAGCTTTGGCTAAAAAAGAGCAACTGGCTTCTGTATTCTTGGATATCAAGGGGGCTTTTGATTCAGTATCTGTTGAAGTTCTTTCAGATAAACTCCACGCTTGTGGCTTTTCACCATTAATGAATATTTTTTTGTAGAATTTGCTGTCAGAGAAACATATGAGCTTTTCTCATGGGACCTCTACAGCTTCCCGATTTAGCTACATGGGTCTCCCCAGGGATCATGTTTAAGCCCCCTTTTGTATAATTTTTATGTCAAAGACATTGACAGTTGTCTAAATGACAACTGTACGTTTTGACAACTTGCAGATGACGGTGTAGTGTCTGTCACGGGACCCAATTGGGTCGATCTGCCAGGACCCTTACAGGATACCTTAGACCATTTTTCTACTTGGGCTCTAGAGCTAGGTATTGAACTCTCTACGGAGAAAACTGAGTTGGTAGTTTTTTCTAGGAAGCATAACCCTGCAGAACCGAAGCTTCAAATTTGGGGTACACCGATAACTCATTCCATGTCATTTAAATATCTTGGGGCCTGGTTCGATTCAAAATGCACCTGGAGATCCCACATTGAGTATCTGAAGTGAAAGTTCCAAGGATCAACTTTCTTCGAACAATTACCGGGACTTGGTGGGGAGCGCATCCGCAAGATCTTCTAACGTTGTACCGGACAACGGTTTTGTCGGTTATCGAATACGGTAGTTTTTGTTTTCTGTCAGCGGCTCGGTCACACATCATAAAACTGGAGCGTATTCAGTATCGGTGTCTTCGTATCGCGTTAGGTTGCATGCACTCGACTCACACCATGAGTCTTGAAGTGCTGGCTGGCATGTTGCCACTCTCGGATCGGTTTACAGAGTTATCTCTTCGGCTCCTCACCAGATGTGAAGTTATGAATTCCCAGGTAATCGAAAACTTTGAGGAGCTTCTCGAGTTGAATCCTCAAACTAGCTTCATGACTTTGTACCATTTGAACATAACACAGGATGCCAGCCCTTCGCCGAATATTTCCAATCGTGTTTGCTTCTCCGACTTCGATAATTCGGTTCATTTTGATTTATCCATGATCCATTTTGATAGCTTCATGAAATCCCAGAGCATCATCGTCATATGATTGCTCCGGTAATATTTGCTGCAAAGTTTGGCCAAGTTGATTCCACTAAATCATTCTTCACTGACGGATCATTGATAGAAGAGTCAGCAGGCTTTGGTATATTTAATGAAATTTATAGCGCCAATCGTAAACTTCAAGCTCCTTGTTCCGTATATGTCACTGAATTAGCGGCAATACACTTTACGCTAGAAATTGCTGCCTCACTAACACCGGATCAGTATTTCATTTTCACGGATAGTCTCAGTTCTATAGAGGCTATTCGCTCATTGAGGCCGGTAAAGCACTCCTCGTATTTTCTCATGATGGCAATATTCTACCATCCCAAAGGTGTCGAAGAAATTTTGGTTTGAAGGGATGGATGTGGGTCGAGACTTCATTCGTGTGATGTCTCGCCTCATGTCCAATCATTATTCTTTGAACGCTCATTTATACCGTGTTGGGCTGAGCGACAGCAATCTTTGTGAATGTAGACAAGGTTACCAGGATGCAGATGACATAATTTGGTCATGTGCTGAGCATGGTGGAGTCAGATCTGAGCTTTAGATTCCCTTCGGGCTCGAGGTAGACAACCCAATGTACCGGTTCGAGATATTTTGGCTGTACGTGATCTGGAGTTTATGAAACTCATTTATGTGTTTTTGACTAACATTAGCCTTAGATTGAAGTTAGTTTAACCTGTATGTTTACTGTAGGTTTTTTTCATCTGTGTTTTTGTGTTTTTTTTTTCGTTCTCAAAAATGTTCAAGTCAAAAGAAATCTTAAAGTTGTATAGTTATAAGTTTTTAGCTTATTCCGAACTTAAAATAAACGTGCTTTGTAAACCATACTTCAAATTCCCGCCTATTTTCCCATCCATACAATTGTTATTCCTATTAACCTCGAGACGGCCGCGAGTAATCGGTTATATCCCCTTAACGTTAATTTTAAGATTATTGATGTATATAAATATGAAAACTTGGCTCAGTAAAGTTGATTCGATTGAACCTGTACAAATAAATGATTTAAAAAAATAATAATAATAAAAAACACATAATTATGGGACCAACACCTCAACTACTTTACATTCCAGTGTAACACAACGAACAATGGTTCGAAAAATCAAACCCCGTTCGAACTTTTATATGGACGAAATGCAAGAATACCAACTTCATTTTACACATCTACAGACTCAGAAATAAATTATGCTCTGAAATGAAACGAATCTTCAAAAATCTTCATGATAATGCCAAACAAAATTTGATAGTTTCTAAGGAGAAACGAAAAGTTATTTATGATAAAGGGGCTGCAGAGTGGCAACCAATGTGGGGAGATTTAGTTCTTGTTCAATCCATTCCAACAGGAGTAGGCCAAAAACTGCAAGGTACATGGAGAGGTCCTTATGTAGTTGTGGATTTATTCAGTGAGCAAACAACTACTATTAAAAATGGAAACAGACTGGAAAAGGTTCATAACAATCGATTAAAGAAACACGTTGAATAGGAGGCCTAAAAAATTAAAGGCCGCCGGATTGATCTTTAGAAACTCTGAAGAAAAGTCAAAATCGAACAAATCTTTGGAACGGACGATAATCATTATGTTAGTGCAATCAACAAAATTAGTCACTTATTTTAAAAAGAAATATTTTGTCTCATTCTTCACAGGGTTCTCATTGCCGGTTCACTGTTGGGAGTGGGTGAAAGTCCAAAATTAAGCATGGAAAAATTGGGTAATACCCACATTTTGCAAGGATCGTCCGGTGTGAAAGTTAAATTGGACTGGTGAATCCTGAACGACAGACTTAATTATCTGGTAAGATAATTAAAATTATAAATGAATCATGCAAAATGTTGTCGGTTTTGAAATCACCTCACGACAAACCGAGAGATGGAATCAGAAAAAATATTACAAAACAAGGTTTCATTAGAACATGTTTTCCCCGTACAGTAAGTAAAGGATTGCGGACCTCACATGGGGCAATGGATTCGGACGGTAGGTCTAGAATTGAGAGAGAGAGAGAGAGAGAGAGAGAGAGAGAGAGAGAGAGAGAGGGGGGGGGGGGGGGGGGGGGGGGGGGGGGGGGGGGGGAAATGCGGGAGGGATTAGGAGGGAGGAGAACTTAACTCCCAAAGGGCACTTCGAGTTCACTAGAATGCCGATGGGATTGAAAAATAGTCCATCGATATTTCAAAAACTAATGAATACAGTAATATACGAACTGGGTGATGTGAAAATTGTTGTATACCTTGATGATGTTATTATTTTCGGTGATAATGTAGAAGAACATAACAGGAATTTATTTCAATTTCTTATAGTTTAACGCAAGTACAATTTGAAAATGGAACCTGAAAAATGTCATATTTTGAAAGGAAAGTTAAAATATTTAAGTCACATTGTTGACAAAGACGGTATGCGACCGACTGAAGAGAATATTGAAAGTATCGAGAATATGAAACAACCACATACCGTGAAGGATGTTCGATCATTTTTGGGTTCTTCTACTTCTACGGGAAATTCATTCCCAATATAGCTTAACTTAGAAAACCCCTGAATAACCTGTTGAAAAAGGTCACAAATTTATTTGGACCAAAGAATGTGAACAATCATTCAACGAACTAAGACTCTATCTGACATCTGAACCACTCTTAGTCAGGCCAAACTTTAAAGATACATTTGTCATCATAACCGATGCTAGTAACCATGCTATGGGTTCAGTTTTATCAAATGAAAAAACGATGGACAGACCAATCGCTTTTGCGAGCAGAGCACTTATCGGTGCAGAAATCCGTTATCATACCATCGCAAGAGAACTACTTGCGATCGTATGGTATGTGGAATATTTCCGACATTATATTTTCAACCAACGTTTTATTATTTACACAGATCATAGACCATTGGTCTCGATCTGGAGATTTAAAGAGACATCATCAACATTGACAAGACTTCCCCTCAAATTACAAGGTCTCGAATGTGAGATTATGTACAAAAAGGGGAAAGAAAACATCGTGGCTGACTTCTTATCTCGCCTGCCCAATATTGGAAATAATCAATCAGATGAAAACGCTGTACATTGCCCACAATTAGCTGCAGTCATTACGCGCGAACAACAAAGAAAACTGAACGAAGAAAACTCGTTAGAGCAGCCATACGGCGTATTAAAACCAAACAACCAAACGATGAAAGAGAATATCCTTCACAGCAAAGGCGATGACCGGGTTGCGCTTGAAGCATATAATGCTGAATTGCATAATGTAAAAAAAGCAACGACTATCCAAAACCTTAATAGCTTGGTCAGTAGCACTGACCCAATTAGTAATCATATGATCTAGTCAACTGACCTACTCAACGACAATGAAGTTTCAAATAGCATGCTTCGAATAGATATGAGTAGTGATGAAGTGAGCAACGATATTGAGGAATCCATTATGGCCGCCACATATGATGAATATGTAGCGATGTCCAAAGCAAATGTAATTGATGTTGATCATTTGATAATTTCAAAACTTGCAAAAGATGATACTGTTGAATGTACTTTAGTTATTTTAAACAGTAAATCAGCGTTTAATGAAATTTCTCAGATTATTAGTTTGCCCCATGGGATCAAAGATTATTCTGAAGGCGGGGTGATATCAATCCCCGAAAGTAAAATATTTGGAATAGTTGTTGGAGGCAAACACAACTCATTAATAAACAGAAATTTTTTTTAATAAGTTTTACAAATGTCTAAATAAAAATATTGATTTAGTTGCTTCATCGAGCAAAATTCATATAACTTTATTTCGGAAAATCAAGTAGTTTGAAATTTTAGAAATGATCAAATTTTTTGCAATGAAGCATCAAACAGCTTTTACCTTATACAATGCGGATACAGAACGCATTCATGTTAATAATAACGAAATTGAAATTATTCTTCGCGAGTTTCATGATGCTCCATTGGGCGGACACGTTGGTGCCCGAAGGATGCGCAAGCGAGTTGGACTTATTTTTGCATGGAAAAATATGAAACGAGACGTCGAAAATTATGTGAGACAATGCGATTCCTGCCAGAAGAACAAAATTTGCAAAACTAATAAAATTCCAATGAAAATAACAACAACGGCTTCTGAACCGTTTGAAAAATTATTTATGGATATTGTAGTCCTCCCGGAAACAGATTGGGGTAACAAATATTGTCTTGTTATGCAAGACGATCTTACTCGGTTCTTAGTGGTGGCTCCAATGAATAATCAAGAAGCGGAGACTGTATCCAAAACATTTGTGGAAAATAGGGTCTGCAATCCTGAGAGTGGCGAGAGGGGTGGAGAGAGGCGGGTGGGGTTAGGAGGGTGGCGGGAGGGGTTAGGAGGGAGGAGAGAGAGTTTCAAATAATGTTTCATCGGTTTCTCAGCCGTTTGTGAATCGATTTCAGATCTGTTGGTGGCAAATGATAATATCTACATTCCCATTGAACGCTATTAGTTTTTTTTATCATTCAGGATTCCGTTTACGGAGATACGCACGAAATTGTGTTTCACAGCGTATTATAATACTAATCAAACTGTTTAGTCTCTGATTACATACTGCCCTATTTATAAACCTATTATCGTTCTGTTGATGTCAAATCAAAGCCCTTGTAAAATCTGTAGAAACTTCATCATTATTGGATAACTCCTCATAAAGCTATGACCAAAACAATTTCTGAGAGCACATAAATTGTGAAATATACTCGTTGGCGTTCAAAACCGGACAAGACCACTCGCACCACTCGATGCCGCTTGCATTCTAAAGTGTCGCATCTGGTGCTTTGTATGGCGCATCAGATGCACCATACAGCGGACTAGATGCCACACTATGCGGTTCTATAGAATTAGGGAGCAGGATCGATTGGCGTAAGTGGTAACTGTCCTGTTTTGAACTACAACGAGTATATTAAAAAATTACACAAAGTCTCCATTTACTATAACTGCACAAATTTCAAGGAACATGTACTTATTCAGCATCTTGAATCCATATCGATAATCAAAATTGACGGTTAGAATTCATTCTAAGGACTGAACATATGAAACAATTATGTAATTTCACTACACTATTAATGCCAATATTTTAATTATATCGATGAACAATACGTTCTGGATTGTCAATTAGTTCATTTTATGAACTGAATATATGACATTTTATATATTCCTGAAACATCCTGGAATTTCTGCTGAAAATTGTTTTCCAGTACCATATTGGCCACATTTGAGGTCGTAGTTCTGATGAAGTGTAAGACGGGTTCAGTCTCACCATCGGTGGAATAATCCGTTATTTCTTTAAATGTGATTTTATGTTTGCGTTGCCTTTTTCATTATATTATTACCTCTCCTGAGGTCAAATAAACCCTTATGTGATCGACAGGGAACCCAGGCACCTTTTCATGTTTTACATTACGAAATTTCATAGTTTACTTTAAAACAGGAAGCTGAAATTCAGTGACATCTCAATAAAAGTTAGAAGGCAACATTTTGCATAAAAATATTTCGTAAAGCAGCAAGCGGGGCCGAAGGGGGAGGACTTCGATTTTTTTTCACCCCGTAAGTGATCGACAGGGTACCTGGGTACCCACCAAATTAAAATGATTATAACTCTGGCAATTATAGACCGATTTTAGTTCTTTTGGCACTGTTAGATTCAAAAACTCATTTACTACATTATCAGCAATGACCATTTGAATTCATCTGGTCCCTGTAAATCCGGGTCTCCGGGGCTGTGTTCCGGTACAGAGACACAATTTTGAAACATCTATTGAATTTCCAGGAATGGATGTCAAAATCTTTGGAAAAATTACTAGAAACTATTTCTATTCTATTTTGGGCCGTATGCCGACTTGTTTCTGGAACGGCCATCTGTAACAGGTTTCCATGGGGCCTAGAGTAGCCATGAACATATTTAGAAGAAAACCCTGGCAGTATGAGTATCAAAATTCATAAAATTTCACCAGTAAGAAATTTTCAACGTTTGGTGGCCATCTGATGATTTGATACCCATACTGATGATCTGAAGTATGGGTATCAAAATTCATAAAATTTCGCCAGTGGGATATTTCTCAAAGTTTAGTGGCCATCTGATGATTTGTCCTCGGCCATGTCTTTCCAGAAAGAGTTCTCGTGGGGCCTCGAGTGGCCATGAACATGTTCAGAAGGAACCCCAGGCAATAAAAAAAAAAAAAAAGATGGTGGTCCCGCCCCTTACCCCTACAAAGGTTTGAGCTAGACGATTTATCCATTAGATAATTTATTTAAAAGCAATTCAACTAGTTATGCAAAAAAAAAAACGAACTGATTTCATCTACAGATGTAAACTTCTTCAAAAACTGTTCATTTGCGTTACAGCGATATAATTGTGAAAAGCTCTTGATGTCAACCACAAATGTTTGCAAGTATTCCCAGCGATCAGGAAATCCTATTACAATTCAAATCACAGGATCCCGTTTAAGGACATTATCAAGAGACAAGCCAATATCCGATCCTGCCCACTACAGAGCCAATGCGGTTCCAACACTAATGGAGCCGCCAGCTTAGTTTTAGGCTGACCAAGGATATCTCCAACCAGGGAAATCGAGAAAATTTCCAAACCGAAAAAATCCTGGACCGGCCCTAGTCAAACTTTTACTTTGAACCACGACTGAATTGACAAGGAATTCCCCGACAATCAGCAAAACAACTCACTAATATTTCATGGTATCTTCTCAAGCATCAAAGTCAATTTTTTTTTATAAATTCAGAAAAAAAGTCCTTTATACCTGTATACCGCGAGCGAGGCTCAAACGTTTGAAGATCACACCAAAAAATAAAAAGTACTTTAAATTACAATAAAAAATAAAAACTTTAAATCCATCACCATCATCGAGGCGAAAAATATAGTTTGTTTGTGTCCCATGACAAATATAAAACATTTAACAATAAACCATACAAAAATATCCGTTGTAATAACATCGTCAAGATACAAAATTAGTCAAGAGTAGAAAGTTAACAGAATAGCTGATCAAAAGGCAGCTTTGACGTATGAAAAACATTGTCTCGTAAAATCTGTTAGTGTTGCTGCACGTTTGATGTGAATAGGCATCAAATTAAAAACATTTATACGTTTAAAAAACAATGAGTTTAATGAAGCTCCGTACAAAAAATATGGTGTTCTAACATCATCCGCGTTTCTAGTGTTATATCTGTGAATATAACTTCCTCTTTCAATTCGATTACACAAGTATTGAGGCAGCAAACCGTTAATTACTTTAAAAATGAACATCATTGTCAAATACATAGCTCTCTGTTTCATCGATAGCCGCTGTAGGGCATCTAGCAAAAAAGAGGAGGAAGTGAACCTATTACATCTAAAAATAAAAAGCATTATCTTATTTTGCGAACGCTGTCATCTTGATGTTTGTGATTGATTAGCTAAAAACAAAATGGAAGGACAGAATTCAATGTGAGGAGTGATGATTGATTTGTACATTTGTATTTTACTAGCAATAGTTAAATCATTTTTCAATCGGCAGAGAATACCGTACTTCTTGGCTTTTTTCTTGATGACACCGTCAATGTGAGAGTAAAATCTATCATCAATAATCACTCCAAGATATTTAATCTCACGAACTCGATCAATTGATACATCATCAATTTTAACAGTGACATCTTCAATAGATCGATTCCGCGAAATTACCATGAATTTAGTTTTATTTATTTTCAATTTTAACTGTTTGTACTTCAACCATATACTTAGAGAACGTAAATCTGCATTCAAATGTGAAGCGGTCTCTTCAAGGCTTTTAGCTGAAATGAACAACATAGTATCATCAGCAAAAAGATTAATATCACCAAATCGCATGTCATGAATATAGAGAATGAATAAAATGGGCCCTAATACTCTCCCTTGTTGTACGCCAAGGCTGTTTTCCGCAGGGCTCGAAACAGAATCATTAAGAACAGTCCGTTGAGTTCTGTCAGACAAATAGCTTTCAAATCATCCGTATGCAGAACCCGAAAATCCAAAGCGCTTAATTGTTTCTAACAACAAGGGCCGAGAAATCGTTCCAAAAGCGCGTTTCAGATCCAAAAGAACAGCAACAATCGTATCTTTGCGCTCTACATTTTCTTTCCATTTTGCTAACACTAAATTTATTGCTGTTTCACAAAAATGACCTTCGCGATATCCCGATTGTTCCGACGCAATCAAATTATTACTATTTAAATACGTTAATAACAAATCGGTCAATAAGTCCCGGGCCTAAGTAGGAAAACAAGCTTTTTAAGCCGAAATTCATTTTTATTCATCAATATAATCTTCTTTTAAAGTGAGACAATCATTCCAACGTTTCTCTAGCTTTTCGATACCACCGGTGTAAAACGATTCATCGATTTTTTAAATATTTTTCGGAATAAGTGCCTCATTTGGCCGACCAGGACGTTCAGCATCATCGGTGTCCATACGACCACATTTGAAATTGTCAAACCATCGTTTGATGGTCGTTTTTGATGAGGCAGTGTTCGGATAACATTTTTCAAGCCAAGCTTGGGCTTGAACGGTGTTTTTTCCCATCAAAAAGCAATGATATATCAAGTCACGAAATTGCTTTGAATCCATCGTTTGTATGAATCACATAAGTAGCGTCACTTAAACCACTGTAACTCGATAAATAATAAACTAAACGTCATGAAATTTTAGGAGTAATTTTTTGAAGGTTGGAACTTTCGAAATATCATATGGATATTTTATTAGTGGCGCCATCTGGTAGTTAGGCCTGGGACTTATTGACCGATGTGTTAGCTGGCCTTTTACAACAAGTTCTAATCTTTTTTCTAAAGTGTGCAACATGTTAATAGGACGAAATTCTTCGGCTTTAATCGTTCCAGCAACTGTTTGAATAGGAATGAATAAAGATTCTTTCTAAACTTGTGGCTCATGCCCAGCTTGCAGCGATTCATTAATTAGGTAAGGCAGATTGTTTACGATGACATTAAAGCAATCTTGTACTACTCTTGCATTAACGTTATCTACTCCAGCCGTTTTGTTCAAAGAAAAGCATATCGATTTAAGATCCTCTAACGTTATTGGGTGAAAACACACAAAACTACAGTTAACATTAATCGGCTGTTTAATTTCATCTGGCTCATCTACTTGATCAATGGATTGATTAATTGACAAAATACTATCGACGAAATATTCGTCAAATCTACATGCTTTTCTAAGGTGCCATTGAAGGTTATGGATCGCGGTTTGCAATTACTAACAAAGATTTCAAAATTTTCCATAACTCTTTGCTATTGTTTTGGTGCAAATAAATTTTTCTTTGAATATATTCACGAGTATATTTAACGGATTGAGAATATTTGTTACGCGCTTCTTTGAACCTATTAAAGAAGATATGCCTATTAGTTCTACGCCATTTCTTGTACAGCTTGTCTCTTTTACATTTAAGACGCAAAAGATCCAAATTGTACCAGCTGTTCGAGTTTTTTACTGAAACAAATTTATGATTGACTAGTTTATTTGTACATATTTTAAGACGTCTGTCAAAACAACTAATTTCTGATGTAGAGAACCGGTATTTGTTTGAAAATCCACACTTCTTTCGACAAGTCTTTTAAAATAGCTATTTTCGAATACTTTTTCCAACAATTCAATTTCACACAATCGCTGTCAACACTACTATTATCTTCAACCTTTATAATAATGGTTTCATGATCGGTTACTTCCAAGTCAGAGTTTATAACAAAACTAACAGAATCAAAATTACAGTACATATGGCCAATCAAAGTTTTACTGCATCTGGAAATACGCGTATATTCATTAACCAATTGTTTAAAATTAAAGAAATCTGATAATCGTTTCAAGTTCTTTGATTTATTATTGTCACAATAATTGATATTAAAATCACCAGCAAGTACATTTATACTAGAATCTACAAAAATCTCATACCAGTTTTCCAAAATTTCAATAAAACGCTGGTCACTAGAACTGGGAGAATGATACAGTACACCGTAATTACCGATCTGCATGCCACGAACAACTGCAATGCTTAAAAACCAATTGCCGTCACAAACTTCGTTCAATTGAAGCTTGAATTGAACTGATTCTTTAGCATAAATAGCAACACCGCCAGTTTGTCTAGAATGTGATAAACAAGCAGCCATATTATATCCCAGAAAACTATATTGATCAAATGCTTGCATGTCAACTATATGCGTTTCTGATAAAAAGACTAAATATGGACTTTTTTCTATGGGTATCAAAATTCATGACATATCTTCAGTAGGATATTTCGCAACGTTTTGTGGCTATTTTTGTTTATGACCACTCGAGGCCTCACAGGAATCTGTTCCGAGATGACCATTCCGATGATAAATTTTCAGATGGCCACAAAACATTGAGAAATAGCTTTCTGGTATAATTTCATAAATTTTGAAACCCATATTGCCAAAGTTCCCTTCTAAATATGTGAATGGCTACTCGAGACCAAACGGGAACTTGTTCCGGAATGACCGGTCCGAGGACAAATCATCAGATAGCCAAAAAAAGTTAAGACATGTCCAACTGAAGAAATTTCATGAATTTTAATACTAATTTATTCCACACGTTCTAAATTATCTGAACCCATTCTGTACGGGAAATCGATTGGAGAGCGCTGGTGAATGAAGGATATTATTTTTAACCTGCATACCATTTTGGTCGCACCAAGTCAGCAATGCGTCAAGATCTTCCTGCAGCGCGCAGCAACCCAGCGCTGAGAAAACCGAGCGATAAATCTTAAGGTCATCTGCGTACATCAAACAATCACAACGAAGAAGACTACAGATGTCGTTGACGAACAGTACGAACAAACGGCGGCTCTCTGGACAAACCATTCACAATGCTGGAGTTCTCTATGGCTTTGCTATCTTCAAACAACTCCTCACCGATATGATAAAATTAAAACTTCTGAAAAATGTCCCAGGTATAGCAAAAAGACGCTTACTTGAATTATTTAATTCCTTACTTCGAAACAACATTGTACCGCTTGAGTGGATACAGGTCAGTAGCTATTCAATAGCTATTCAAAAGCTTGGCAAACCAGCATATTACAATAATTCTTACTTTTCGACAGCTATGCTTTCGTGCATTAGTTAATTGTTGAAAAAAATAATCCTTCGAAGGCTCGATCACTAGGTCGAGTCGAATAACTTGCTTTCAAATACAAAATTTGGGTTCCGTAATAGCAAAGGAACAAATAATTGTCTAGCGCTGCCTTCCACAGATATTCAACTGGCCTTTGCACGCAAGCAGCAACTGGCTTCAGTTTTACTGGACATTTTTGAGCCTTTTGATTCAGTTTCCATTGAAATCTTGTTAGATAACCTGCAGAGAAGTAGACGTCCCGGGGTTTTAAATAATTTTATGTACAATTTGTTGTCAGAAAAGTACATTTTCTTTTCACTTGGAGAACTGTCAATTTCCAGAATTAGTTACATAGATCTGCCCGAGGCTTATTTATGTATGAGTTCATCGTTTTCAATACGTTAAAAATGTTGTACATACTGATTCTTATTCTATGTGTCTTATTCTATTGCTCAAAAATATTTTTGATTTTGTTTTTTTCGTTACTTTGAAATCAAAACTGTCGATGACTTCTTTGAACCACCCAAGCAAATGGTTCAGAGTAATCGTATTGCGTGCGATGAGCAAGAATCCAAAAGAGGACACAGTTGCAAAGATTACGCACAGAAACATAAGACACAGGTTTCCTAACAAGTGGCTACAATCAATTCGATCCGTAACTAGTTCGATTTTAAACAATCTACGTAATTTCTTCCTACGCATAGCCAGCGTATCTAAATTAATTAGCCTACAGTGATTTTCATATGCCGGTAAGTCTGTGGGATTAGACCATGGCAAGCGGCACATCGCATATCTTATGAACGATCCCTGAACACTTTCGATTCGGATAACTTTCTATGAAGCGGGCCCAAACTTGAACCGCATACTCTAATGTGCTTTGAACTATACAACAGAATAAAGTCTTTAAGGCAGAACACATCCGCGAAGGCAGCCGTGTTTCGTCTGATGAAACCAAGCAAAGATAGTGCTTTGGCAGTTATCGTTGAGATATGTTAGTTGAATTTGGCTTAAGAGAATCAATCAACACACCAAGATCCTGAATTTATTCCACACGTTCTAAATTATCTGAACCCATTCTGCACAGGAAGTCGATTGGAGAGCGCTGGTGAATGAAGGATATTATTTTGCACCTTATTACGTTCACCTGCATACCATTTTTGTCACACCAAGTCAGCAATGCGTCAAGATCTTCCTGAAGCGCGCAGCAGCCCAGCACTGAAAAAACCGAGCGATAAATCTTAAGGTCATCTGCGTACATCAAACAATCACAACGAAGAAGACTACAGATGTCTTGACGAACAGTACGAAGATAAGCGGACCGAGGTGGATGCCTTGCGCCACACCAGAGGTAATATTAAATGTATCGGAACATGTATTCACGATTTTCACAACTCCCGAGCGGTTCGTCAAGTACGAATACGTCAAATAGGTGATCCAGTCCGGGAGCCAATATGTTTCATTTTCTTGAAAGCAATCGAGTGTAGAATCTTGTCGAAGGCTTTGGAGAAATCAATATAAACACCAATATGTCAATATGTCAACCTGTTGCCGCTTTTCGATTTTCTCAATTAGTCCATTGACAAACGTCATCATTTTCGTAGTTTTGGTTCACTTTTTCATGAATCCATGTTGTCTATTAGAAACCACATGCCGAATAGAGCGATAAAGAACCTCATGCACCATTTTCTCAAAAACTTTAACCAGGCAGTTAAGTATTGAGATCGGACGGTAATTCTCAACGTTGTGGGTGTTACCGTTTTTGGTGGATTGGCGAAATTTCAGCTTTCTTCCAATCGTCCGGGAAAACGCCATCAGATAATGACTTGTTGAATACAATCGACACATGGAGTGAAAGTGAAGATGCGCACTGTTTAAAGAACGCCGGTGGCAGGTGATATAGTCCTGCAGCTTTCGACGGGTATACAGTGGAGATTGCCGTAAGAACATTATTAGTGGATACTTAAAGGTGAGGAAGATAAGAACATTATTAGTGGATACTTAAAGGCGAGGAATCTGGCGTTGTACATTCTGCAGCTATCTGCACGTCACTATAAACGCTACTGAAGAATTTTGCAAAGAAATTGGCGGAGTCAAAAAGATTGTTGGCTTTCCGGTCACGGTAATGCATATCCGGCGGAGTTCCATGATCATGTTTCCTGCTCTTGACAAAAGACCAAAACGAGGACGGATCGTGTTTGAGATTGGCTTTGGAACGAATTCTATATCGTTGTCTGCGTATTGCACATGACTGTACGCACTCAACGCAAAACATGAGTCTTCAATGTCTTGCAGGAGTAAAACCCCTTCAAAACCAGTTCTGGGAGCTCTCGCTCAGACTATAAATCAAATGTGGAGTGAAAAACGCTTTTTCTGAAGACAATTCTGAAGAAACGCTAGTGCTGAACAAACAATCATGAATTATGATATTTTACCACCACTGCACATCGTCGGATATGTGTCTTCCGTGCTAGAATCCGGACTGTGCTCACTTATATCACTGCTATATACATAGCAGTTCCTAAATTCATTATGACCTTACCATGAAGTAAGCATCTCATGGGATTCCGGAACAACCAGGCAATGAGAAAGCGGACTCGCTCGCTAAGGTGGGCACACAGGATGGTGATGTGTATGAAATACAAATTTTACACGATGAATTTTACCATTTAGTACATCAGAGTACCCTTTCGAGCTGCTAAACCGATTGGTACACCGGAAATCTAGGATGGCTTTTACATTCCATAATTTCTATTGTTTCATCGAGGGAGTAGTTCAAGGATTTTATACGCGTGATGAGTAGGCTTATGTCCAACCACTACAAATCAGATGCACACCTAATCTCGTAGACAGCAAGGTTTGCCGGTCACGCAGTCTGGCTATGTACGGACTATGACGCCTCCCAAGGAAGACAACCTTATATTCCTATAAGAGACGTGTTTTGATCTCGCGACCTGTGTTTTGTGCAGTAAACCTATGTGTTTCTCCAAATGTCTAGTATAAGAGTTTAATCTTCTTGTGTTTTTTTTCTTCATTTATTAGTTTGTGTTTGTTTTGTTCATACATCTTGCGGAGTCTCATCGTCGCCCAATGGTAACCACAACCGACCAAACAAAAAAAGGGAGCCCTGATCAAATCGCACAAAGTTTTTGTAGTGGTAAGACTACAGAACTCCATTTCCATGTTCTTTTGTCCAATCCATCCTCAAAAATGTCACCCATTTTAACCTCGGGTAAACCGCGAGTAAACGGTCCAAGTCCTACTAATTGTAGTGTAAAGTTATTTTATAATCGAAGAAAGTAATGATATATCGGCTCCGTAAAGCTAAAGATTGAGCCCACAAAATAAATGAACTAGTTAAAAAAAATCATGGAGATGTTGCATTACCTAATACAAATATTTTGTATAAATCCTCTACCTGTAATGTAAAAAATATAAACTATGAAGTGTTTCATTGTCCTCAATAATTGGTATTAAAACAGATTCATGCCGTCAACAATGAAATTAGCTGCTCGATAATCAATGACCACGTACATGTAAACATTTGTTTCGAGTTCGAAACTGGAACTTAACTTATAATCAATACTAATGTCAAAATGAATCTGATTACTAACGACAAATTTACTCAAACATGGTAAAACTCCTTGTGCTTGAAAGATACAAATTTCTTTAGATTCATATTCAACAACAATAACTATCAAAACGCATTCTTTTGTTTGAAAATGTTTCATCACGGTTATCCCTGAATACATTAAGACGATCTCCAAAAAGTTCATCGTTATTTATGATCACACTCCAGCATGTCTCGGTATTTTAAATCACAGGAAACCTACAAGCCGCTACTTTCCTACAAGTCGCACACTTTTCATCCTATTGAAATTTCGACAATGAATTACTTATTCTTCGCTTTCGATATTATTATTTAGTATATTCTTTCTATACCCAGGATTTTTTTCTTAACAAGGGAGTAATGTACCGCTTAAAATCGTGTTGGACATGCGCAATAAAAAAAAATCATAAATTTTAAAATGCTCACTAGGAAACAACGTTAAGCAAATTAAAAATAATTTGACTGCGTTGAAAAAAAAAAACCTGAGTGTATTATTAAACATTATTACCACTCCTTCTGATGAGGAAGGTTCGTCAAATTCAGAAAATTATGAGGTTCTGCAGAAACGTCTACATTCTCAAAAAACTGCATCAAATAATCCGAAAATTAGTGTCTCAATACCTTTCCAACTCACTTGATGCTGAAGAACTTCTCAAAGCCAAATCAAGTCAGCTCGATGGTTTAACTTCGGGTAAGGCCTTAGGGTTTGTCTTCCTTCAAATCGAATAGGTTGATAGCTAGCTGGAGAATTGTTCCTTTGCTGCTTCTCCAACCGGTGGAAGAAAATTAGAAATTCAAAAAAGTTCAAATTGCTCCGGTTATTATGAACGCAGCGATAGCCCTTTGGACGAAGTTGTGATTACCAATCACGATATTATTATTGATTATACCCGAAAACAAAGATAATTATAAAGAAAAGACAGAGCTTGGGGAAAAATAAATATTGTTCCTGGATTATGCGTCAATAAGTGCTTATTGAAAAAACAAACATTTTGGACATCATCCAGCTTAATATTAGATTAAGGTGCTGAAATTCGAAAATAATATTTGTTGAGCATAGTAATAAGTTGAAAAAGAAGAAATATAGTTCTCTATTGCACATAGATCATACTTTTTTTTAAGACTTATGTAAGCTATGACAGTGCATTTTCCACAGAAGAATCTTATATACTGAAAGCGTTGCAAAACATTGTATATACAATCGAAAAAGCTCGCTCTTTCTATCTTCCAGGCGGAGCTGCATTTCATGTCATTGTGTGCATGTAACCACGTGGTGGGCTTCAAACTGCGCAGTCTCTGCCGATAGTTAGTTAATTTAGAGAACATCCGCTTACGATTTTTACTCGTGTGTGTCGTCAGTAGTCATAATGCCGGCAGATTTGGCAGACCTACAGCAGGTAGTACCGCAAAACGAAATTACGACTAGCCAGTGAAACAGAACTAATTTGATCACTCAAAACAGTAATTGATTTTACATTGTAAGTATGGTTAACAAGATGAAACAAGTGCTTCTAGGATTAACGATTTCATAAAATGTTTGATGAAGTTTTTTTTTTGTGGTTCTAGGAGTTGTGTTGTTTATATTTAATGGTCTCATCTCATGTGATAAACCTTTGAGTCAACTGAAAATAGTGATATCTTAAAAATAATATGTCATATTCATTATTAATACCAAAAAGAAATAAATTCAACCTAGCAATCAAACATTAAAAAAGAAACTGGAGTGCTGATTTGACCCAAATCTATTAAGAAGCGTTTATTGAAATACGTGAAAAGGTTGTAATGTGCGGTTTTTATGAAGTAAGAAGTTTTACTTGTAAAGGCGTATTGTATGTTACACGAAGTGAACGTTTGGTTTCTACTAATGTGAGACAATTCATGAGTAATTGTGCGTTCAAGGACAGTTCATTTTTCGAGAAGATTTTTTTAGTCAAACATAAATTATTAAATCATTTAATTGAAAACAAAATCTTGCAAGTTTAAAAAGAATCAGCCCAATCATGGAAGATGCCTAATAAAAACACAAATATTCTCACATACCTACAATAAAATTCATATTTTTGAGAAACCTGTATACAAATACCTATTGAACTATATTTTTTCTTATAAACATGATCAAACTACAAAAAACAAAGTTTGGTTACTGCTAGTGTGACACAATTCTTGAGTTATTAGGCATGTGACGACAGTTCATTCTTCATAATGATTGTTTATTTATAGTTGTACATGAATTAAATCATGTAATAAAAAAAAATCTTGTAATTCTTAAACGAATCAGCTAAATACTGGAGGTTTTGTTTAATAAAGACACCAAAATTGTAACCTACCTTTAGTGCTTTAGTGATGAAGAAATACATTATAGGGAAAAATTAAAATGGAAAGAGACCTTGAAAGTGTTCCCACATATTTGAATAATTCAATAAACATAGCTGATAAACTATTTACTATAAAGATAGTCGAGTGGGTAATCAATTCATTCAATCCATTCAAATCGCCAGGTAAGGATGGAATGCATCCAGCCTTTTTACAAAAAAGTAATGGAATATTCACATCATGTCTTACGTATATATTAAAAGCAAGTTTAATACTTGGTTGTATTCCAACATCATGGCGTCAAGTGCGTCTTGTGTTTATTCCCA
>JAHHFK020002692.1:0-135000 GCA_024533555.2 Aedes koreicus | reverse complement strand
TATATATATATATATATATATATATATATATATATATATATATATATATATATATATATATATATATATATATATATATATATATATATATATATATATATATATATATATATATATATATATATATATATATATATATATATATATATATATATATATTATATATATATTTATATATATATATATATATATATATATATATATATATATATATATATATATATATATATATATATATATATATATATATATATATATATATATATATATATATATATATATATATATATATATATATATATATATATATATATATATATATATATATATATATATATATATATATATATATATATATATATATATATATATATATATATATATATATATATATATATATATATATATATATATATATTTTTTTTTTTTTTTTTTTTCAAAGAGGGGAGGGGTCTTGAACTACCATAGAAACATTCTTGCCTTCAAAACCCCCACATGCCAAATTTGATTAAATTTGCTTGATTAGTTCTCGGGTTATGATGAAATTTGTGTCTCATTTGTATGAGAGCACCCCTTCCTGAGAGAGAAGGGGTCTCAAACAATCATAAGAATCTTTCCCAGCCCCAAAACCCCCTTCATATAAATTTTCACTTTGGTCGGTTCAGAATTTTCCGAGTCTATAAGGGTCTGACAAACAGCAGACAGAAATTCATTTTTATGTATATAGAAATCTAGCCTCCAAAAACCCCCATATGCTAGCAGTGGTTTCATTTACTTGATTAGTTCTCGAGTTATGCAGAAATTAGCTTTTTATTTGTATGGGAGCCCCCCCCTCAAAATGGGGAGGGGTATTGAACTGCCATAGAAACATTTCTTACCTCCAAAAAACTCAACATGCCTAATTTGGTTCCATTTACTTGATTAGTTCTCGATTTATGCAGAAACTTGTGTTTCATTTGTATGGGAGCCCCGTCCCCCCTACCAGAGAGAGAGGAGGGGTCTCAAACCACATTAGAAACATTTATTTCTCTCAAAAACCTCCACATGCCAAATTTGATTCCATTTGCTTTAATTTGTATCGAGTTATGCAGAAATTCGTGTTTCATTTGTATGAGCGACCCCTCTTTCAGTGAGCGGAGGAGTCTCAAACCATAATAGAATCATTTTTTGCCTTCGAAAACCTCCACATGCCAAATTGGGTTTCATTAACTAGATAAGTTCTCGAGTTATTCAGAAATTTGTGTTTCATTTGTATATGAGCCCTCCTTTCAGAGAAGGGAGGAGCTCGAGTCAACTTAGAAACATTTCTTGCCTTCAAAAACCTCTACCTGCCAAATTTGGTTCCATATGCTTGATTAGTTCTCGAGTTATGCAGAAATTTGTGTTGGATTTGATTGGAAACTCCCCTCCCGCCCCCTTTCAGATGGCGGAGGAGTCTCAAACTTCCATAGAAACATTTCTCTCCTCCAAAAACCTCCACATGCCAAATTTGGAACTATGCTTGATTAGTTCTCGAGTTATGCACAAATTCGTGTTTCATTAGTATGAGAGCCCCCCTCTTACAGAGGGCGGAGGGGTCTTGAGTTACCTTAGAAACATTTCTTGCCTTCAAAAACCTCTACCTGCCAAATTTGGTTCCATTTACTTGATTAGTTCTCGATTTATGCAGAAACTTGTGTTTCATTTGTATGGGAGCCCCGTCCCCCCTACCAGAGAGAGAGGAGGGGTCTCAAACCACCGTAGAAACATTTATTGCCTTTAAAATCCCCGCAAGCCAAATTTGGTTCCATTTGCTTTATTAGATCTAGAGTTATGAAGAAATTTCAGTTTCATTTGTATGACAGCACCCCTTCTAGGAGAGGGGAGGGGTCTCAAACCACCATAGAAACATTTTTCGCCATCAGAAAACCCCACATGCCAAATTTGGTTCCATTTTCTTGATTAGTTCTCGAGTTATGCAGAAACTTGTGTTTCATTTGTATGGGAGCCACGCCCCACCCCCCCCTCTACCAAAGAGAGAAGAGGGGTCTCGAACCACCGTAGAAACATTTATTGCCTTTAAAATCCCCGCAAGCCAAATTTGGTTCCATTTGCTTTATTAGATCTAGAGTTATGAAGAAATTTCAGTTTCATTTGTATGACAGCACCCCTTCTAGAAGAGGGGAGGGGTCTCAAACCACCATAGAAACATTTTTCGCCACCAGAAAACCCTACATGCCAAATTTGGTTCCATTTGCTTGATTAGTTCTTGAGAAATGCAGAAACTTCTGTTTCATTTGTATGGGAGCCTCCCTTTCTAGAGAGGGGAGGGGTCTCAAACTACCATAGAAATATTTTTTGTCTCCAAAAACTTGCGCATGCTAACTTTGAATTCCTTTGCTTGATCAGTTCTCGAGTTATGCAGAAATATGTGTTTCATTTGTATGGGAGCCCCCCCTTTCAGAAGAGGGAGGGGTCTCTTACTATCTTAAGAACCTTGCCCGGCCCCAAAAACCCCTGCATACAAATTTTCACGCCGATCGGTTCAGTAGTCTCCGAGCCTATTAGGGTCAGACAGACAGACAGACAGACAGACAGACAGACAGACAGACAGACAGACAGACAGACAGACAGACAGACAGACAGACAGACAGACAGACAGACAGACAGACAGAAATCCATTTTTATATATATAGATATATTTATATATATATATATATATATATATATATATATATATATATATATATATATATATATATATATATATATATATATATATATATATATATATATATATATATATATATATATATATATATATATATATATATATATATATATATATATATATATATATATATATATATATATATATATATATATATATATATATATATATATATATATATATATATATATATATATATATATATATATATATATATATATATATATATATATATATATATATATATAATAATAAATTTATATTTATACACGATTTCACGTGTCCACGATGAAATTGCCACACTATGAAATTGCTCTAACTTTTTAACCGTTGGGTAGAATTTAATGAAAATTTGGGTGGATTTAGTGCATTATTTACATCCTGAAAGTTTTAAAGTCCTGTGATCAAAACTCGCGGAAATGGAGTCAAAAGAACAGCTCGTGCGTGATAAAATCTTGCGCATTCATCACGAGAACAAGGATCTCTCGCATCCTTCCATCGCTAACACGTTGGAAATCGCGAATTCCACGGTGTCGCGAGTGATTAAGCGGTTCGAGGAACGGTTGACCACCGATCGGAAGCCCAGAAGTGAAGGAAAAAGTATTCCGTACAACACCAAAAATCACAACCGCGTAGTTGGGGCCTTCAACCGAAATCCGAACGCCTCCGTTCGGGATGTGGCTAAGAAGCTGCACCTAAGCCGAAGTTTTGTCCAGAAGGCCAAAACTAAGGCTGGGCTTCGAACGTTCAAGGTACAAAAGGCCCCTAATCGCGACGAGAAGCAGAACAAGTCCGCCAAAACCCGTGCCAGGAAGTTGTACCTCAACATGCTGACGAAAGTTGAATGCTGCATCATGGACGACGAAACATATGTGAAGGCCGACTTCAAACAGATCCCCGGCAACCTTTCTTTCACGGCCAAGGATAAGTTCAGCGTTCCGGAGCATGTTCGCACTCAGAAGATGTCCAAATTTGCGAAGAAATTCCTGGTTTGGCAAGCCATCTGCACGTGCGGGAAGCGGAGTGCACCTTTCGTGACCCAGGACACGATGAACGGACAGGTGTACATAAAAGAGTGCCTCCAGAAGCGGCTGCTTCCTCTCCTGAAGGCCCACAACGTCCCAACAATCTTCTGGCCGGATTTGGCCTCATGCCACTACTCCAAGGACGTGCTGAAGTGGTATGCGGACAATAAGGTCAATTTCGTGCCGAAAATGTTCAACCCTCCCAACACTCCGGAGCTCCGCCCCATCGAGAAGCAGCACCTTCTTAAACGACCTAAGGTAGTGAAGACAGTCGAGGAACTGAAGAAAGTATGGGTTTACATGCTAAAAACGTTTGATTCACAGGTTGTGCAGAATCTTATGGCCGGGGTTAAGGCCAAGGTGCGGGCATTTGCGTATGGACTGTAAATAAAATACGAATAAAATGATAAAATGAAGTATAATAGTTATTTCTCAATCCCTGAAAATTTGATGGCAATCGGATGAAAACTCGAATTTTGCGAATCAATTTTGTGTGTGGCAAATTCATCGTGGACACCTTTTAAAGGGTCACAAGGCTCTTTTCCATGGCAAGTGGCAAAAAAGTTCCACTCTGCATTAAGACCGAAGTCCTTGCACATGTGGCACAAATTGAAAGCAGTCATCTTATTTTTGTATTGACTGCCTGATCCATCAGAAAAAAATTGATATTTTTCAGGTGAGGTAGCTTGTTTTTAATGAAATTCACACAATTTGTTATAAACAGCCGAACGGCAACATGGTTATGTTTAGTAAATTCTGCGATTGCTATGAAGCTTGTAAACTTTAAATTTTGTGCTTCATCCTTATAATATATGGCAAAAGGATGGATTGTGCATTGAGCGTTTGCCCAATGAAAACCTTGTATAGCGTCCTGAATAACAAAAGAGTAATTTTCAGAGAAGTCAGCAATTATAATGCAGTCAGTTGGTTCCAAATTAATTTTTAGTTGTTTTAAGTAGTAACCTTGTTGCTCTGCAATAAAATTATGCGGAGATAATTTGCTTAATTTTTCTAAAAATGTTTCCACTAACTCTTCTGCATCCATCCGCATTGAATTTAGATGACAACGATCTGTTTGCTTCCATTGTTTAAATTCTAAGGAATCGATATTTTCAAGAAAATTCATCAGGTCATTCTCCAGTGTCTGCGTACCCGGGCAATGATCACAGGTTTTCAACCAACATTTCTCTGTAAGATTTTCACATAGTATTTTAAAAAACAAGTCATGATACGTTTTTAAATGGTTAGGAATAAGTTTCTTATCCTTAAGGGTTTTAAACATTAATTTAACATTCTGATGATAAATGCATACGCAGACAGTATGCGTTCCACTTGAACCAGCCAGAATACAATTTTTAGGGCGGCTGCTGGATAACATTGAAAATCCAATTTTAAAAGTAGGATATTGCTCTTTGAAAATTAAATAAATTTCACGAAGGTAACATAAAAGTAACCTGCGCTGTACATGCACTTTTTCTTCTGCCATATTTTCAATAACGAAATCCCTTTTCCCAGGACATGCTCTGCTTATCTCGTCACTATAATAAAAGTCCCTAACTACAGTTAGAGTATCATCGCTCAAAGATAACATATTTACTCTGGTCTCCAGTGTGCTCATAAAACCTTTTTCGATCTGTAATTCCTTTGCACGTTGAGCAGTTCGTTGCGAAACACCGAATTCTTGCATCATTTTGTATGCAGTCCAGGATTTGAGGAGAGAAGTTAGAATCCTATATCGATCGTTTCTGTCAGATGTTTCATCAAATTTTGCCTTCATCTGTTGAGAATTTCCTGACCGTCTCCGGGTTTAGGGGCAGCAGCGCTACCAATTGATTCAGCACTCGTTGAATCCAAAGAAAACAAAGATTCTGAAAACAAGATGGAAAAATATCACAATTAGTTAGGAACATTTTTATTTATATAATGTAATACAGACTGTATTTGATTATTTGAAGTAACTATTTTCTTGTATGATAGGCAACTGCTCTACAAATTGAGCTACCAGGTCGAATTAGGTAAGATTATACGGAACTGATATTTTTTTCCATTTTCTGAATAATCGAGGACAACTTGTAAAACGTAGCAAATCATGACGTCTGAATGAAAAAAAAAGAAGAGATTATTCTACTTACCAACACTAGGAACAGCGTCAATTTCCGATGACCCAGCGGCATTGGGATCGGTTATTCCGAAGCCACCATTATTGATGTTGCTGGTGCGGCAAAATTGTTCACTCTAGATGGTCCGGCCACGGCGAAATTATTGGTGCCTGATGGTCCGGCAACGGCGAGATCATCAAGTTTCGATGGTTCAGAAACGGTGAGTTCTTGATTTCCACATTCTTGATTAACTGCACTTGGAGTTGCTGGCTCGTTTTCTTTCTTGATAAAGCGATAAAGTCTGCAATACCAGGTATTACAAATGTAGGAACAGCTTTTATCCAACATTATTCTCCTCTCTGCTGCATAACCATATAGTTTAGGAGTAGGTTTCCTGTAACTATTACTCCAAACATGGCAGTTTGAGCATTCGTGCTTCATTGTATTAAACGTTTCTTCAGTAAAGTAACTGGACAATTTCACTGATTTTCTTGACTAACATATGCTATATCTTATAGACCACTTTAAATAGTCCCTTTGGGTATCATTTAGGGAGAGTGAACAAGGAAATGGAGACAGATGAATCACAATCAAACAAAAAAAATACAATGAATATCCTGCATCAAAAATATTGAAAACATATAAACAAAGCAGGTAACCTATTGTATTGAACGCTGGAAACCCCTTGTTTTTTTTTGAAAAACGACATACTGCTTTGCTGATTTTGAAAAATAAAATCATCAATAACAACACCAGACTATTCCGACTGAATTATTTTCAGCTTTTGCGATTTGTAAATTCTTATAATAAACGGGAACAAACAAACACTCTTGAAAAACATTTTCATACTTCTGATTTAATTTGAGCTAATTGAAATAATGGAAAATAACGTTCATTCCATTTGAGTATGGGCAAAAAACTTGAAATTTTCTTATTTTCTGATATGTTAGGTAAAAATTTTTGAAGTTTTATAAAAAAATTTAAAAATAAATAGTCGTTGTGGTCCAACAATTCAGAAATCATAAAAAACGAATATTTTGACCATTTTATCAAATTTGAGTACATTAATTATTTTAACCAATATTTTAAGTAAAAACTAGAAGTATTAAGCTTTCTATTCATAAAAAAAACATTGCAAATCGATCCAGTGGTTCAGAAGTTATGATTTTTTTAAATAAAAAATTTCGAAAAATGACGATTTTTCTGGTAGCCCTATATCGAACATGGTCATATATATATATATATATATATATATATATATATATATATATATATATATATATATATATATATATATATATATATATATATATATATATATATATATATATATATATATATATATATATATATATATATATATATATATATATATATATATATATATATATATATATATATATATATATATATATATATATATATATATATATATATATATATATATATATATATATATATATATATATATATATATATATATATATATATTCCACGTCGTTCCTTTGGTCGGTTGCCGTGCTGGTTGTGCAGTTTTTCGGTGCATCATCAATTTGGCGATGGCTGTGGTTCGCTCCTTAACAAATTGTATCTCCTTTGTTTTTCCTCCAGTTAAATCTGCTTCTGCTTTCTCGGGATCTTCTAGAGGTTTCTCAGTGGTGATCTTGTTCTTGTTGTCGTTCTTCTTTTTAATAATTGCTGTTAAGCAGAGAAGACTTATAATGATTACGATTACGATTATGGCTGTACCTCGGATGATGTTGTATCTCTGGTATCGGTGAGTTGCTAATCGTATTTCTTCCAGATATTTCAGGTTTTCAAACTGATATCTTCTGTTTGGACATATAGGTTGTTGATTGTTTCAGGTTTTCTATTATACGTTGGTATAATGTACTCCTCTTTTGGCGCAACATTATCCTCTCAGTGGAATGTATAGTTGAGGATCTTTATGGTGCAGTTCTCTGTTTCTATAATGATGGGTTCTGATACCATCCTGGAGTCGCCGCAAGAGCTGAAAACTTCTAGTTTGATGTGTGTATCTACCAATACTATCCCTCTAATGATCTCTTTCATCCACGTTTTTCGTTCTGTTTTTCTCATCACACATTTTGGTGTGTGAGAATTTTGTAGATGCATTCGTCTTCTAATGGCGTAGTATTCTCGTTGATTTTGCATGTTGTCCTTTGTGGTAAGATGCGGTTTTGTCGTTTGGCCACCAGTTGGATGTCCGTGTTAATTATTGTTTGGTTGATGTTAACGGCTTGAATTTCGAGTAAGTTATATGGGTTGTCGTCCAGTATCGGGATCTTCACCAGAATGACGATGTGGTTTTTGCTGATTGTTAAGCGCCCTGCGCTATACTGAAAGATCTCATCTATTAACGTTAAATCTATCCTTTGTTGCCCTAATCTTTGGAAAATACATCTTTTGTCTTCGAAAGAAAGTATGTTTTGGTATAAAAAGTCCTGTTTTGAAAATTCTATTTGTTCCTCTAGGTCTTCTAGAGCATGAGTAAGTAGGGCTGTGTTGAATATAAGGTTTATCTGTTCTAGGGTGGTATCTTCTCTCAGCGTGTTTTTTATCTGGGAAATTCGGGAACAAATTTTCATAAGCGTTTCTGTAACATAATAAATTCTATTTTGGAAATTTGTGTTAATTTTAATTTGTTTTTGTTGATTAGTCGTAAGTTTATTTTCGTGGTTTTCAAGAGTTTCTAAACTCTTCTGTATAATCTGTAAATCTTCGTGGTCTGGATTACCTGCGATGTATTTTACTACTGTTCCTAATGCGTTAATCAATCCCCGTTTTTGTCCGTGGGATTGCAGACTTTTTAATTATTCCCCAGCGTTGTTTATCTTCTTCATCAATGTTTCATGTAAGTGATCTCTGGGTTTAAAGAATGCTATTTTTCCGATGTGGTTTAAGTTTGTTTCTATGGACTCCAAATTAACCTTTTTCACTATCCTTTCATACCCTAGTTTAATCCTGACCGTATCGATTTTGAACTCCATTATCCCGTTGTCGTTATTCACGTCTTTGTATACTGTCGCAAGGCATCTATGGACGAGAAGAAATCTGAAAATAAGGAAGTTGGTTTATATTATATTTAACTTTTTTTTTTCCCTTTAATTCTATTCTTATGAATTTTTATATCGTTCGTGTCGTAAAAAATTAGTACGTTATTCGATTTAGCTTTTACTATTTTATATGGATCTTTGTCCTTAGTTTGTCTTTGAGTGTTTTTGACGTAAACGTTTTCCGTTGGTTGCACATTGGGTGGTTTTTGTTTGTCTTTGTGTCTTTCTATATATTTGGGGCTATTTTTCTGGAGTTGTATTTTAACTGCTGATTTTAAGTTTTCGGCTGCTTCTTGCAATTCTTGCACATTAGGAGAGTTGGAATAATTGAATATTATCTCCCTGGGTTTCCTTTTTGTTACCGAGTGTATGGTATTATTGTAGAGGTCTTTTAGTAGGTTCATTGTTTCGACTATCGATCTGTTTGGAAATTTTGTTCTATAGAAGTGGAAAGTGTTCTAAGAGTTCAATGATTGTTGAATGGAACCTCTCCACTATTCCATTGGACTGAGAGTTACTGGCATGGTGTAGTGAAATGCCTAGGTCGTTCAAAAATCCTCGAAAGTCTATAGAAATGAATGAAGGCTCTTGGTCACAAACGATTGTCTGAGGTCTTCCGAATATTCTTATATGTTCGCTAACTGCCCTTTTCATGTCAACTATCGTTCTCGTCTCCAAGGGAATTAAGTTAGCAAATTTTGAAAAGGAGTCAATTATCGTCATCCATTTAAGTCCTTTCATAAAAAATATGTCTATGTGAACCCGTTCAAATGGTTTCTCCCCAAAGATACTCTTACGGATTAGCTGTGGTGGCTTCCTATCGTATTTGCTCCTTTTGCAGGTCTCACAGCTTTCTACAAGTGTTCTTACCTTCCGGTCCAGTTGCGGAAAATAATACCTTGTCAAGATTTGTGCCTTGTTTTCCTTTATGCCGCGGTGAGCATAATCGTGGGTAGTCCTCACAAGGTCATCCTGTTCCTGTTCTACCCTTACGCCCTCTAAAAGTATCTCTGAAATGAAAATCTTATACCTGCGGTTAGCCTCGAAATGTTTTTTATATGTTTCTTGGACCAGCTGCCTCAATTCCACTGGAACTCTCAAGCAGTATGTTCTTCCTGGATTGAGATATCTTTTAAAATATTTACAATGTCTATTTTTTTTTTTTTTTTTTTTTTTTTTGTCTTGATTATCGAGATTTGGCCTTGGGCTGGTTTATCTCCCGTCGTAGTTACTCAAATTCCCTTTTTGGTTATTTTCGTAACTTGTTCGGAGGTGAGCTTCGAGCTCGTGACTTTGGCGTGAGAGGTATGGATGTTAACCACTACGCCGGGGTCGCCCCCATGTCTATTTCGGTATTTTTTTTTTTTTTTTTATTGTACCACGACTCCGGGAGAATACTCTTTTTTTTCCCAATATATTTTAAAAAAAATTAAAAAAAAGAGATTTTTAAAAAAATTTATTAAAATTTCCCCCCCCCCCCAATAGAAGATATTACCTCGTGTCTTTTTTTTTAATAAATCATTTATTTGTACAGGCTCAATCGAATCAACTTTACAGAGCCAAGTTGTCATATTTATATACATCAGTTATCTTAAAACTAAAGTTAGAAGGATAGAACCGATTACTCGCGGCCGTCTCGAGGTTAATAGGAATAACAATTTTAAGGATGGGAAGATGGGCGGGAATTTTAAGTATGGTTTTCATAACAAATTTATTTTAAATTCTAAATTGTCAAAAAACTAATAACTATACAATATTTGGTTTTCTTTTAACTTGAACATGTTTGAGAAAGAAAAAAAACTCACAAACACCGATAAAAAAAACTTATAATAAACATACATATTAAACTAATTACAGTCTTAGGCTAATGTTAGTCAAAAACACATAAATTAATTTCATAGACTCCAAATCACGTACAGCCAAGATATCTCGAACCGGTACATTGGGTTGTCTACATCGAGCCCAAAGGGAATCATAAAGCTCAGATCTGACTCCACGATGCTCGGCACATGACCAAGTAATGTGATCTGCTCCCTGGTAACCTTGTCCACACTAACAGAGATTGCTGTCGCTCAGCCCAACACGGTATAAATGAGCGTTCAAAGAATAATGATTGGACATGAGGCGAGACATGACACGAAAGAAGTCTCGACCCATATCCATCCCCTAAACCAAGATTTCTTCGACACCTTTGGGATGATAGAATGTTGCCATCGCCCCAAATCTCCTTTACTCCATTTATAGTGCCAGCTGACGAGTGACTATTGACGAAAAATAGTCAAAAGTTCGTTAAAGGCGATTTGTCGATCGTAAATATCGCCTTCTATAGCGCCCACCTTTGCAAGCGAATCCGCTCTCTCATTTCCCGGAATTGAACAATGAGATGGGACCCATACAAAGGTGATGATAAAATAACGCGAAGCACTTAGAAGCTCCTGTATTTTCATGAGAAAATACGAGGAGTGCTTTACCGGCCTCAATGAGCAAATAGCCTCTATAGAACTGAGACTATCCGTGAAAACTAAATACTGATCCGGTGTTAGTGAGGCAACAATTTCTAGCGTAAAGTGTATTGCCGCTAATTGAGCGACATATACGGAGCAAGGAGCTTGAAGTTTACGTTTGGCGCTTTAAATTTCATTAAATATACCAAAGCCTGCTGACTCCTCTATCAATGATCCATCAGTGAAGAACGATTTAGTGGAATCAACTTGGCCAAACTTTGCAGCGATCATAGGACGATGATGCTCTGGGATTCCATGAAGCTCCCAAATCATGGATAAATCAAATTGAATCGAATTGCCAAAGTCGGAGAAGCAAACACGATTGGTAATATTCCTGAGTTATGTACAAATGGTACAAAGTCATGAAGCGAGTTTGAGGATTCAACTCAAGGAGCATCTCCAAATTTTCGATTACCTGAGGGTTCATGACTTCACATCTGGTGAGGAGCCGGAGAGACAATTCTGTAAACCGATCCGAGAGTGGCAACATGCCAGCCAGCACTTCAAGACTCATGGTATGAGTCGAGTGCATACAACCTAACGCGATACGAAGACACCGATACTGAATAAGTTCCAGTTTGATGATGTGCGACCGAGCCGCTGACTGAAAACAAAAACTACCGTATTCTATAACCGACAAAATCGTTGTCCGGTACAACGTTAGAAGATCTTGCGGATATGCTCCCCACTAGGTCCCGGTAATTGTGCAGAGAAAGTTGATCCTTTGCTGGCATTTTCGCTTCAGATACTCAATGTGGGATCTCAAGGTGTTCTTAGAATCGAACCAGACCCCAAGATATTTAAATTACATGGTATGAGTTATCGGTGTACCCCAAATTTGAAGCTTTGGTTGTGCTGGGTTGTGCTTCCTAGAAAAAAACTACCAACTCAGTTTTCTCCATAGAGAATACGATACCTAGCTCGAGAGCCCAAGTAGACAAATTGTCTAAGGTATCCTGTAAGGGTCCTTGCAATCGACCCCATTGGGCCCTGTGACAGACACTACACCGTCATCTGCAAGTTGTCTCAACGTGCAGTTGTCACTTAGACAACCGTCAATGTCTTTGACATAAACATTATACAAAAGGGGGCTTAAACATGATCCCTGGGGGAGACCCATGTAGCTAAATAGAAAAGCTGTAGAGTTTCCCTGAGAAAAGCTCATATGTTTCTCTGACAGCAAATTGTACAAAAAAATGATCATTCATGGTGAAAAGCCACAAGCGTGGAGTTTATCTGAGAGAACTTCTACAGACACTGAATCAAAAGCCCCCTTTATGTCCAAGAATACAGAAGCCACTCTTTTTAAGCAAAAGCTATCTAAATATCTGTGGAAAGCAACGCGAGACAGTCGTTCGTTCCCTTAACCCTACGAAAACCATATTGAGTATCTGAAAGCAGGTTGTTCGTCTCAACACATTTGTCCAGGCGGAAAAGGATCATTTTCTTCAGCAACTTTCGAATACAAGATAACATCGCGATGGGTCGATAGGAGTTGTGGTCGGACGTGGGCTTACCAGGTTTTTGAATGGCAATAACTCTCACCCGTCTCCAATCATCCGGTACAATGTTGAGTTCCAGAAACTGATTAAAAAAGTTCAACATGCGCCTCTTCGCGACGTTTGGGAGGTTTTTGAGCAAGTTGAAGTTAATCCTATCAGCCCCTAGAGCCGTATTGCCACACGAAAGGAGTGCGAGAGAGAGTTCTACCATTGAAAAGGGTTGTCTGTTCTCATCTATCGAATTCGTGGTTTCGCGGGGAATCAACCGTGCCGGCACAGAATCTGGACAAACTTTACGCGCGAATTTAAGGATCCATTGGTCCGAGTACTCCTCGCTCTCGTTGTTTGTAGTTCGATTACGCAATCTTCGCGCCGTGTTCCAAAGAGTACTCATCGACGTCTCGCGTGATAGCCCATCCATGAATCTTCGCCAGTATCCGCATTTCTTGGCCTTGATGAGGCTCTTAAGTTCGCGTTCGAGAGCCGTGTATACTTCGTAGTGCTCAGGTGTTCCACGTTTACGGAAAACTTTAAACGCGTCGGACTTTTTACGGTAAGCCTCGGTGCATTGCTGATCCCACCATGAAGAAGGAGGTTTCCTGCGAAATGACGTTCCTGGAACTGGTCGAGTTTGAGCTTGAAGTGCGCTGCCCAAGATCAGGTTGGAGAGGAAGCTATATTTCTCCAGCAGTGGAAGCTCTTCTACCGTCATTACGGCTTCACCTACTGCTGTCCTGAACTTTGTCCAATCAATGTAACGGGTAAGATCATACGTAAAGTTGATGGATTCCGACCAATTGTACCTTGTAGCAATGGAAATTTGTATGGGCAAGTGATCACTACCGTGGGGATGTTGAATCACATTCCATGTGCAATCCAACGATAATGAATTCGTACAAAGTGTGAGGTGTCATCTACTGCCAGGTGAGGATGGACCAGCCAAGCGTGTAACCTCTCCATTGTTAAGAACTGTCATATTGAAGTTGTCACAGAGGTCATATATCAAGAAAGATCGGTTGTCATCGTAGAGTTCCCCCCAGCCTGTACCGTGAGAGTTGAAATCTCCCATGATCAACCGTGGAGCTGGAATGAACAGAACAAATATCTGAAAGTTGTTTTCGGTTTATTTAGGCTCTAGGAGGAATATTAACGGAAGCAATGCAAAGGCTTTTGTTTATAATAACAGCCTGACATGCGACAACTTCAATACCTGGAATAGGAGAAAAATTTACTCTATAGAAGGAGTAGCACTGTTTGATCCACAAAAGTACTCCTCCTCCACGTGAATCCTCACGATCAAGACGAATTATATTGAAATTATGAAAAGGAAGATCGATTTCGGAAGAGAGCCATGTTTCACAAAGAGCGAATGCATCACAACCGGTATTGTGAGCTAAAGATTTGAATGATTCCAATTTAGGAATCAAACTTCGACAATTCCACTGCAGAACAGTGATCAAATCCCCGACCTCATTTGGAAAATTATCCATTGAAGGAAATAATAGCTGCAAGAAGGGGTAACTTGATTGTCAATTGCTTCAAAAAAGTTTTCACTGTGGGAAGCATTGCCATAACAATGCTTTTAAGAGGGTCAGAAATTTCGAGGTACTTGAAGATACCTTCGACAATGTCATCAAATGAGAACAGCCCTGTAGAGGAAGGGGCTTCTGTTCTTAAAAGTGGGGCATCAGGGGTTTTGGATGTCCCCGGGAGAGATGAAAATCCTGGGTGTAGTTAGTGCTACGAAAACCAGGTGGAATCGAATTTTCCTTTTTTCCACCTTTCCTTGAAATGGGCAGGCTGATTTGGGGCTCCTGTTCAGCAACTTTCCGTGGGCGGACGCGTCTTCGCTTCCTTGAAGCACCTTCCGGAAAAGTGAACGATGTTCCCTCTTCAGCCAAATCAAAGTCAGACTCGTCATCTGACAGAGGAGCAAAGGGATTTGTTTTGGCATCGGGTGATGCTGAGGCTTTTTTCACCATTTCCGCGAAAGATTGCCTGGAACGCTGTTTTAGCGAGCCTTCTTATTGTTCCCGCGTTGTTTGTACGCCGGGCACGACGAGAGAGCATGAGGAGGAGTTCCCTTGCAGAAAGCGCATTTTGGTGTGCTGTCTGCACAGGCGTCATCCTCATGTTTCTCCCCGCAGTTGGAGCAGCGTGCCTTATTGCCGGTCTTATGCCCCATCTGCTGGCATTTTTGTTAGATCATGACCCGAGGTACAAACAACTGCACAGGTAGTCGAAGTTTTCCCAACTCGACGTATTGAGGGAGGGCTGAACCAGAGAAGGTCACACGAAGTCTAACGGTGTGAACTTTTTTTCATCTTTAGTGATCGATACTGTGCCGAATTTTCGCACATCCAGTATCTTCACTGGAGAAAGCAGAGGGTTCTTGAAACGACTAACCGCCTGCTTCAAAAGGAGCTCAGGGGTCAAACTTGCTTCGGTGACCACACCTTCTATCTCAATACCTCGAGCTGGGATGTACACTCTATACTCGAGTGTAAAGAACTGAGAGACAGCAATCTCGTTATCCTGTTTCAGGTTGGACACAACAACCCGGAGTTTATTGGGTCTTATTTTAATAATTTAATTCACGGCCGAGAAACGTTTCGTCAGATCGTTCGAAATCTGATAAACATTCAGAGGTTTCGTTTTGGGCTGAAAGTAGACAACCCATGGACCAGCTGAATCATCTGGATAGGCCCGTGACCGGGCGACGTTTAGAGACACCTCATTACTTGGCGGCATGGATGAATCATCTTCCAACAAATCATCCATGTCGCACCCGTGGGAGCTTATGACGCTCAACCACTGAGGCAATTACAAAAACACACTTTACAATACAATTCAAAACAATAAAGATTAAGCTTAACACAAACGAAAACACAAAACGGAAATACAATCTATTCAGGGGAGAAGAGGAAAAACAAAACACTTATCTTATATGTATTGTTGAGCTGCTACTGCTGCGCTGCTGCGGTTGCTGCTGTCATGCTGTTGCTTGTGTGATGATGATGATGATGATGATGATGATGATAGTCGTCGTGGGGGAGAACGATATTTTTATCACTTTCTGTGTCGATGACTGGTCGTTCGATGGTCCTTCACTGGGCTCGCCTGGAAAGGCCACTTCCTTAGTTCCGAACGTCGCACTGTGGCACTATTGAACTAGCTGTTACTCCAGCTGTAGTGCAGAAAAAAAACCACGATCGCGGAGAATAAAAACAAAACGTAATTCGATTACGGAGCTAACAAGAGATGAACTTGCACACTCGAACGTTCGACAAGGAATGATCACTTGAGTCTGCAGAGTGTACGGTTGCACCATCACTCTCTGGTCCGTTGTTGCTTGTTTCCTCCTGAGAATTAGTGTTTAGCTCTTCATGCTTAATTTTTGACTGCGCGTCTGCTACTACATTATTTATGCCCGGTTTATACATCAATTCGTTATCATAACCCTGAAGTTCTAGTTTTCCTCTGAAATTTCTTTTATTTGCGTTGGTCAGTGGCTGATGATCCGTTACAAGTTTGAATCTTCTGCCCCATAGGGAATGTTCGAAATGTTTGACTGCCCAGTACATGGCTAAGAATTCCTTATCGGTTGTTGAATAGTTCTCGTCGGTCCAATTCAATGTCCTGGAAGCATAAGCAACCGGTCGACCTTTCCCGATGGGTCCTTGTGAAAGAACGGCCCCGATTGCAAAATCGCTTGCATCGGTTGTCAGGATGAATTCTTTTGAAAAGTCCGGGTAAATAAGTACAGGGCCTCTCATGAGAATTTCCTTGCATTTATTGAAACATGTTTTTATTTCTTTGGTCATTGCAAAGTCTTGGTCTTTTTTAAGGAGAGAGGTTAGAGGTTTAACCAGCTTAGCATAATCTTTGATAAATTTGCGCTAATATCCTAAGATTCCCAGAAATTGTCTAGCCTCTTTATCCGTTTTGGCAATGTCCAATTTTTAATTGTATCAATGTAGTCCTGGTTAGGTCTTACACCATTTTCAGAAACGGTATGTTCCAAGAATTGGACCTCTTTTCTGAAGAACTCACATTTGTCAAGTTGAAAGTCGTATTTTTCCGAATTGATGGAAAATGCGGTTTTTTCGATGTCTTCATCATCAAGTTGAATCTGATGGAAGACTGAAACAAGATCCATGGTCGAGAAATAACGTATTCTGCCAAGTTTGTCGAGTATGTCCGTTATTTCTGGTATAGGATATCGGTCACTTATTATTTTTTCATTTAGTTCCCGATAGTCTATTACCAGGAGATATGGACTCCCTTACGATTCTATCTTTCAGTAATTTGTCTACCTGCTTCCGAACTATTTCTTCAAATACCTTAGGGTACTTGTAAGATTTAGAATGAATAAGGATATTGTCTGTCGTTCTTATTTTATGTTTAATTTTATGCGTGAAAGTAAGTGTATCATCCTCGCAGTATAAAACTTCTTGTTGATGATTTCTTCTGGAGACGATGTTTCTTTAACATTCAGGTAAGAGTCTCTGATATTATATACTTAAGCATTGTAACTCAAAGGTACTTTTTCGATTTCATAATAATCATTTCCGAATTCTAGTTCATTGACATTTAATTCAAGTGGACATTCTTTAGTGTTTCTTTGTACCGCCATCACAGCTTTACCCTTTTTTTCCTCATATAGTCCTGGTAAAATGGTAAAATGTTGTGTATTTATTTCGTTCTCTATTATAAAAGATCCTTTTTGTTTTACCAGTATGCTGGTGAATTGGAACTCCTGTTCGGTTAGATTTATTTTGTGTTGTTCGGGCATCATTTTTTTCATTTCGATCATTTTTCGTCTAATTTTTAATGTGTTGTCCACTGTTTTTATGACAGCTTTAAGGCAGTGTTTCATAACCAATTAGACCTTCGAAAAATTTACCTTGGAATATAATTGGAATTTTCCATCACTTTTCTGGTCTGTCTTTTTGAGTGATTTGAAAATTTATTTCGTCTGTGATGAAGCATTCATCATCGTCTGAGTCAAACATTGGGTCTTCCGTCAACTCCTTTGTCAGTATGTCGTCTGGTTTTTCCTCGAGTTGATTTGTCTGTTGTGCATGATTCACTTGCATCTTGGAGACGTGTGTCATTGATACATGTTTTAAATATTCCCGAATTATGTATTGGATGCCCTGACTGTTGGTAAATGTTGGTTGGAATAGCATTTTTGTTGTTTTGAAATCTAGTATTTGAATTAAATCCAGTGGCGTTCAATGATTGCTGGTAGTTGTTGCATGAATTTCCACCCTTAGTACTTTGAATTTTGGAGTTATCCGAAATCTGTCTGTTTTCCATTTTTTGTCTGAATGAGACGTTTGTTTTTTGGTTTTAATTTTCAGGGCCCTCTCCCGTTTTTTCGGGGGAAAGCCCCCAACCAACCTTGCCAATTTTCCCCCGTTTAAGCCGTCTATGTACCTCGTAAGGGTCATAAGGCTAATTAATTTGTTAACCGCTTCAGTTGAGCCCTTATAATCATCCATCTGCGCTGCTGTTGACTTTATTGCGGTATCGATGGATTTCAACTTGTGGAAATATTCACTTATCGACTTCTTCCCTTGACGTATGTAGAACTATAATTGAATGTGGGAAGTTATGTCCCGTTTATCCCCGAAAGCATGCAAAAGTACACTGATAGGCAAAATAAAGTGCCCACCTCTTCGTTTTTTCAATTTCTCTCATTTACTTGGTTCAAATTAGAGTAAACATACTGTATTTTTTTTATTATCTTATTTTTTATATTCTTTTTAAGTTTCACTTATGGAATACTGAAAAAAAAGGAGTTTTACTTAAAGAAAAAAAAAAATCAATTTGTGTTTAAAAAAAAACAGTGATAAAATAAAGTGCCCACTTCAAAAATCGATATGTTTTCGATAAGTTTCTATTGGAAGACCCCTCGATTGTTTATGTTTTGATATTTTGACATGTTTTGAAGCAAACGGCTCAACCTGGTGCATTTGTATACGTGATTGCATTTGATTCAATTGAAAAAAATGGAGAACGCAGTGCTTTCGAAAGCAATTCCCTTGTGTATCCGAAAATTGGTCGTTCGTGATGTGCAAAACGGTAAATCGCACCGGGCTGTCGCTAAGAAGTACAGTATCAGTAAGGCAGCGCTTGGCAAAATTCTTCTGAAGCTTAAAACGTTTGGATCAGTGGTGGATCGCCCTGGCAGAGGCAGGAAGCGGAAAACGGATGCGAGAACGGATACCAAGATCATGCGCGAAGTCAAGAAGAACCCGAAGGTAACAGTCCGCGAGATCCAGGAAACCCTTCAGTTATCAGTTTCCGGTCGAACTGTTCGTCGCCGTCTCGTAGCACAGGGGTTGAATAGCAAACTTGCCCGGAAGCGCCCATTTATCAGCAAGGCAAACAAAGCCAAACGGCTTAAGTTTGCTAAGGAGCATGCTGATAAGCCCCTAGAGTTCTGGAAAACGGTTCTCTGGACAGACGAATCAAAATTCGAGCTGTTTAACCGAAAGCGGTGGGTTCGTGTTTGGTGCAGATCGGGAGAGGAGCTTCAGGAGCGCCACATCCAAGGCACGATGAAGCATGGAGGAGGAAATGTGATGGTCTGGGGGTGTTTTTCGTGGGGTGGAGTGGGAAACATTGTGAAAATCGACGGGATAATGACGGCAGATTCTGACATCAACATCCTGCGAGAAAATCTGGAGGTTTCGCTGATCCAGACGGGCCTTGAAGAGAAGTTCGTATTCCAGCAGGACAACGACCCGAAGCATACTGCCAAGAAGACCAATTTTTTCTTCCGGTCTTGTCGGATCAAACCGCTGGAATGGCCTCCACAAAGCCCGGACCTCAATCCCATCGAGAATTTGTGGGCGATTCTCGATGCCAGGGTTGACAAAACTGGTGTTACCATTAAAAATAACTATTTTGAAGCCCTGGAGCGCGCCTGGGAAGAGCTAGATCCACAGCACCTAAAGAACCTGGTCAAGAGCATGTCGAAGCGCCTGCAGGAGGTCCTGAAGGCCAAAGGAGGACACATCAATTATTGAAATGCTTTTATTTTACTTGAATTTATGTTTTCTGTAGCCTAAATGAAGTGGGCACTTTATTTTGTCACTGTGTTTTTTTCAACACAAATTGATTTTTTTTTTCGTTGAGTAAAACTCCTTTTTTTTAGTATTCCATAAGTGTAACTTAAAAAGAATATAAAAAATAGGATAATAAAAAAAATACAGTGTGTTCACTTTAATTTGAACCAAGTAAATGAGAGAAATTGAAAAAAACGATGAGGTGGGCACTTTATTTTGCCTATCAGTGTATATCTGTTATTTCGTTTCTCTCGCTTCTCCAACTATTTTTGCTTTCACCACTCGCAATATCTGTTTGTACGATGGTTCTAGTTCGAAATCTTCAAATAAATCGAGCGCTTCTTGTGTATCTTTAATCCAAGCAAGCGTCTCTCTACTGTTGCCATTAAACTCGGAATTGATTTTAATCTGATCCGGTATTTGAAAGTTTAGGAAAGGATTATGTGCCTTCTTTTGAAGGGCGTAGCAATTAGGCTATTTTGATTATTTGTAAGCTGAGCGACTTGCGCCAACAGCTGTTCTGCGGTTATTCCTGCCGGTGCAGTAACTGATGCAGCACTTGTTTCGGTGTTTGATTCCGACATAGTACTGTATAATATTTTGCACTCCGCGATAAAGAAACGATACCCGACTAAAATGTTTCTTCTCCTTTTGAACTAAATTCACTTGCTTGCTTTTAATTCGCACTTGCTCTTGTATGTTTAGACCGGCTTGAGTGCTCGCGTCTGTTAAATTTTCTGTTTGTGTCACCCAGAGAAATTGAAATCACTAGGGTTATTTGACTCGCGCCCTGTTGCTTCACTTATGGACACGTTTAAACTGTGCTGTTGCGTGAATTAGGAAAGATTTGTTCGAATTCAATATTCACTCTCACTCGAAAAATACGTTCACTAATAGATCACCGTTTATATACACTTCATACGATTACTAGTAATTTTTTTGGTAGTTACAAGATGATTCGTTTCATCAGGGAGTTTGAATGTATGTTCTAAGTGGCGGGGTCAATTCTCCTGATAGCCTCGAATCCTGGATGTTCGCTCTAAAATAGCTTCTGCTGGATTATCAGATGTCTTCCGTACCCTCCGTCAGACGTAGAATTGGTCCTCCGTCGTAAACTTGATGAATTGTGATATAAGATATTCGCTCCAACACCACTTTTCTACTTCGTTTAACCACTTGAACTGCCGACTCCGCCAATAATGCCGTGATATTCCGCGGTGTTATAAAAAAAACCTTATTCACTTAAACACTGTTTAATTACTATTTGCTTTATCCGTACACTTCAGACTAATTGAATTTCCTTCCTGCTAAACCTTTTATTAACTAGACCTATCTAGTCAGTAAAACCAATATCGTCCGATGCGTTGTCACCTGTCGTCGTCCACGTCGTTCCTTTGGTCGGTTGCCATGCTGGTTCTGCAGTTTTTCGGTGCATCATCAATTTGACGATGGCTGTGGCTATGATGACGCGGGTTCGCTCCTGTTACCATGCGTCTCTGGTGATGTAGTTGATCTACCGAGTAGGGTGTTCCATAGTTGACGAGTTTGAATTACAATCTATAGTATACTGATATTAAAATGACCCGTGCATCAATAATCAAAATTCAGATCCTCAAATTCGAGCATCCTTAATGGAAAACAAAAAGTCTTATTGTCTTGTCGTATGTGGTGTTTGTAGCTTTTAAGATGGTGAATGAAAAATAATGGATTAAATGCAGATGAAAATTTAGGCTACTTCTGGACCACAGCCGAGATTTCATCTCAATTGGTTCTCGAGAAAATGAAAAGCAAGCCCCCATGACCATTTTGTATGCAAATTAGGCTTTGGTGATATTGTATTGTCTGTCACTGTATATATATGTATAAATATATACATATATATATATATATATATATATATATATATATATATATATATATATATATATATATATATATATATATATATATATATATATATATATATATATATATATATATATATATATATATATATATATATATATATATATATATATATATATATATATATATATATATATATATATATATATATATATATATATATATATATATATATATATATATATATATATATATATATATATATATATATATATATATATATATATATATATATATATATATATATATATATATATATATATATATATATATATATATATATATATATATATATATATATATATATATATATATATATATATATATATATATATATATATATATATATATATATATATATATATATATATATATAGATATATATATTTATTTATATATATATATATAAATATATATATATTTATAAATATATATATATATATATTTATATATATATAAATATATATATATATATATATATATATATATATATATATATATATATATATATATATATATATATATATATATATATATATATATATATATATATATATATATATATATATATATATATATATATATATATATATATATATATATATATATATATATATATATATATATATATATATATATATATATATATATATATATATATATATATATATATATATATATATATATAAATATATATATATACATAAATATATATAAATATATATATATATATATATATATATATATATATATATATATATATATATATATATATATATATATATATATATATATATATATATATATATATATATATATATATATATATATATATATATATATATATATATATATATATATATATACATATATATAGATATAGGAAAAAATATAGTTGAAAAAAAAAGTTGTCCGATTTTGCTCAAAATCGCTTGGTATGTTTTTCATCGAAAATAATTCGTATTATTTTATTTTATTTATTTTTAAATGAGGTATCGAGTTACCAGAAAAATTGATATTTTTCGAAATTTTTTATTTAAAAAAAATCATAACTTCTGAACCACTGGATTGATTTGCAATAATTTTTGATGAATAGAAAGCTCATTATTTTTTCTTTTTATTAAAAATACTTGTAAAAATGATTAGTTAACTCAAATTTGCTAAAATGGTCAAAATATTAGTTTTTTTATGAATTTTGAAATGTTGAACCACAACGACTATTTATTTTTATATTTTTTTATGAAAATTCAAAAACATAACATATCAAAAAATAAGAAATGTTCATCGAGCCGTTTTTAAATTTCAACTTTTTTGAAAATTTTAAGTTTCTTGCCCATACTCACATGGAATGAGCATCATTTTCCATAACTTCAAAATAACTGCTGGAATCATTTCATTGAAGTTATCCAACTTATTCCTAATAAATTCATGATAACCATGTTTACAAATCTAGTTTTATTCGTGAAGTAATGTACCCATCAAAAGTAGGGGAGGCTGGTCCAATTCTGACCCCATTAAATGAAGAACTATAAGAACTATAAATCAGCCTCAAATTGTTTAAAAGCAGAGACCAACATTGCTAGGGTATACTCAGCCATGGTTTACGCAATAACTGGAACCACAATGGTCCGTTAGCGTCCAAATTCGGCATGAGTGCTCATAAGAATTGCAGAGGCACTCATGCATAATTTGAGTTGTAAACGACTGAGTAAACTTAACTCATATTTTGAATTATTCCACATTAGTGTTATTTTGAGTGAACCGAACTGAAACTAGAATACTGTAGAACTGTAGAATATTTTTTCTCAAATTTAGTCAAGTTAAAAAATCAATTTTGAAGTCCAAAAAACACAATTTCTCCGACCAATGCAATCTACGTTGAAATTCTTTGTAAGAAATCTCTTTTTTTATTTTATAAAAATGGTAACCCCCCCCCCACAGGCTTCCCCCCCCCCCCCGGTAGCCCCTTTTCCTGGTGCTTTTCGGGGGTCCCCCTCCCCCCCCAACCCCCTCCCCAAAAAAATCAAAAAAGGGAAAAAATTTTTTTTTGTAGTCAAAGGAACATATATTAGTCCTTATTACATTTTATGCCTTGTGATGATGATGATGATGATGTAATACTACCATCTATTGCAGCAAGGAAACTTTCCATAGCAGTGGAATAATCTGAAAAACGATTTGATCAGGATTCTATTATTGTATGTGATCATCAAGCTCCTGTATGAAGGGCCAAAAACGTTTGGGCGGGCCCGTAAGCAGAGACACTTACGCGAAACCCGCGAATATAGGGAAAAGAATCTCCTTCCAAAAGCAAGGTCACACTCACAGCACTAGAATCGAGCCCTCGATTGACAGAATAAACCCAATAGATGGGGTCGAAGAGCCCGCCCTCGTTCCACGAAATGTTAACAATAGGGAAGAGGCAGTCCCATGCTCCCTATCCAAATCGTTTTACTTGGGTGCCCTGATGGTCCCTCCCTTTCCCCGTTATATGTTATTTAATATATAATATATTTTGTACACAACAAATTAAGATACCATTATAGACAAAAATGCTAATTTATTCAAATTTCAAACTTGAATGGATTGTTACTGAAAAATAAATAAAAGTTAGATTTGTATCAATATCCTACTAGTCCTGGGAAAGCTGAAAACAGAATAGATCATTCGAAATATAAAAGATAAAATTTCAATAAAAGATATTATTTTATAAAACATAGTAATATTTGTAATATGTTTCTTTGTACTGTTCTAGCAACATTTCAAAGATAGAGTGAACGAAGAGTCCGGTGGGATAATTTCTGAAAGAAATGGCTTATCTTACCATAATACCACAAACACAACATTAAAATATAATCCTACATTACGTATAAGCACATGCCAGCCTTTTATGAATATAATAGTTGAAGTTCAGAAGTGCAATTTTAAATAAAATGGTATGCTGAAATGCTGAGATACAAATTCCGCCTTTGATACCTGGCATGTTGCTCCCGGCTCTTACATAGTTTTGGAATGCAAAGATGATTCCAAAGCGTGCTGAAATTATTAGTAAAATGAGAATAGAAAATATAGAATATGATTTAAAGGTATAAGATCTTCGGTCGCACCCCCTCACTTCGCTATTGTCAGATTGACAACATTGCCCAGGCTACGCCAACCAGCGTCTCCATGTTTCAGCTGGCAGTCTTTTGTGATCATATGACTCGTGGAGGCGTGAGGTAGGAACTTGTGAGGACGAGAGGTCGGTCGCACCCTCCTTCGAAGTTGTCAACTCACCATTTGAAGCCCATATTACATTTTATGCCTTGTGAAAAGTGACAATACTCGGATTGTGCCACCGAGGATGAGCTTGGAATAAGGAAAACATGGTTAGTCTTCATATATGTGAATTCTCATTTTCTATTTAATGTTCTATAGTTTGAATTAGTTATGACTAGGGTTCTGATGCATGGTCAGTATCGGAGTCATTGTTTGTTTTGTTTGCAATGAATCCGGTGTTGACTGATAAAGGGGCGCGCCTTTGAAGAGTGCTGTCACTCACAAAGTGTTTAAATAGCGGAAACTTTCAATAATAGTCGATTCATTGCCAACAAAACAAACAAAGACAACTGTAAAAAACACCGAATACTTCATCATTTCTCAAGAGTGATGAAGTAACTCGACATGCACTAAACAAAGGATACGGGATATACTACAATAAATCAAATTACTGGTCGCAGTGGTTTATGTCCCGAACAGAGGAAAAAAAATCAGAGGCTTCAGACCACTAGAAGATCCGATTAAGAAATGATTCGGTGTTAAGGCAGGTTCTGACTCGTTATCGATAGGGATGTACGTAGGCGGTCTAGAGTTTATAATGCTTTCGATTTTTAATAGCGTTGTACGGAGAACCTCGTCGGTGGGAAGTCGAGGAAATTGCATTTGTCCTAGGATTTTCTTAATCGACCGTATTAAACGTTCCCAGCTTTCACCCATATGGGAACTGTTAGGTGGATTGAACGACCACTCAGTTTGACTTGTGACAAACTTTTTCATTAATTCTGAGTTATCAATGGTTTTCACAGCTTCTCTATGCTCCCTGTTGGCTCCAATAAAGTTGGTACCTCTATCACTTTAAATGCAGACAAGTGTACCACGTCTTGCCATAAAGTTTCGTTTGGTCATTATACATGAGCTTGTGTTCAGCGTGTGTGCAATTTCTAAATGAACTGCCCTTACTAATAAGCAGGTCATGAGAACCCCCCACCGCTTCTCAACCCGTCGTAAAAACGGTAACCGCCATGAGACCGAAGTAGTCGATTCCAACATGAGAGAATGGTAGAGCATATGCTTCAAGCCTAGTTAATGGCAAATCTGCCATTTCCGGTGATCTAGGCAAAGCAGTGTTGTTTTTACATCTTTGACATCCTTTTCTAACCTGGTGACACACTCGACGCAATCTGGGTATCACGTATTTTTGACGAAGTTCATTTACAACCGTTTTGTTGTTACAATGATGATACTTCTCGTGCGTGTATAGCACTACAAGTTGTGTCACGTGATGTTCTCTGGGAAGCTTCTACCTCGTCTCCCCATCCTAATCAAGTCTCTTTCGTCGATGTATGGTGACAAGTTGTAAATACGACTAGTTTTAGGTAATACGTACTCACTAACCTTATCCGATTGGGATGCTAACTGTACAATAACAGTCTCTTCTGCGTATGATGACCGTTGTGCACATTGGTAGACATAACATTCTGCTAATAGTAATTCTTCTTGCGTTACTGGGCCAACTAATTTCGGCTGTTCAGCCAGCTTTCTCCAAATGTTCGAAGGGAATCTTTGAATAGAAACAATTCGACGTTACAGGCACCACCAGCTCAAAAAAATTTCTACTGTAACCACATTTTCAATAATTGAATGGTGATTTACTGTACGGTGGAGTTCTACAGTTGAGACATGTTGATTAGTTGGTGGCCCAGGCAATTCAGCTTTCGGTTTCCACAAGAATTCCGGTCCGCGGAACCAGCGTCCCGATGGTGTAAGATTAAGCGCTCGTTGCACATTTTTTCGAGAAGGTAACCAATTCCATTCCGAAATTTTGGTCGTCTCCAATATCTCACCAACTCTAAATCCAACAAATTGGCTAAATCTTCGATGATCCGATGCTAACCAATACAAAACATCTCTGGAGTCAGTCCAAAAATATCGCTCCTAGATTTTTGGCCGATGATTTTCAGCGATACTTTTTGCCAGCCGGGCACCAATGACAGCTGCTTGGAGCTCAAGGTGGGGTACCGAGACGAATTTTAGGGGTGCAACACGTGTCTTCGTTGTTATTAAAGAACATTCAACTACTCCATTCTCTTCGAACCGCAAATAATCAACCGCTGCATAACCTTCTATGCTAGCATCAACAAATATATTCAGCTGAATTTTAATGGTTTCCACGTTATGGGAAGCCTTGATGCGAAAGCATCTTGGTATGGACACGTCTTCCACTTTGGGCAGTTCCCTGAGCCAAGTTCGCCATTTTTGGAATTGTACTTAACCGATTGGCTCGTCCCACTCAGTACCGCTATGCCATATTTCTTGAAGAAAAACTTTAAGGTACATGAGAAGGTTTCCAAGCAAACCTAATGGATCAAATATAGTCATAAGGTTTCCCAAAATTTCCCTTTTTGTGGGCACTCTATTTCCTACCTAAAGTTCTTGATCGTGATTTTTTGACACTCGAAACGTGAAAACATCGGAAGCAGTGTTCCACCACATTCCTTCCAAGACCTTTCCAGTGGCTAATTCAGCATCGATATTGAGGTTTTTGTCCGAGAGGTTTTGCTCATTAAGCAACTCTGATACACGACTTGAATTGGACAACCATCCACGTATTTCAAAGCAGGTCCATGGATGTATTGAATCTGACGAATTAGTTCTAATGCTTCAGCTTCCGTCTCCACGCTGCTCAGAAGGTCGTCCACGTAATGATCTTTTATAATGGCTTTTACTGCTCGGAAATATTGGCTTTCAAATCGCTGTGCATTTGTGTTCTTAACGAACTGCGCATAGCACGGAGAGCATGTTGCACCAAATGTCATTACCTGCACAACACAGACAGACAAGCTGGATCCGGGTGCTCCATTATACCAAAAAAATCTTTGACAATGCTGGTCGAGTGCATTCATCGAGACTTGCAGAAACATTTCTCTTATATCTGCGGCTATCCCCACAAAGAAATCACGAAATCGCTCTAGTACAGCAACTAACGATGCCACTTGATCAGGACCTTTCAATAGGAAGGAATTCAGAGATGTTCCTCGTGCCTCTGCAGCTGCATCCCAAACAATCCGGATCTTTCCAGGTTTATTAGCGTTGGCTACTGGAAAGATAGGTAGATACTACACTCGTGGTGGAGGCGTCTTCAGATTGTCTTCCGTTAGCTCGCGAATATATCCTTTCTCCACGTAATCTTCAATTTTTGAACGCATGGCAATGGCCAATTCTGGTTCTCGCCGCATGCGTTTCTCCAGACACTGAAAACGTTTAAGTGCCATGGGTTGACTGTCTGGCAACTGTACATCCTCATACTTCCATAACAGGCTTGTCTCGTATCTTTGCCTTTTCAGCTTGGTGTTACTTCGTAGTATGTCCAATGCTCGTTTATCTGCTTTTGACAATAGCGGTCGACTTGGAGCTTGAATGCCGATACTGTAAAACGAAAAGTAATCCTTTACAGCAAAGTGTAGAGCTTCGCATTGGCAAATGTGAAAATTGTGCTCCATTCGTCCTTCCATATGTTCTCCAGTAGAACATGGTCCATAAACTATCCATCCTAGTGGAGTTTTTGCCGCCACTGGTTGGTCTTCTTCTCCTTCTTTGCAGTCCAATAAACGTGCTAGATGAATGTTGTCCATTCCGATAATAATTTACGATCTAAAGTTTTGGATACGAATCCATCGGGAGGTCGACTAGGTGGCGATAATGTTGACATAGGTCATCGATCACGAGGACTGGGCTGGTAATTGCAAGCTTTTCACTGTATGGATATTAGTCATACGATTTCTCTTCGCTGTGCGTCCTTGTGTTCCCGATATTTCAATGGCACACCTCACAGAGTCCTTTTCGTATCTATTTTGACCACCTATCCAAATGATGCAGAGCGAATAAGGCTCCCCAGCAACGTTCAGCTCTTCCCAAAGGCTGTGTTCCACAAGAGAGCACGTAGATCCCTCATCTATGAACGCGAAAGTTTTAAAAGCTCTCTCTTTGATATGTAAGGTTACTTCAACGCAATGAGGTCTATACAGGTGGCGAAGAGCATGGTGTTTGTCGGTATTAGTAACGAAAAATGAGTAAACAATCCATGATTTCGGGTAGTGACAAGCGAATGATAACAAAGCAAGTCTAGTTTTTGTCCGCATCCTTTTAGTGCACAAGAAGGCATTTTTCAGCCGAAACCTACAAAAACTACACCAATTACCGAAAATAAACATTCCACCTTGTGATTTGCTGCTATTGTAAATTGATGTTTTTGGAGATCTACGTCACTCATGTTTACAAAAAACAGGCTGTGCATCATCTCACGAATACAATGACAGTATTTTGCATTACACTAATACAACTTAACCACTTCTTCTCCACCTGTATAGACCTCATTGACTTCAACGTACTTCAACAACACAGTACCAATACAACAGTGGTATATATTGCAATGCTGGTTTGCGTTCAATGGGCCTACCCCTTGGTTTCTGTAAGAGGTGTTAAGATTGGAAGTATTTCTATTGTTTCCGTTTCGGAGTTCATCATGCAGCAGTGGGTGATGAAGGAATGTAAACCCGTCCTTGTTACATGGTTGATTCACTTCACAGGCACTGACATGTTTTTTGAGGCATTTTCTGCGTATTTTATTGTTTTTGATCAGCGTCCAGCGAGCTTGCGTATTCATTTCCAAGAACGCACTGCAGTCGGTGATAGTGGCACATCTTCCTCCACAACCAAAGCAGCATTTCCCTTCGCTATTCTGTATCGCTTCATTGTGGGTATGCAGGTATACTTCGTCTTTATTTCGGAGTTTTTCCAATTTTGAACAACTAGGTCCGGTAACTTTGCTCAATGCATCTACAAGGTTTCCGATCCAATCACTAAAATCATTTAACGTTACAGCGTTCTTCAATTGGCGATGCAATGCCCAATTCATTTTGATTGTGGGTAGCAAGAAGTCAGTAAGTTCGTGCAGTAAAGCGACATTATAAAGGCATTCTTTCATACGACATGCTTCTATTGTAACGCATAACTTTGCACGGCGATACCGAAGTCGATAATAATCTCCATCCTATCTGCCTTTGGGTTTGGCATCATGCGTTTACGTTTGATCATTGTTTCAACGATTATCTCAGGGTTCCCAAATAGGGTTTTGAGTCGGTACATTATCGTGGAGACATTCTCAGGATGAAGAAGTAAACTTTCCACTGATGAAAGCACTCGATCGTACAAACTTCTCTCCAATCTATCTAGAAGTTCATCGTTACCGAATGCATACATTCTAGTTGTTCGCTCATATGCAGCTATAAATCGCGGCCAGTCCTCAGGATCCTCTCCAAACTTGGGTAAATCTTTCACGGTCTGACGTGCAGCCAGGTGCGATCTGGTTAGGTGCATTTCTGGTGGGTTCAGCGATTGATATTTTGGTAACGGCGTTTCATCTAAAACTGTAGATTCTAGAGAATCCTCTCCCAACTCATTTGTGTTCTTCAACTACTCTTTTATTTTCACCATTGTATCCGGAGCTGTTTCTTCGTCCTCCGTTTCACTACCGCTCGCCTCTAATAACGTCTTTTCCAGCTCCAACCGCTCTTCCAACTGCTTTCGTTCCAATTGTTGCTTGACCTCCAGTGCTTTCAACTGATGTTCTCGTAGCTTTGCTGAACGGATTGAATGCTTCGATGATTGGCTTTTGTTGTCTAAATTTAATTTGACTGCTGCAACCTGTGGCTCCTGCACGCGCTTCTTCTTTGTACCAATGTATCGAGGTGCTCCAGTGTTTACGAAATTCATAGCTTGTTGCTGGATTTGCTGTATCTGAAGTTTATGTTTGCTTCTCTCTTCTGAAAGAATCTGGTGCATAGCATTCAATTGTTCTAGGAGTGTGCAGTTTTTTTTTTAACTCTTTATTTATTCCAAATTTTTACATTATTTTACATTCATATATTAACCTAGGTGATCCTGCTAAGTAATTAACATTTCAACCTTATATGCTATCATTTATATCTAATTGTGTTAATATTATTTTTACTTTGTCTATGCAGTATTTTTAACAGGGTTCCTTTTGCCTGCGTGTAAGAATAATTATTGATTTCTTAAAACTAGTTCTTATCTATAGAGAGAATTGATCATTGCAATTGAAGACTGCAATGATTTTTGTCTAAAATTATGAATTATTTTGTTGGACATTTCTTCTAGAGTCTTAACGTTTGAAATTCTATGTAATTCAATAGTACTGAACCAGGGTGGCAGCTTTAAAATCATTTTCAGAACTTTGTTCTGAATCCTTTGAAGTGCTTTTTTCTTAGTAGCACAACAACTAGACCATATTGACACAGCATAAAGCATGGCCGGTCTAAAGATTTGTTTGAATATTAGAAGTTTGTTCTTCAAACAAAGTTTGGATTTTCTGTTTATAAGAGGATATAAACATTTTATATATTTTTTACATTTGGCTTGAATGCCCTCAATGTGATCTTTAAAAGTTTATTGTTGATCAAGTATCAGTCCAAGATATTTTACTTGATTTGACCAAGAAATTGGAACTCCGTTCATAGTGACCATTTGACTATTACTTGGTTTAAAAAATGCAGCTCTAGGCTAGTGTGGGAATATTATAAGTTGAGTTTTGGAAGCATTAGGAGAAATCTTCCATTTTTGAAAATAATCTGTAAAAATGTCCAAGCTTTTTTGTAGCCTCCTGGATATAACACGAAGACTTTTTCCTTCAGCGGAAATGCCTGTGTCATCAGCAAAGCAAGATTTTTGACAGCCCTGAGGTAAATCAGGGAGATCTGAAGTGAAAATGTTATAAAGTATTGGCCCAAGAATGCTACCTTGAGGAACACCAGCTCAAACAGGCAATTGATCAGATTTAGAATTCTGATAATTTACTTGCAAAGTTCTATCAGTTAAGTAGTTTTGAACTAATTTCATGATATAAAGCGGAAAATTGAACTTTTTCAGTTTTGCAATCAAACCTTCATGCCAAACACTGTCGAATGCTTTTTCTATGTCTAGAAGAGCAACTACTGTGGAGCAGCCTTCAGCTTTGTTTGAACGAATTAAATTTGTAACTCTCAAAAGTTGATGCGTAGTTGAATGCCCATGGCGAAATCCAAACTGTTCATCAGCAAAAATTGAGTTTGTATTGATGTGAAGCATCATTCTATTCAAAATTATTTTTTCTTAAAGCTTACGTATTGAAGAAAGCAAACTGATTGGTCGGTAGCTAGAAGCTTCAGCCAGATTTTTGTCTGGCTTCAAGATAGGTACGACTTTTGCATTTTTCCATTTATCTGGAAAGTGGCATACTTCTGTTAAATAGTTTTACCAAGAAAGACAAAGTACTCTCAGGGAGTTTTTTGATGAGGATATAGAAAATTCCATCATCACCTGGTGCATTCATATTTTGAAATTTTTTAGTTATAGTTTTTACTTCATCCAAATCAGCTCCCCAAGAATCATCAAAAATATTTTCTTGTGAGAAAATGTGATGATGTGATGTGATGTGTGATAAGAACCCACCATCAGTGCAAGGATTACCTATGGCTGCAGGACTATTCTCCGCAGGTTGTTCTGAGAGAATAGCCTACGTGATGGCTTCTTGTAGCAGGGTCAGCCGATCTCAGTGAGGACCTTCGGAAGACTACGGCCAGAAGGCCGCATGTCTTCGCATGACAAGGGACTGGCGACTCCACGAACCCTTGTCCAGTCAACAAATCCTTCGACTGCCTTAGGCTACCCCCCCTTGGGCAATCCCCGTTATATAGTTGTTATAGGAACATTGGAAATTTTTAGCATAAATGACTTATTAAATAAAAAAAAATAATAAAATGATAAGACAAAAAGAAAATTTCACGGCTATACTGAACTTGAGATTCAATTAACACATTTTATTTGTTTTTATTTGCACTAGTAGCTGTACTGGGATATTGCAAATTTCTACTGTTCCTAATAATATAGTTGTGGGCAATAAAATAAGGAAGGATCTTACCAAAAAATTACAATTCAAATAACTTACCATAACAGCATATCAGTCTCTATGTTGCATGATAAAATCAAGGGATACTACTTTCCAACGCATCTTCCGCTGCATGTTATTCGTATAGGACTAATTTGCTTTTATAGACTGATCCAATATGAATGGATCAAGAGCTTAACTGCATATACTGTGCTGGTTTTTACAAGGTCTCACTCTTCTCATATTGAAAGACATCATGAAAGACCCAATTGCTATACATACAAATTTTACATGGAATTTTACACTATACAAATTAAATTACTTGGCTATGTAAAGAGCAGCTACAGTAAGTCAATGCGCTTCCAACCGTTCACTTACCGAAAACCCAACCACCTCTTGTTGCATTATTAAATCCTCGTAAATTTAAATTTAAAATGACAGTAAGTGTAGTGATAGTAAAGTGATAGCAGCAATTCACTATCAATTCAGTGATAGTAAAGTAATAGCATCAATTCACTAAAATCTCGGTTTGAGGTATCCTGAAAAAGTTTGTTACATCTATTGAAATTTAATAATTTTATTTTACTCATATTTACTGGTCACTATTTGCTGCTTGATGCTGATTTTATAACCTCATCTATGAAGTAAAATCAATAAAACCACAATTATCAAATATAATAATATTGTGAGTAATGATAAAGTAATGACAAGGATTGAACTGTAAAATCAGACACAAGCTAAATGAATACAGCGCTGTATGAATCATATCCGCTCGAATTTGGTATAATGTTCATTTGCAAAACGGTAATGAAAAATATATTCAATAATAATTGCAAAAGCCTATCACCGACTCCGTTGCCACCTTCTGACATCTAATGGATTGTTACTGAAAAATAAGATATAGATCATTCCAAAAATCAAAGATGAAATTTCAGTAAAAGATATTATTTTATAAGACATGTTGTAATATTTTTTCTTCATACTGTTCTAGTAACATTTCAAAGATAGCAATTGGAGTAATCGAAGAGTCCAGTTTGATGATATCTGAAATAAAGGGTGTATTCGATAAAAATGGCACAACCATATATACTCATCAAAATTAAACTGATTATCGGATTTTCTTGAAATTTTCAGGGAATGAAGAACTACTAATGAGTTTTGATTAACAACATTTGTTTTATTCAATTTCGTCTCCCATCCCGAATGCCCGCACCTTCCTTTTCACTCCACCCATCAAATTTTGTACAACCGATTTTCCCAGTGTTTTTGTTGTTTTTACCCAAATTTTCTTCAATTCTAGCTCTGTTTTTATAGTTTTGGGATGTTCGCAAAGTTCCGTTTTCATAATTGCCCAGAATTTTTCAATTGGACGAAGTTCCGGTGAATTTGGTGGGTTCATATCCTTTGGCACAAAATTGACTCCGTTGGCTCGGTACCACTCCAATACGTTTCGAGCGTAGTGGCAGGATGCTAGATCAGGCCAAAACAGAGTTGATCCTTTGTGCTTCTTAATGAATGGCAAGAGACGCTTCTTAAGGCACTCTTCCGTGTAAATCGCACCGTTTATTGTTCCGGAAGTGATGAAGGGAGCACTTATTTCACCACATCCGCAAATCGCCTGCCAGATTAGAAACTTCTTTGCAAATTTCGATAGTTTCTTCTTTCGAACATCCTCCGGAACATCGAACTTCGACTTGGCAACGAAATATTCTTGCCCAGGAAGTTGACGGAAGTCGGCCTTGACGTATGTTTCGTCATCCATCACGATGCAACCGGATTTGGTGAGCAGCTTCGTGTAAAGTTTCCGGGCGCGGGTCTTCGCAGTGATGTTTTGTTTTTCATTCCGGTTTGGGGCTTTTTGCACTTTGTAAACATGTAACCCAGCACGCTTCATGGTTTTCTGGACAAAACCGACTGACACCTTAGACTTTTTAGCGACATCTCGAATTGACATGTTTGGACGGTTCTTGAATTGTTGTACGACTTTCCTGGCCATTTTTCTGTCCATTGGACCACTTTTACGACCACTCCCTTCCTTCCTTTGGACACTCAGACGCTCCTTGAAGGTTCTTATTACACGAGACACAGTTGTATTTGCAATTCCAAGCCTTTTAGCAATCCACCGGTGGGACGCCCCTGGATTTTGATTGTGAGTGCACAAAATTTTCTCACGGACAATTTCTTGTTTCGACGACATGACTGGAACTACTGAATGTATAACTATGAAACTTGGCAGATGTAAATAATACACTATGAATAAGATCTACTCAAATTTCTAGGTTTTTTACTCATACGATTCAAAAGTTACAGAAGATTTTCTGTGTGCCATTTTTATCGAATACACCCTTTAAATGGCTTATTTAATAATAATACCACCAAACAGAATATTTAAATATAATCCTTTACTGCTTAGAAGCACATGCCAGTCTTTTATGTATTTTGTGAAAATAATTTTTTTTTTTTCGTCTTATAATTTCATGAAAAATAAATTGAGCCTTTTATGCTTGTCATGTTGCTCCAGGGTCTTACATGGTTTTGGAGTGCAAAGATGATTCTTAAGCGTGCTGAAATTATTACTAAAAGAGAATGGAAAATATACAATATGATTTAAAGGTACACTATCTTCAGTCGCACCCCCTCACTTCGCTATTGTCAGATTGACAACATTGCCCAGGCTACGCCAACCAGCGTCTCCATGTTTCAGCTGGCAGTCTTTTGTGATCATATGACTCGTGGAGGCGTGAGGTAGGAACTTGTGAGGACCGGAGGTCGGTTGCACCCTCCTTCGAAGTTGTCAACTCACCATTTGAAGCCCAAAAATATTTTCTTGTGAGAAAATATTCAGATACTCCCTGGAAACTTGATCCTCAATAGGACTTGTAAGACCCAAACTGAAATTATGGGAGCTCTCAAACTGCTTAACAAGTTTTTGAGCTTTTTCCGCATTTGTGAGCAAAATTTCCTCACCTTCCTTAAGCGCTGGTATAGGCTTTTGAGGTTTTTTCAATATTTTAGAGAGTTTCCAGAAAGGTTTGGAACTCGGATCTAATTTTGACACATTATTTTCAAAATGTTTGTTCCTCAGGGTAGAGAAGCGTTTTTTAATATGTTTTGTTAATCTCGCCATATGACTTTCATAGCGAGATCACGTGTTCTTTGATATTGAAGCCTACGTACATTTTTCAGACGAATCAAGAGCTGAAGATCGTCATCAATTATAACTGAATCGAATTTAACCTCGCATTTTGGCACTGAAGCAGCTCTTGCTCTATTTATTGAGAAAGCCAGAGATTCAAGAGCATTATTAATTTCATTTTTTGTTTGCAATGGAACATTAGGATCAAAGTTGTATTCCAGAAATGTTCGATATTGATCCCAATTAGCTCTATGGTAGTTGAAAGTAGAACTGATGGAATTAGAAATGATTTCTTGAGATATTTCAAATGTAACTGGAAGGTGATCAGAACCAAAGTCCGCATGGGTAATCAATTGACTACAAAGTTGACATGAATCAGTTAGGAACAAATCAATAGTTGAGGGATTTCTGGCTGAAGAAAAGCAAGTTGGGCTGTTTGGGTATTGAATAGTGTAGTAGCCTGCGGAACAATGATCAAAAAGTATATTACCATTGGCATTGTTTTTCGAATTATTCCATGAGCGGTGTTTTGCATTGAAATCACCAATAACGAAGAATTTAGACCTATGACGGGTCTGGAGGTCACCCTTGAGCCAGTTCTTTTGCTGACCAGTGCATTGGAAAGGCAAATAGGCAGCTATAAAAGTAAATTGGCCAAATTTTGTTTCAACTGAAACCCCCAAAGTTTCAAAAACTTTGGTTTCAAATGAAGAAAGAATGTGATGTTTGATACGCCTATGGACAATGATGGCAACGCCACCACCAGCTCCATTAATGCGATCATTTCGGTAGACAAAATAATTTGGATCTCTTTTGACCTTATGGGCAGGTTTGAGATAAGTCTCAGTTATAACAGCAATATGCACGTTATGAACTCTTAATGAATTATTAGTGTACAGTTCATCTTGACAACATCATCGTGAGTTGGCGAGTTTACAGGTGTGGAGTGAATAACCTGCTGACGTTGGCGTTCACCTTGTTGCTGCTGCATTTGTCACTGCTGCTGCTGCAATTGTTGCTGCTGCGGTTGCAATCCTTGCTGCAGCCGTTGTTGCCGGGATACGTCACGGTTTTCACCACCACAGTTCTTGCAACTCCAATCCACATTTTCTATCCAATCAGTTACGTTCACGCATTCATAGTGGTACCACACGTCGCATTCATCACCATGTGAGTGTATTCCAACTTGTGACATTCTCCACAGCCAGTTTCTGCCTCGAACTGGCTATCATCATCCGGGGTTATTTTTCCTCCGACTGTTCCTTGCAGCAGACGAACTTCGCACAGCTCAAAACTGTAATTTTGTTAATTAATAGGCTTAGGTTTTATCATAATTTTACTTACAACTTACATTTATGATTTTCTTTTTCAGCTTGAGTCAGCTGAACAAATTGTGATGAGGACGACTCCTATTGACCTATAACTAAACAATGTTTCTATCACCTATACTTTTAAACTCATGATTATGAAAATACTCACGTGTACTTCAAAGTTTAATAGAAAACAAACTTTATAAATATTCGCCCTAATTTTTAATTTATTTTAAAAGAAGGTGTCTTTACTTTCGACCAATGAACTGAAATTTACGCTTCCTTCCTTTTTATCTTACAAAAATCTTCTATTGGTACCCGCTGTCAAGAGCAGTGTTCGCAGAAATCCCTAAGTTCACCTAGATTTGGAGTTGCTTCTCGTTGGCACTTTTGGGCAGGCCTGACGAAGGTTCTGTGCCCAGCGGTGGTGATAACACCTTATGAAACTCATCATTATTGTTTTTATTTGCGTCAATCTATTGTAGACCAGTTTTGTTTTACAAATAGTACTTGAAGTCTAATTTGTTATATCTTAATTACCCTAACCGTGGAAAGAAAATGTTCCTTACCTTTTTTTTTATTCATTGTCACATCTATTATATCGCAATACTTATTATAACAGAACATCATTCTATTTAAAGGCCCATTATTTGCATAGTTTGTTCTTTGACTGTTTATGTAAAACAATTTTCTATTTCTTAGGAAGCGAGAGGGAGCATAGAAGTTAAGATTTTCTAAAATCACTTGTGTGTTTACTCTCTGCATAATAACATCATTCAGGAAAGCTATCATTGAAAATTCTCTTCTCTTTTTAAGCCCAGCTAAATTAATCAACAAACATCGTGACTCATAAGACGGCAAAGGTAAAGTCGTCCAACCTAACTCTCGTAGGGCAAATAACAAACATTGTTTTTGAACTGACTCTAAAAGGCTTACATGTGTATCTTGATATGGAGACCAAACTATGCTACTATATTCAAGAAGGGGTCTCACATATTAGGTGCGCAACAAAAGTCTCGCTGTTTTTTGGTGAAACTGGAACTTTATTTTGAAAACAAAGGTTACAAACGAATTATTCAAAGTATTGCCCATCACTAGCTACGACTTTTTCCCATCTTTCTGGTAGAACGTGAATACCATTTCGATAGAACTGTTCGTCTTTTGATGCTATCCAAGAATCAAGCTATTTTGAGATGTCATCATATGAGTGGAATTGCTGACCAGTGAGACCATGTGCCATCGAACGGAACAAGTAATAATCGGACGGTGCAATATCAGGAGAATATGGCGGGTGGGGTAGGACTTCCCATTTCAGCGTTTCCAAGTAGGTTTTCACGGGTTTCGCGACGTGAGGTCGAGCGTTGTCATGCTGAAGAATCACTTTTTCGTGTCTGTACTCGTATTGTGGCCGTTTTTCGTGCAGTGCTCGGCTCAATCGCATCAATTGAGTTCGATACCGTTCCCCGTAATGGTTTCGTTTGGTTTCAACAGCTCATAATAAATAACACCAACTTGGTCCCACCAAATACACAGCATAACCTTCGCAGCGTGAATATTCGGCCTACGCGACGATTTTGAAGCATGCCCGGGCAGTCCCCATGAATGTTTCCATTTTGGGTCTCTGTAATGAATCCATTTTTCGTCACCCGTCACAATGCGATGTAGAAAACTCTTCCTTTTTTGCCGCTGGAGCAGTTGTTCACAGACAAAAAAACGACGCTCAACATCTCTTGGTTTCAAATCGTAAGGAACCCAAGTTCCTTGCTTTTGAATCATTCTCAACGCATGCAATCGCTTAGAAACGGCTTGGCGGGAAACTCCTAATCCTGAACCAAGCTCTTCTTGCGTTTGACACGGATCCTCATCGAGCAATGCCTCCAATTCAGAGTCTTCGAAGTTTTTTGGCCTTCCTTCACGCGGACGATCATCAACACTGAAATCACCGTTTTTGAAGCGACGAAACCAATCACGACACGTTGTTTCACTCAGAGCAGCATCACCGTAAACTTTTTGGAGCTCTCGATGTGCTTCAGCCGCCGTTTTCTTCGAATGAAAGAAGAAAATCAACACTTCCCGCAAATGACGATTATTTGGCACGAAATCAGACATCTTTAAACAACCAAAATATATTACACTAAACCAAAATCACTGATTTGGCAAAGCGGTTTGTTTACCATATGTCTGAGCTTGGTTTATGACGCTTGAGATGTACAACATTCGACCAGCACTGACTACTGGCGCCATCTATTGCTAAACAGCGGGAACTTAGTTGCGCACCTAATATGTTATGTACAGTGTTTTGATTGTGTATGGATCATTAAAGTTCAAGTTAAACATTTTGATAAATCCGAGCATGTTGCTTGCTTTATAAATGATATTATTATAATGTTCGGCAAAAGTTAATTTAGAATCCAGTATAACACCTAAGTCTCTTATTTGACTGCATCTTTCAACAGTTTTCTGGCCGAGTGTAATAGATTTTGCAATATTGTGTGTTTTCTGGTAAACGAAATGGAATTGCATTTTTTTATATTAAGTTCTAACACATTTTTATTACACGAAATGTAAAAATTGTCAATTTTGTGTTTAAATAATTCAAGTTCAGATGTCTGACATATCTCCATGAAAAGTTTCATGTCGTCTGCATATTTTGAAACACGAAGGAAACTCAAAATGTGTTCTTTATCATTGATAAATAAAAGAAATAATAATGGACCAAGGCACGCCCGAAGTAACCTTCACAATTGTTGTAAGTTTTCCCTCAAATCTTATTCTTTGCGTTCTTTGAGTCAAGTATCACTCAATCCGTTTTAGTAGCCCAGGATTGAATCCCAACTTGGATAATTTAAAAAGCAACAGTGGAATATCAACTCTGTCAAATGCTTTACTAAAATCGGTATACAACGCTTCAACATAATTTCCTTTATCCATTACGTTCAAAGAAAAAGTTACAACTTGTATCAAATTAGTGGCTGTTGATCGTCCTTTAATAAAACCATGCTGTTTATTAGAAATTAAAATCTTCACCTGCGAAAATATATTATCATTTATGATAGATTCAAAAAGTTTCAGAATGCTTGATAATATAGCAACCCCACGATAATTTTTAATATCAGATTTTTTTCCACTTTTAAAAATTGGCATCAAAAAAGATTCCTTCCAAACAGCAGGAAGAATGCTGGACTCCAATGATGAATTAAACAACCAAAATAAAGATTTAACTAGCTCCTTTGAAAGAGATTTTAAGAATATAGGTGGAAAGCCGTCTGGCCCAGCACCCTTTGAAGCATCCAAAGTTTCAAGAGCATGTGAGATTTCCCTGACAGATAAATTATCAACTGAAATGTCCGTTATTGGCTCGGAGAGGTATGAGAAATATTGCATGTCACGCTCATTATCGTCATGAGAAGTATTAATGTCCTGGAAAAAATCAGCGAATAAGTTGCTAATGTCATTTGTTGTGTTATATTGACTCATAGCCATTGTACCAGACAGAATAAACGGAAATTATAATTTGGTACGGTAACTAGTAACAAGTCGATGAAGTTTCCGGATATTTAACACTCGATTTATTATTCTTCTGCCAAAGAGAGCGTTATAATTTTCCTGTAAGTGCAATCCTTATTATAATTATAGGGTTTTGGTTATTTAAGGTTATCTTACGTTTAGTGTTCTGTCCGGTTTTTTTTACGTATGTAACCTGTTTCGTTTAGTTTTAATTTAAGTGATTTCATTCGTAGCAATAGTGTAGTTTAATTACCTTTTCCTATCTTAAGAAGTTGTAAGCAAATTAACTCTTTATCAACGGCTATCTTGTGTTTACAACCTGCAATGCTATTAGAATTGGTTTCACCACAAAAAATAAATGCAAATTATTGCATACCGGATTTAACCAATTCAAATCCTAATCTAGTTTAAACTAAATAAATAATTTTCAATTTTTCCACTTATCCTAGTATAGTTTTAATAAATGGTTTAATTCATAAGCAAGTTGCAAATATTTTGCACGATTTGATGTGCATTCGCTTCCAGTAGATTGGTGTGGTTCTCATCCGTTGTCTGATAGACGTTTCAACAATCTTCTTGGTGATCGCTGGGTGCGGCCACATTGGCGGAGGATTCCTTGACAAAGGACGAAACAATATAAATATGTATATTTATAAATATTTATTTATGTATATATAGACACACATATATAAACAGCGATTCCACGGGAGAAGAATAGAGTTGAAAAAAAAAGTTGTCCGATTTTGCTCAAAATCGCTTGGTATGTGCTTCATCGAAAATAATAAGACCCATATTTTTTAATTTTTTTATTAGGATGACCCTGTTCGATATAGGGTTACCAGAAAACTAGACATTTTAAAAAAAATTATTTTAAAAAAATCATAACTTCTGAACCATTGAATCGATTTGCAATGTCTTTCTATTAATAGGAAATTCATTATTTTTAATTTTTAATAAAAATATTTATTAAAATAATTAATGTACTTAAATTTGCTAAAATGGTCGAAGTATTTTTTTTTTATGATTTAAGAAATGTTGAACCACAACGACTATTTATTTTTATATTTTTTTATCAAAATTCAATCATTTTTACATAACATATCAAAAAATCTCAAATATTCTTCGAGCCGTTTTTGAGTTATATTTTTTTGCAATGTTTTTTTTTCCCATACACACATGGAATGAGCATCATTTTCTATCAATTCAAAATAACTGCGGGAATTATTTCATTGTAGTTATTTTATTTTAAATCAAAAGTAGCTGAACATATATTCAACGAAACTAAATGTAGCGGAAAGCATAGCATTCCACAAACAAAATCCCAAAAACTTGCTTAGCAAGGGTCAAGGAAACGGATATTCGTGGCTGTTTAAATTTATACCTTCATCACAAAAACAACTAACTAAACAACACAACACCAATTTGACTACCTTCAAACGAAGTAATAATGAATAACCTTGTTGGTATCAAACAACATTTTAGGTAACAAACAAACACATAAACACACTCAAGTACCTCCCCTACCTCACACACTGCGGTACCAACAAACCTACTATAAATACTAGACCTACTGTGATGTTCCCTTCAAGTCGAGCACTCGAAGTCTGTAAGTAAGCTTCCAGTAGAATTAAAAGGAATTTGCTCGCGTGTACTAGCAAAAATTTGAGAAAAGTGTTTCAATGCTTTATTTTTTATTTTTAAAAAGTGATCAAATGAAGTGTTAATTTTAAACGTTTAATACAATGAAGCACGAATGCTCAAATTGCCATGTTTGGAGTAATCGTTACAAGAAAGTTACTCCTAAACTATATGGTTATGCAGCGGAAAGGAGAATAAAATTGGATAAAAGCTGTTCCTACATTTGTTTCTGAACCATCGAAACTTGATGATCTCGCCGTTGCCGGACCATCAGCCACCAATAATTTCGCCGTGGCCGGACCATCTAGAGTGAACAATTTCGCCGCACCAGCAAACATCAATAATGGTGGTTTCGAAATAATTGATCCCAATGCCGCTAGATCATCGGAAATTGACGCTGTTCCTAGTGTTGGTAAGTAGAATAATCTCTTCTTTTTTTTTTCATTCAGACGTCATGATTTGCTACGTTATACAAGTTGTCCTCGATTATTCAGAAAATTGAAAAAAATATCAGTTCCGTATAATCTTACCTAATCCGACCTGGTAGCTCAATTTGTAGAGCAGTTGCCTATCATACTTCAAATAATCGAAAACAATCTGTATTACATTATACAAATAAAAATGTTCCTAACTAATTGTGATATTTTTCCATCTTGTTTTCAGAATCTTTGTTTTCTTTGGAATCAACGAGTGCTGAATCAATTGGTAGCGCTGCTGCCCAGAAACCCGGAGACGGACAGGAAATTCTTCAACAGATGAAGGCAAAATTTGATGAAACATCTGACAGAAACGATCGATATAGGATTCTAACTTCTCTCCCCAAATCCTGGACTGCATACAAAATTATGCAAGAATTCGGTGTTTCGCAACGAACTGCTCAACGTGCAAAGGAAATACAGATCGAAAAAAGTTTTATGAGCACACCGGAGACCAGAGTTAATATGTTATCTTTGAGCGATGATACTCTAACTGTAGTTAGGGACTTTTATAATAGTGACGAGATAAGCAGAGCATGTCCTAGGAAAAGGGATTTCGTTATTGAAAATATGGCAGAAGAAAAAGTGCATGTTCAGCGCAGGTTACTTTTATGAATCCTTCGTGAAATTTATTTGATTTTCAAAGAGCAATATCCTACTTTTAAAATTGGATTTTCAATGTTTTCCAGCAGCCGCCCAAAAAATTGTATTCTGGCTGGTTCAAGTGGAACGCATACTGTCTGCGTATGCATTTATCATCAGAATGTTAAATTAATGTTTAAAACCCTTAAGGATAAGAAACTTATTCCTAACCATTTAAAAACGTATCATGACTTGTTTTTTAAAATACTCTGTGAAAATCCTACAGAGAAATGTTGGTTGAAAGCCTGTGATCATTGCCCGGGTACGCAGACACTGGAGAATGACCCGATGAATTTTCTTGAAAATATCGATTCCTTAGAATTTAAACAATGGAAGCAAACAGATCGTTGTCATCTAAATTCAATGCGAATGGATGCAGAAGAGTTAGTGGAAACATTTTTAGAAAAATTAAGCGAATTATCTCCGCATAATTTTATTGCAGAGCAACAAGGTAACTACTTAAAACAACTAAAAATTAATTTTGAACCAACTGACTGCATTATAATTGCTGACTTCTCTGAAAATTACTCTTTTGTTATTCAGGACGCTATACAAGGTTTTCATTGGGCAAACGCTCAATGCACAATCCATCCTTTTGCCATATATTATAAGGATGAAGCACAAAATTTAAAGTTTACAAGCTTTATAGCAATCGCAGAATTTACTAAACATAACCATGTTGCCGTTCGGCTGTTTATAACAAATTGTGTGAATGTCATTAAAAAAAAGCTACCTCACCTGAAAAATATCCATTTTTTTCTGATGGATCAGGCAGTCAATACAAAAATAAGATGACTGCTTTCAATTTGTGCCACATGTACAATGACTTCGGTCGTAATGCAGAGTGGAACTTTTTTGCCACTTTTTTTTTTATTTATATATATATATATAATATATATATATATATATATATATATATATATATATATATATATATATATATATATATATATATATATATATATATATATATATATATATATATATATATATATATATATATATATATATATATATATATATATATATATATATATATATATATATATATATATATATATATATATATATATATATATATATATATATATATATATATATATATATATATATATATATATATATATATATATATATATATATATATATATATATATATATATATATATATATATATATATATATATATATATATATATATATATATATATATATATATATATATATATATATATATATATATATATATATATATATATATATATATATATATATATATATATATATATATATATATATATATATATATATATATATATATATATATATATATATATATATATATATATATATATTAGGGTGCCAATGGCATGTATGGGAAAAAATTGACCATCGAATTTCAAAAACGGGTAGTGCTCAAAAGTTTCGTCTCCTCAAAAAAAGTCCCCATGCAAAATTTGAGCTCAATCGGACTTCGTTAAGTGTTGGACCAAAGCGGTCAAAGTTTGACATTTTTGAAACACGAAAAATTTCCCAAGGGGGGGGGGGTACGTGAAAATTCCGAAATCGATTTTTTGTTTTTGATGCCAAATGTCTTAGAAATGCATGAAACGTCGAGATCTGGTGTTATCTCGAAAAAAATTTTTTTGAAAAAAATTGACTTTTTGGGACTTAGAAATTTTTTGAGGTGGAGGAGTGAAATGAATTTGATATGGAGGATTTGAATTCAATTGCTGAGATATCCATGGCAATAGTACTGAAACATGTCTTATATCATCGTTGGCAACTGCTAGCATATTATATGTGATATTTCATTAGGGTGGTTCACTTGTTTTGCATTAGGGTGGTCCATTTTATAGAAAAATAAAAAAATAAGATAATAGTATCAAAACATCTCTTATATAATCGTAAGCCATTATCAATATTAAATATATGATATTTCATTAGGGTGGCTCAGTTATTTTCCATTAGGGTCGTTAAGAACAATAAAAAATATTTCCAGCAAATTTAAACGCTATTCGCATTACATGGGCCCGGCGCGGGGCGAGGCCCGCCCGGGTAATATTTTGAAATGATTGCTTGGGTTTTGTATGTGAGCATTCTCACTATGCTGGCACGGCACGCCCAGCACGGCACATCAGCGTAGTGAGAACAGTCACATACAAAATCCAAGCAATCATTTCAAAATATTACCCCGGCGGGTCTCGCCCCGCGTCGGGCCCGTTGTAATGCGAATAGCGCTTTAACCAGTCAATATTTTTCGTATAGGTTAAAACCATTAAGCTTTCTCACGTCTATCATCTTTCTCTTCCAAGCAGGTAGAAAGAATAGATTGTTTACATACGAAAAAAAAAACAAAAAACGTATGAAAACAATCCTATTCTTTCTACGTGCTTGAAAGAGAAAGATGATAGACGTCAGAAAGCTTAATGATTTCTCACAAAACTTTTCAATATTACCTATCTTACAATGAGAAATTCGCTTCTTTCGTTCTTTTTCATTAATTAGTGCATCAATATAATAATTTCAACCGATTTCTATCCACAGACTGTAAGATTAGCGTACGGACTACCAAAGAGAATTATTTACTAGAGACGCTCTCTTTGTGGTCCTTTTGGAAACTTTTGCGAGACTTACATTCGGAATGCGACGCTTCTTTAAGGTGAAACAGATCGGTGCCCTCGTCTAATACTTATCTTAGAGATTAAGCATTGTGCATCAGTGAGTTTCTTATTTCTGTTTTGCACCGTCGTTGCAAGCTAAGATTAAAAATTTCAGAGTTATCTATCCTACATTTACCGAATATTGTAGAGTGGGAAGTCTTCGACTGCAACCTAATTAACAATTTTGACCGAGTAAACGTTTATTCAGCTGTTTATATGAGAAAGAAGAGTTTAGTCAGCTAAAATTTTTTGTTGGACCCCTAAGATGGGGAACTATCTCATTAATACGGTATTTGCAGATATAACTAACCTTTTCAATGGTTGTGACAAAAGACACGTAACGAAAGGGAGGGAACGGTATTGTGATATTTCCAAAATTCATGTTGCTAGGTTTTTGGTACATTGCATCGCATATATTTTCTTAAATTACATCTGATTTTTTTGAACTTTTATACATTGTTCGATGTTCTTCAACTAAGTGCAAAATAAACTGTTTCTGATCTTCATCCGTTGACAATTTCGAATTATATGTTTTGATTAATGCAATACCTCGTTCTGCATTGTCATTTACTACTTCCAAGCTTTTAATTCGTTTAATGGCATTTTCATATTCTTGTTTGCTATTCCACTGCGTAATATCAGTTTCCAACAATGATTCCGGAATCTCTAGAGCACATAACAAGTTTTTAGTATACTGACTGCCTTGAACAAATGAGTGCAGCTGTAGTGTTGAAACGTCGTTTGATTCGACTATGGATTTAGCACACACATTTGTTTTGTTAGCTGAAAATAAAAATATTGTTAGAAATATAATGTTCTGCGTACATCGAATTGAACAAAATAATTACCTGATGTATGTAAGGCTTCAATATATTTTTTTTTATCTGCGATATCCAACGTTTCATCAAATAAACACAATCCGATGAGATTGCTATCCAAATACTGCAGATGTTTCAAGAACCCTTTATATACTGCTTTGGCAACTTCTTCGTCAACAGCTTCGTAGATTTTAAGCGATTTTATCAAATTAAGGTCATTGTTTGCAGTCATTGCAGCACACGTAGACAGAAACCAGTTTTTCAAATATACTTTTACAATGAATACATTAAATCGTGCTAACTGTTGTTGAGTTGCCTTAGGTAACGCAAAAGTGTGTCGGTAAAGGAACATTTTTAGTGAATAAATAATTTTTGCCATCCATCTTGCATTATGGAAAGCACCAGGAGCTCTAATTTTAAAATGTTCTTTAATTTTTCCACCCAAAAATATAAGCGTAAGCTGAATAACTTCGCGATAATCTTCGCGGTGATGTTGTTCTTTTAATTGTCGCTCAAAAAAATTCAAGAGATCCACCCTCTCGTTGGCTGTTATTGATGATTTAACGAATACATCATTAACACCAGAATGGTATGAGCTCTTTTCTAAACGGTGCCATTCCGTCTGAAACCGCTTAAAAATCTCAACATTTGGAGATTGTGCAGTTTCAAATTGTAGTGCCTTGAATGCCTTGCCAACTAACAGCTCGTGTATGTGATGTCTACAGGGAAGTCCAATCAGCTGTCTTTTAAACATTTTGTCAAGATGTTGACACGCTCCTTTCTTTCGACCAGTGTTTGACGCAGTGGTATCAAATGATGTAAACATAACCCTAAAACACGGAATAACGGTATAATTTAAAAATTATCAATAATAATATTGAAACTAATAGAAATTACCTGTCTTCAAGATCCCAATCGACAACTGCATTGTACACCGCTTCTGCTTGTTCTATTCCTGTTGAATTTTGGATGGGAGGAACAGCTAACAGCTTACGGATGCCTTCACCAGATACAACTATAGCCAATCGTTCAGTTTTGGGGGTGGCTTTAGACGACAATATACTAGGAAGCAGTTTTGGGAGGGGCGAAAAAAAATAAAAATTACCCCCAAAAACATTTAAAAAATTTAAAATTAATCATTCCCTCCCGAAAATCCCCATCTAGAGACCCCCCCGTTTAGGGCCCAAAACCCCCATTTATTTTTTTCTTTTTTATTTTATTTATTTTATTGAATCAACCAACAGGCTTCAATCAGCCCCAATGGTGTTATACTAATATAAAATCTAAAATACAAGTCAATAATTATAACTTAAAAACATAAAACTGTTATTAACGATTAACTGTGCCGGAGTAAATCTGACTAAATCTGCGCCGAAGTGTCTGACGTGGTGCATTGAAATCGAATGCTGAGGCTACTCTGTTGAAGACTCTTTGAAGTCCGTTGATTGCTCCATTCATTCCGTGGTTTGTACGACGAAAAGGTAGACTCAGCATCGAATTATTCCTTAATGCACGCGGTCGTACATTTAGGTTGATTTGCTCGAGTATGGTTGGGCAATCCACTCTTCCCTGCAAGGTATCGGCAATAAATAAAGCTCTGGCAGTGTCTCTTCGTGTCGAAAGTGGCTCCAGATGAATCAGTTGGCATCGATCCTCGTAGCTAGGCAAACGGAAAGGATCTCTCCAAGGTAATAACCGAAGCGCAAAACGCAGGAATCGGCGTTGGACGGATTCGACTCTTTCAGCCCCATTGTTGTAGCTTGGATTCCAAACTGCAGAGCAATATTCAAGAACTGATCGGACCAACGAGGAGTATAATGACTTCAGGCAATAAATATCGGTAAAATTTTTGGTGATTCTAAAGATAAAACCTAACGTTCTAGATGCTTTATCGACCACATATGAAATATGCTGCTTGTAAGTAAGTCGCGAGTCCAAAATTACGCCTAAATCCTTCACGTGGCTCACCCGTTCAATGTCTATCCCTGACAGATTATAGTTGAAGATGATCGGGTCCTTTTTTCGAGAAAAGGAAATAACTGAGCATTTAGTAGGATTCACTTCCATTCGATTAACGATGCACCAGTCTGCGAAGGCATGTAGCTGACGCTGAAGGATGTGACAATCGGCAATGGAACAGATACGGAGGTAGAGTTTGAGATCATCAGCATATGATAGTCGAGGTCCCACAATGACAAGGTTAACATCGTTGAAGTAGAGCAAGAAGATCAGCGGTCCAAGATGGCTACCCTGAGGTATTCCCGATGTCGCTGGATAAGTATCGGAACGGCAGTCACCTATAGCAACCATGAGTTGGCGACCAGTAAGATATGATTGAAACCATTGTAATAGAATGCCATTGATCCCGAGTCGGCTTAGCTTAGCAATAGCAATAGCATGGTTCAGTTTGTCGAAGGCAGCTGACAAATCAGTATAAATCACATCTGTTTGAGCTCGGTCATTCATGCTATCAGTTACATACGACGTGAGACAGAGCAAATTGGTAGTAGTGGAACGACCTGCCATGAAGCCATGCTGATGATCGCTCAAAAAATGCTTGCAGTGAGAAAGTAACGGGTCAACCATGACAAGTTCAAATAGCTTCGATAACGCGCTCAGTGAGGTAATTCCGCGATAGTTGTTGACGTCTCGCTTGCTACCTTTTTTATGAACAGGAAACATGTGAGCAGATTTCCAGCATGAAGGAAAAGTACTACTGCGTACTGACAATTGGAAAATATGGCCGAGCGGTGTCAATAAGGAGTCGATATTCTTCTTGAGAAAGATTGACGGGATTCCATCGGGCCCAGGACGACAGGAAGATTTCAGTTTGGATGCGGCTCTTGAAATAGTCGTATCGTTGAAGTCTATATCGCCCAAAGTGTCACCGTGCATAGGGACGTTGCTTGCAGCGAGATTAACGAGTTCTTCGGTTAGGCTCTCATCGGTGAAAACTTTGAAGAATTTTTGAGAGAAGAGTCGGCAGATCTCCTGAGTCGATGAAGCAACTTCACCATCAAACACCATGGACGATGGAAGACCGAACTCCTTTCGCTGCTCGTTTACATAGTTCCAAAACGATTTAGGGTTCAACTTCATTCTGCGCTGAATCCCATGTTGATATCGCGAATAACTTTGCCGACTGATCCGCTTGTATTGGTGGTTAAGTCGAACGTAATGGCATTTTAGTTGAACTGTTCGGTACCTCGTGAATTTTCTTAGTGCTGCTCTTTTGATAGACTTCAATCTACGGAGTTCCATAGTCTGCCATGGATGTTGCGTATCTTTCTGGTGGATGATTTTCGGCACGTGTCTGTCCATGGTGTACGCCAAAACATGTGACAAAGTACTTGCCGCAACTTCGACATTATAAGTATCGAGGATGGTTCCCCAGTCGATACTGGAAAGCAGGTCAGAAATGGCACGGTAATCTGCTTTCCGAAAGTCGTAGGAAACCACGTCCGGTTTAATGACAAAGTCATGAAGCAACTTTCTCTCCATAGCCACAGCCAAAGGAGGGTGATGAGGAGCCTGCTTCACCAGTGGAGCAGGTGCACAGAAAATTGACGGGGCAAAGTCCTGAGCACTAACGAAGCAAAGGTCCAAACTACGGTTGTTCTCATTCCTCACGTGATTGATTTGCGATAACGTACATGTATTGTAGTTGTCAAGAAGGGTGGTAGCTCCAGAATGAAACGCAGAACATACAGGATCCGGATAAAGGAAACCACTGTGGGACGGTTGCCACGAAATACCGGGTAGATTATAGTCGCCAAAAATGATGATCTCGTCGATTGTAGCTGCTCTTTCCAAGATAGCTTGGATGGAGCGGCAATGAGTGTTGATAAAATCAATGTCACGTACACGATTTGGAGGTATATATACTACACATATAAACAATGTACGGTCGGCCAATTCAACAGCAACCCAGACCTGTTCCACGCTGCTCCACAAATCATTCTCAATTGCTCTGGCTTTCAATCCGGAACCGACTGCCAAGAGGACACCACCTCCCGTTGATTTTCGGCTGTTAACAGAGCTACGATCACATCGGAAAACATCATATTCGGATCCGAACACTTGATTAGAAAGCGTGCGGGAATCAAGCCAAGTCTCGGTGAGAGCAATAACATCATAGCAGCGGTCTGAAACGGATAAGCGGTAGTCTTCAACAATTGAGTTCATACCGCCCACGTTCTGGTAGTAAAAAGTGACGTTTTGGTTACAGCTGCGTGGAACTGCGTACGCATTGTTTGAGTGGGAACTTCGGCGGATCTTCATTTCGCTTCTATCCATAGGATCGGGATGGTTTCGATTATCTGGTGCAGCAATCAGTGGTGCTATATCGGATGAACTCGATGCTATGGTAGTGCATTCAAGGCTTTGGTTGTCCATGACTGACGAAACGGCACTGAAATTTAGTACGGAATCAAGCGACTTATTTTCGAAATTATAATTGTACTTGCCCTGCTGTGCAGGGTGGAAGACCCCTTCTCTACTGCCAACCACAGGGCCGAGACGACTATGACGAACGCTGGCTGCAATCGGCGGGACTGGGTTGGAGAGATTGGGGACTTCCATCGTGCTTTCTACGGTGCGTCTCGGATCAGCATTCGGGCTTCTCGAGTTAAGCAGTGAAGCAGCACTGGAAATCGGGAAAGCATCAGGAGCAGAATACATTGGAAAACACATATACTTGCCTGGAAGTTCAGGCTGGGAGACCCTCCCCCAAACTCCGACCACAGGACCGGGATGGCTGAGATGGCAGGAACAAATGCTGGATTGATAATGAACGTGGATTGGCTCGACTGGGTCGGAGTGGTTGAGGGCTCCCTTAATGCCTTGTGGTGTGCATCCCGGTTGCGAGATTGTTGAGATATCCAACGTGGGATGAAAACGGCAATCTAATTCAGACGAGGTGTTTTTGGAAACCCCTGTCCGGATTTCTTGTCCTGGTAATTAACGAATTCCCGAAAGTAGACTCCGTCTGGCCATGTGTCAGCACTGAGAGCCACTTCACGATACTTTTCGTCGACTCCAATTTTAAACGACTTCCTGTAGACTTGCTTCTTCCTGCTCACTTGTTCGTGGATTAGTCTCTGTTGTCGCCTCTGCTGTTTCTTCCTCCTCAAAATCACTACACGAGATAGTTGCCGTTGGAAAAGACTCACTTGTTGTTGGAAGAGTTAGTTCTCGTTGTTCTTGCAAATACCGATATGCTTTTCTTTCTACTTTATTCTTCGGTTTATACCTCTTCCCGATATCGAAAAGGTTCTGCAATGAATCAGAGAAATCCTTTCTCTTCTCAATTTCTCTCGCCGACATTCTTAGCTTGCGCTTCTGCAAGATTTTCCAAGTTTCGTAGTACCGCAAGATTTTATGTTGCACTGTCCTGTCGTCGAGCAAATGGTTCAAATGCTTTTTATTCCATGATACTTTCAAAGCTTGTATTGTTAATTGTGCACTTGGTTTAGTCTTTTGCTTCTCTGCTCGCAAATGAAACATGAATTTCCGGAAAACTTCGTTGTATGTAGGCAAATTCGAAGATTCGGGGAACAAAGGTAGGTATTTTCCAACTAGCCGAATATCCTCCATTTTGAAAAACAAAAAACTGTTGACTAGACCGCGGTTCCTCGTTCAAATATAAAAATACTGAATGAGTAAAACTAAAAATAACAATTCCTTATATACCAAATGTGTGGCCATTTCATTACCTACTCAGTCTTTCAAAACTGCTCGCTTGGGACGTATTCGTTGCCTACGGGTAGCTTATATTTTGTTTGGGTAGATAACACTTCAGAACAAAAAGCATTCGAAGCAGACGTTGTCACTACCGAAGCGCGTATACCACAGCAAGCGGCAGGTAACGTACTTTTGTTTTGATCCCCTATAACGTACCTACTTGTGTTTCTCGGAAATGAAGCAGTCCAAGGCCAAGAACCTCTTTAGAAAAGATAAACAAAAAACTTTTGTTGCACTTCGTAGTCGCCTATCAAGCTATTGTAATAATTTGGGTACATCAAAAATCGTTTTTTTTTCCTTATTTTTGTCCATATTTTGGTAACGGCACATTTTTGTTAACTATTAAAAAAAACATAATAAAAATATCTTAACGAAGTGTAGTATGCCAAAAAAGAATCATGGTTTCAAACTATACAAAAAATATTGACTGGTAAATTTGCTGGAAATATTTTGTTGCTTTTAATTTCCAACTCAAAGGACCACCCTAATGGAAAATAAATGAACCATCCTAATGAAATATCATATATTTAATATTGATAATGGCTTACGATTATATAAGAGATGTTTTGATACTATTATCTTATTTTTTTTTATTTTTCTATAAAATGGACCACCCTAATGCAAAACAAGTGAACCACCCTAATGAAATATCACATAATATGCTAGCAGTTGCCAACGATGATATAAGACATGTTTCAGTACTATTGCCATGGATATCTCAGCAATTGAATTCAAATCCTCCATATCAAATTCATTTCACTCCTCCACCTCAAAAAATTTCTAAGTCCCAAAAAGTCAATTTTTTTCAAAAAATTTTTTTTCGAGATAACACCAGATCTCGACGTTTCATGCATTTCTAAGACATTTGGCACCAAAAACAAAAAATCGATTTCGGAATTTTCACGTACCCCCCCCTTGGGAAATTTTTCGTGTTTCAAAAAAGTCAAACTTAGACCGCTTTGGTCCAACACTTAACGAAGTCCGATTGAGCTCAAATTTTGCATGGGGACTTTTTTTGAGGAGACGAAACTGTTGAGCACTACCCGTTTTTGAAAAAGATTTTTTTTGTCCCTAAAAAAATATATATAAAATATATATCACTACTTTTTTTTTTCAAAATTTTTTTTATAATCCTTAACAGAGACAAAACACGCGCCTTTCGTTAGTCATCGATGTCCTCACCCTATTTTTGATGTATTTCATTTTTAAAAATGACCGCCCCCCCCTCGCGTTTGATACCATAATACTTAGGAAATTTCCCAACGCACCTCCTGCGTTAGGAAAAGTGGCACGCAAGTCGTTTTTCATAATGAAATTGTAGAGGAACGACTCTACTGGCTCGTTATGAGTGTAGCGGCTTTGCTTTGCGAATGAAACGAGTTGGATGAGCTCGTTGGTTAACTCCGGACCAAGGTCAGCAGGGTACGTTTCAACCAACCTTTTTGCTCCCTCTTCTAAGGCTGACGGGGACGCATCCAAATCCGACAGGAATTCGAATAAATTTGTCACCTTTGGAAAATATAAATGAGACAAGAGAAAAAAGTCAAAGATTTGATAAAAGACATAAGCCAGTAATTATCTTTACCTGTTTATATGCTTCAGCACGCTCTGCCAATGAAACTTTAAGCTGATCAATAACAGGAGAAAAGGCATCAGCTTTGAATTTTTCCTTTGGAGATTGTGTTGAAACAGTTTCAGCTTGCTTGGCCCGACCTAGCTCATTAAGTCGAACGTTTTTTGTTCGCAATCGCGTCTTCCGGTAGCTCTCCGTGCCTGACATCTTCTTGCCATTAGACTCGTATTCATCATATTTTGCTCGTTTGGATTCAACGTATTCAATCAAACTGATAATTGAGTTGACTGCTGGTTTCAAAGCTGTGGCCGGGTTTTGGAGAAACTGACTAGTGGCGTCGAATCTTTCCAGTATGTCGCACCAGAACTGGGTGTAAATCGCATTTTCAAGTTGTGACATCTTATTGAAGAGACACAGTGCTTCATTTTTTACTAGATCCTTCTCCTCTGCATTCTCAGCAATGGTCAAAAGAGCGGATTTGATTTCAGAATACCCGTGAAGCAATGCTTTCGTTGCATCAGCCCGACACGACCATCGAGTGTCACTTAGGTTTTTCACCGTATACTTCCGTTCGGTCTTGGAGAGATGTTCAGTCAATAGCTGGAATCGACTTGTTGAGCCCGTGAAAAAGTTGAACAGGTTTTGAACAAATTTGAAGTAATCCACAGCAGATGAACAGGTATTGGCTGCGGCCTTTCCAACTAAATTCAACGAATGAGCGCAACAAGGAACGAAAAAAGCATATGGGTTTTTTTTTGCAAAACCAACGCTTGCATGCCCTTGTATTTTCCCGACATGTTCGGCGCGTTATCGTAAGACTGTCCTCGGCAATCCTGGAAATCTATGTCGTGTTTTTTCAAAAACTCGAGAAGTGCATCAACCATCTGCTGACCCGCATGACCGCAATTCGGAATAAATGTTAGAAATCGATCAACGGGGCTAGTTCCTTCCATATATTTCACTGTGACTGTCAGCTGGTCAATATGAGATTCATCGGGAGAAGAATCGACGGAAATTGAATAGTATTTTGCTATTCTTATTCGGCTAGTAATAACCGCAAATACCTTATCTGCCATAAGGTCGATGATCTCGTCGCAAATTGTAGAAGACAAATAATTGGCGTGCCCACTCCTCTTATTGCCGTGCTTCTCGATATGCTGAGCTAAAAATGGGTCAAATTCTGAAACTAGCTCGAGAATTCCCATGAAATTCCCATTTTTGGACGAACCAAACAGCTCGTCTTCTCCACGAAACGCTAAACCACGTTCCGACAAAAACGTAATGGCTTTCACCACTCGCTTCAAGACATCTCGCCAGTAGCTTGCCATCTGTTGTTCCTGTGAGAATTATAATATTTGGATAATGGGTATCTTATGCTCCATTTGTTATAATAATAAAAATCTTACGGCTAAAATATAAACGACTCATTAAAAAATTAAAACTATCCGTAAGAAAATCAAAAATTACCAAAAGAAAAAGGGATAATAGCAATAATAAAATCAAGAATTTCAATAAACAAATCAATAAAACAATTAGTGAATCAAATGTTTCCATAAACAATCAATTTATGTTCCATAAAAGTTCCGAAAAAGCGAGAAAATACTCAAAAATTTCATTATAAAATTAAAACCTCCAAGTCGAGAGAAATACGAAGTTTTCATAAATTATTAGAAAAATTCCATAAAAAATCAACTATTCTCATGAAAAACTATCAAAAAAACTATAATTTAAGTTAAAATTACAAGAAATGAATCATAAATCGTCATTTAATTCTTTAAATATATAAATATATAATATTTAATCCTTAAATATATAACCCAAAACACTGATCTTATGTGGTGTAGTTGAATCACCCCTGAAATTTTGATGCAGTAGGGAGCGTAGCTCCTTCGTTGCATCGATTCAATTTCAAGCAAACAATCATTTATGTTAAGGAAAAATTACTTGGTTTTTCTGCTTTTTATACTTTCCTTGAACTTTTGGTGTTTTACTTATGGTAAATTTTGATTATTTTTATTGTTTTTTCATATTTTCTTTTCTATGTATTTTCTATTTTTTGTAAAGGTTTTGTTTTTTTTTAATGGAAATTTGATTTTTTTAAAGAATTATTGCTTTTTTGACTTTTTTATGGAACGAAAATCTATTTTTATGGAAGTTTTTATTGATTCATGATCTTATTGATTTACTAATGGAAAATGTTGATTTATTAATTGCTACTGTGGACCCCCGCTGATTTGAATAACATCTCATCAAAATTACCAGAGTAAATTTTCAATTTGAGCTTCCAGTAACAATAAAACCATGATCCTGGCAACCTTATTTGCTGTTTTGTTTTTATTCTGCGTTCCGCTTCACAATTTACCATTTCGCTTCGTTTTGTTCCATGAGCTGAATGACGTTTGAACCATTTTTAATTGGAACAAAGTGCAAATAAACGGGGGTCAAATTAAAATGTTTTCAAATTAAACACGGTCAAATATACGGTGGCACTCGGTACTACCCTTTTTTTACTATTGGTTAATTTTGATTAATTTATGGGAGCTTTCTATTTTTTTATGGGACGATTAGTTGTCTGCCGAAAACTTACCTCTCTTTTTAAACTTTGATCAAGACCAAGTTTTCCCGCTCGCAACGAAATGGCGACTGAAGATTCCAAATGATCCTTCGATGTTTCATGTGAGCTTAATTTCTCTTGGGCGCGCTTCCAATTGCAGAACCCATCACCAGAAAAATTCGACAATGAAACGTTCATAAGCTTGCAAAAAAAGCAATACAGCTTACCGCTGTCCGGCGAAAAACAAAGCCAATTTTGGAACACTGTTTCATTCTGGAGCTTTCGGTAAAACAAGGATTTTGTGCATTTTCGGAAGCCTGTAACATCCCCTCTATCTTGGCTTACCGAGAAATTTTCGAACATTTGCTCATCATCACAATTATGCAGTTCACTAGGACCTTTTGCAATCCAGTAATCAATTTCCTTAGCACTTAGTTTTGACCACTTTCCCACATCCTTCTCAAAATTTGGGTTGACTTTTTCTTCCACTTTCCTGGCAATTGAATCTGAACCAATAGACTTGGAGCTCGAAGCCTCTTCTGAGGGCACCGGGGATCCCGAAAAACATTTGACTCAGTTTCGGATTCACCCGCTGCTGCACTAGTACTACCCGCCGCAAAAAATGAACTGATTTTCGGGGTTTTTGAAAGCACTTCCTCGACCTTTTTGTTCCGCTCATCTTGAATTTTTCTTTTCTCCGATCCACTTTTATAATTTCTATGCACAACGTGACGATCGCCCATTTTTTTGATTTCAAATCACCAATTTTCACAAATGGTTGCCGAAACGATAACAGTTTCACAGACGCACAAGCAGAATAGCAAACGGTTCGCGGAGGTGGGAGAGAACACACTGATTGTTTATCATGAATATTCGGTTTAGCGGTCAGTGAGGGAGAAGAGAGAGTCACATCGAGTCATACACGGTAAAAAAATAGTTTAGACGTAGTGAAAATATAAATCATAAGTGATGATTTTTTGTCCAATATACCCCCCTCCACCTCTATATATATATATATATATATATATATATATATATATATATATATATATATATATATATATATATATATATATATATATATATATATATATATATATATATATATATATATATATATATATATATATATATATATATATATATATATATATATATATATATATATATATATATATATATATATATATATATATATATATATATATATATATATATATATATATATATATATATATATATATATATATATATATATATATATATATATATATATATATATATATATATATATATATATATAATATATATATATATATATATATATATATATATATATATATATAAATATAAATATAACTACATAAATACATACACCTGACGTCCCATTCAATTCCAATCTATCCGAATAATTTTCTTCTTTAACAGCTACAATACAACTACGTTGCTCTGGTAAGGATCCGTTTACTACAGATTTGGTATGTATATTTATCCAATGTTAATATTTTTTGAAAATGAATCGTCGACGCAGGTAATACAGAAGTTTTTACCTATATATTAGAATTATGCACCATCGACAATCCTTAATATAACCATTGCAAATGGTACAATGAAAAAAAATCAATAAATTAAATTGGAGTTTTCACATAGAATCACAATTTAAATCACTTCAATATTTCAATCCAAGTTATCCAAGTTTAAAACAAGTTGTTATTAGTCTAGATATCGTTTGAAATTGGTTTAGTTATTTACGTTCACTGTGCTGACTCAAGATATAGAAAAAGAAGAATAAATTCCAAAAACCGGAATTTTTCAAACGAAATCTGTTTCAACATTGAATTCTTTGCATGATATTGTGTATGTTGCATGTGAGAAAATTGGGCGATTGACTTCATTTGATTCGTTTATAACATGTTGCAGTTCGAATGAAAATGATATAGATTTGTCGGACGCTCATACGTCGAATGCAGATATCGAGGAACCGGAAACATTGGATCTAAGTCAGCAACCATCAACCGTGGACGATCAACCCCTGGAGTTTAAAGTGGTTCAACCGAGCCGAAAACGTTCTAGAAATGCAGTTGATAACAACGCTTATTATCATCAAGATGAAATGGATAATTATAGCAAAAGGCAAAAACTCACCATGAAGCATTACTACGATGAAGCATACGCAACGGTCGAAAAGAAAATGCGTAATCCTTTTCTAGATGATTCATTGATGAAACCGATGGATTCATTTGAAAGTTATGCTAGAAATTCAATAAACCCTATTAACTATACCTTAACGGCAGAAGCAATCAACAGGCGAATTCGAAGCACGTTGGGGTTGGAAGAAGATCCTCAAGTGACCTTCGAAAGGCCAAGGCCTCCGTCGAATGATGAATGCTGTACTGCTAATCCGGATTGGCTCATGAGAAGAAACACCTACAATGACAATCCATTTACTATCACTTCTCAACATATAGACATAAAGCTTCCTCCATTCGCTCATGACGACAACAATAATGTTGATAAAAAGCCATTTCACTGAATCAAATTGATAAATCAGTTATCGTTTTGAATTTGAAAATCATTACTTTGGTAAATGTTTGGAAACGCTAATCAAATTTTGCATGAGGTTATCAATATTAATATTAATTGGGATACTTAAACTTCTAGGATATAACAAAAAAAAAATAAGAAGAAAATTCGAATTCCAATAACAATGAAACCGTAGATTTAGTTTGTAAATCAGTGCCAACATGAAATGTAAAAGGGTATTAAATTATCAGTTCATTCAACATTGGAAGCATAGCCATCGCAAACAAGGTTTGAGATAAATTGATATGAATTGATTAGACTGATTAGATAATGGGTATGAGCATCCGATCGGGGAGTAAATAAAATTCTTTGGCAAAATTAACAGCTACTGTACTAGTCTTATACTCAACAACGGAGAACGATATGCCAGAAACCATGAAAAATAGACTTGAATGAAGTTTGAATGGAAGAAAAAAACAATTTTTATGGCTTTCTGATATAGGTGTTGTTTGCTAGTGGAATGAATCGAAAGAATTCCCCATTGTTACAATACTCGAATGTGAGTTTTATTATCTGTCCGAGGACTCCGAACTTGCCAAGGCAGCCGAAGATCAAGGAAAAGAACGTTGTATTTTACTATTCTTTTCTCGACGTTTTACGTGTGACTCGTGAATCTTAATTTATTCTTTTAGCTCATCAAACGCGCTATACCAGAGAGAATAGTAAAAGAGGTAAAGAGAGAAAAACAGTCTAAATATTTTATTATTCCATTCCATCGAACAGCTGTTGGAAACTGCTTCTGAAAGTTGAAGTTCAAATGACTTATTGAAATATCAACAGGTCCATTATAAGTATGTTATGTTTATTTTGTTCAATAGGTAACCCGTTTGACAATTCTACAAGGTATTCTACCTTCACACTCTTTGCCTATGCACTAAGTACCATCTCTAACTATCGTGGGTATACTCATTAATTGGTAAGGCAAAGTACTCCTTAATGAATAAGTGTTAACCGTAAATATGTTCAAATAATAATTTGAACTCAATAGTGGGTAAACGTTTCGCAATAATGGGTAAACTTTACTCACTTACTTGACACAAAACATTAAAAAACACAAAATACTTAGAGAACTCAATATAAACCAGTTTGTTACTTGACATTAGACAAAAGATATTGTGGAGTTATAATGGACAAACAAGACTACGATAAAATAATACGAGTAAATAAACAAAACGAACAATACAGATAACAGAGAATAGAGCCTCTTCTAGGAATAGTGTAGAAAAAACTCTTGAAGGATGAAAATTCATTTGAAAACAACATTAGAAATCTCAGAGAATCATTGTCTAGAAGTCCTTCATTGCCTTGAGTAAAAGGTCTCTCTGAAATTTACAATCCTGGTAATGAAGTGTGCGAAAAACAATTAAACAACACACTACACGGTACAACAACAATTGATTACCTATCAATCAAGTTGGAATTAATAGTTTTTAAGGCATCAGAAACGATGAACTACCCCATAGTAGGAACCCATATATAAATAGCAAGTGATCCCTCCCTTTGCCATTTGACAGAAGAACAAGAAGAAAATAACAAACAAAACACCAATACTATAATTGTTATGTTTGTATTCTCCGTGCGTGGAGTAACGCTTATTGTTTTTTTTTTATGAATTCATTTATTTGTACAGGCTCAATCGAATCAACTTTACAGAGCCTGGTTTTCATGTTTATATACATCAGTTATCTTAGAACTCAGGTTAAGGGGGTGGAACCGAATAGGAATTACAATTTAATGGATGGGAAAATTGTGGTGGAAATTTTAAACAAAGCATAAGGAACAATGGTTTTCTTAAATCTAGAATTTCAAATCACAATTTTTTAATTGAACGTTTTCAATTTTAAAAAAAAATCACTCACTCACACACACAACAACACTCACACACACAACCACAATCACACACCGATGCACACAATCCTCAAAAATTTAACCTAAACAAGTAAGTTAATCAAACAACAATCTAAGGCTAATGTTAGTCAAAAACACATAAATGAGTTTCATAAACTCCAGATCGCGTGCAGCCAAAATGTCTCGAATCGGTACATTGGGTTGTCTACCTCGAGCCCGAAGGGAATCATAAAGCTCAGATCTGACTCCACGATGCTGAGCACAAAACCAAATAACGTGATCTGCGTCCTGGTAACCTTGTCCACATTCACAGAGATTGCTGTCTCCCAGCCCAACACGGAACAATTGAGCGTTCAAAGAATAATGATTAGACATGAGGCGAGACATGACACGAATGAAGTCTCGACCCACATCCAATCCCCTGAACCAACATTTCTTAGACACCTTAGGAGTGATAGAATGTAGCCATCGCCCCAAATCTCCTTTACTCCATTTATACTGCCAGCTATCGAGTGATATCTGACGAATAATATAGAAAAATTCGTTGGAGGCGATTTGTCGGTCATAAATATCGCCTTCCATAGCGCCCACCCTTGCAAGTGAGTCCGCTTTCTCATTGTCAGGAATCGAACAATGAGAAGGGACCCACACAAAGGTGATAATAAAAGAACGTGAAGATAAAGCACTAAGAAGGCCTCGTATTTTCATAAGAAAATAAGAGGTGTGCTTTACCGGCCTCAAGGGACGAATAGCCTCTAGAGAACTAAGACTATCCGTGAAAATGAAGTATTGATCCGATGTAAAAGAGGCAACAGTTTCTAAAGAAAAATGAATTGCTGCCAATTCCGCGACAAAAACAGAACAAGGTGCTTGAAGTTTACGAGCGACGCTATAATTTTCATTGTATACACCAAAGCCAGCGGAGTCCTCTATCAAAGACCCGTCAGTGAAAAACGTTTTGGTGGAATCAACTAGGCCATACTTTGCAGCAAATATCACCGGAGCAATCATAGGACGATGATGCTCTGGGATTCCATGAAGCTCCTGTTTCATTGATAAATCAAAATGAACCGAATTTCCGAAGTCGGAGAAGCAAACACGATTGGGAATATTCAGCGAAGGGCTGACATCCTGTGTTATGTACAAATGGTACAAAGTCATGAAGCGGGTTTGAGGATTGAAGTCAAGGAGCTTCTCAAAATTTTCGATCACCTGGGGGTTCATAACTTCACACCTGGTGAGGAGCCGGAGAGATAATTCTGTAAACCGATCAGAGAGTGGCAATATGCCAGCCAGCACTTCAAGACTCATGGTGTGAGTCGAGTGCATGCAACCTAACGCGATACGAAGACACCGATACTGAATGCGTTCCAGTTTGATGATGTGCGACCAAGCCGCTGACTGAAAACAAAAACTACCGTATTCTATAATCGACAAAATCGTTGACCGGTACAACGTTAGAAGATCTTGCGGATGCACTCCCCACCAGGTCCCGGTAATTGTGCATAGAAAGTTGATTCTTTGTTGGCATTTTCTTCAGATACTCAATGTGGGATCTCCAGGTGCACTTTGAATCGAACCAGACCCCAAGATATTTAAATGACATTGAATGAGTTATCGGCTTACCCAAAATTTGAAGCTTCGGTTGTGCAGGGTTATGCTTCTTAGAAAAAACTACCAGCTCAGTTTCCTCCGTAGAGAATTCGATACCTAGCTCGAGAGCCCAAGTAGACGAATTGTCTAAGGTATCCTGTAATTGTCCTTGCAGATCGACCCCATTGGATCCCGTGACAGACACTACACCGTCATCTGCAAGTTGTCTCAACGTACAATTCTCACTCAGACAATCGTCAATGTCTTTGACATAAAAATTATACATAAGGGGGCTTAAACATGATCCCTGGGGAGATCCATGTAGCTAAATCGAGAAGCTGTAGAGGTTCCATGAAAAAAGCTCATATGTTTCTCTGACAGCAAATTGTACAAAAAATTATTCATTAAAGGTGAAAAACCACAAGCGTGGAGTTTATCTGAGAGAACTTCAACAGATACTGCATCAAAAGCACCCTTGATATGCAAGAATACCGAAGCCATTTGCTCTTTTTTAGCGAAGGCTAACTGAATATCTGTGGAAAGCAACGCGAGACAGTCGTTCGTTCCCTTACCCCTACGGAAACCATATTGATTATCTGAAAGCAGGTTATTTGTCTCAACCCATTTGTCCAGACGGAAGAGGATCATTTTCTCCAACAACTTTCGAATACAAGATAACATCGCGATGGGTCGATAGGAGTTGTGGTCGGACGCGGGTTTACCAGGTTTTTGAATGGCAATAACTCTCACCCATCTCCAGTCATCCGGTACAATGTTGAGAGCCAGAAACTGATTAAACAAGTTAAACATGCGCCTCTTAGCGACGTCTGGAAGGTTCTTAAGCAAGTTGAACTTGATTCTATCAGCCCCTGGAGCCATATTGCCACACGAAAGGAGTTTGAGAGAGAGTTCTACCATTGAAAAAAGTTGGCTGTTCTCATCTATCGAATTCGTGGTTTCGCGAGGAAACATTTGTGCTGGCACAGAATCTGGACAAACTTTTTGCGTGAACTTGAGGATCCATTGGTCCGAATACTCCTCGTTCTCGTTGTTCGTAATTCTGTTACGCAATCTTCGCGCCGTATTCCAAAGGGTATTCATCGACGTTTCACGCGATAGCCCGTCCACGAATTTTCGCCAGTAACCGCGTTTCTTGGCCTTGATGAGGCTCTTAAATTCTCGTTTGAGAGCCGTGTACCTTTCGAAGTGCTCAGGTGTTCCACGTCTACGAAAAACTTTGAACGCGTCAGACTTTTTGCGGTAAGCCTCGGTGCATTGCTGATCCCACCATGGAGAAGGAGAATTCCTGCGAAATGACGTTCCTGGAACTGGTCGAGTTTGAGTTTGAAGCGCGCATTCCAAAATCAGGTTGGAGAGGAAGTTATATTCCTCCAGCGGTGGAAACCCTTCTACCGTTGTTACGGCTTCATCTATTGCTGTCTTGAACCTTGTCCAATCGATGTTACGAGTTAGATCATACGTGACGTTGATGGATTCTGGCGGAGTGAGCCTGGTGGCAACCGAAATTTTAATAGGCAAATGATCACTACCGTGGGGATCCTGGATCACATTCCACGTGCAGTCCAACGATAATGAATTCGAACAAAGTGTGAGGTCTAACCTACTGCCAAGTGAGGATGGACCAGCAAAGCATGTAATTTCTCCATTGTTGAGAACGGTCATATTGAAGTTGTCGCAGAGGTCATATATCAAAGAAGACCGGTTGTCATCGTACAGTTCTCCCCAGCCTGTACCGTGAGAGTTAAAATCTCCCATGACCAACCGCGGAGCAGAAAGAACCGAACAAATATCTGAAAGTTGTTTCTGGTTTATTGAGGCTCTAGGAGGAATATAAACGGAAGCAATGCAAAAGCTTTTATTTTTAATAACAGCCTGACATGCGACAACTTCAATACCTGGAATAGGAGGAAAATTCACTCTATAGAAGGAGTAGCACTTTTTGATCCACAAAAGTACTCCTCCTCCACGTGAATCCTCACGATCAAGCCGAATAATGTTGAAATCGTGAATCGGAAGATTGATTTCGGAAGAGAGCCATGTTTCACAAAGAGCAAATGCATCACAACCGATATTGTGAGCTAAAAATTTAAATGATTCCAATTTAGGAATAAGACTTCGACAATTCCACTGCAGAACAGTGATCAAATCCCCGACCTCTTTTGGCAAATTATCCATCGAAGGAAATGATAGCTGCAAGGAGGGGCCACTTTAATGTTAATTTCTTCAAAAAAGTTTTCACAGTGGGAAGCATTGCCATAACAATGCTTTTAAGAGGATCAGACATTTCGAGGTACTTGAAAATACCTTCCACAATATCATCAAATGAGAACAGACCAGATGAAGAGGGGGCTTCTGTTCTAAAAATCGGGGCATCAGGGGTTTTGGATGTCCCCGGGAGCGATGGGAAATCCTTTGTGTAGTTGGCGCTACGAAAACCAGGAGGATTCGGATTATCCTTCTTTCCGCTGCTCTTTGAATTGGCCATGTTGATTTGTGGCTTCTGTTCAGCTATTTTCCCTGCTCGGATGCGTCTTCACTTACGTGAAGCATCTTCCGGAAAACTAAAAGATGTCCTCTCCTCAACCAAGTCCGAATCAGACTCGTCATCTGACAGAAGAGCAAAAGGATTTGTATTGATATCGGGTGGCGAGGCTTTCTTAAGCATTTCTGCAAAAGATTGCCTTGAACGTTGTTTTAGAGAACGTTCCAATTTTTCCCCGCGTTGTTTGTACGCCGGGCATGACGAGAGAGCATGGGGAGGAGTTCCCTTGCAGAAAACGCATTTTAGTGTGTTATCTGCACAGGGACCAGCCTCATGTTTCTCCCCGCAAGTTTAGCAGCGTGCCTTATTGCCGCAATGAGAGGCCGTATGCTCCATCTGCTGGCAGTTTTGGCAGATCATTACCCGGGGTACAAACAACCGCACAGGTAGCCGAAGTTTGTCCAGTTCTAAGTAGTGAGGAAGGGCAGAGCCAGAAAAGGTCACCCGGAACGAGTATGTGGGGGTAACTTTTTTCTTACCCTCGCTGTGCGATATTTTCACTAATTTTCTTACTTCCAGTATCTGAACTGGGGGGAGCAGAGGGTTCTTGAATCGGCCAACCGCCCGCTTCTCCAAAATTTCGGGGCACAGGCTCGCCTCTGTGACCACTCCTACAATCTCCACATCACGAGCTGGAATATCAACTCTATATTCCAGTGTAAAATGCTGAGAGGAAGCAATCTCATTAGCCTGCTTCAGGTTAGAGACGACAACACGGAGTTTATTAAATTTTACTTTCGTGATCTCTGTCACGGCTGAGAATCATTAAGAATGTATCATAACATTTAAAATCTTTGTACAAAATCCATGTTTACGAAACGAGGAAAAACTAATTCACGAAAATAAATTTTCAGTGCATATATTGACAAGGCAGCACCACAAAAACACCGTTTTTTTACTCACCGTGCTCACACCGTCTCAATAGTTTTTTTTTTTAATGGTTTTTCAAATAATAAGTGGTTAGCTTTTTACAACCATACATTTTGAGTTTTGGTGGTTTATCTTTATCTGATATGATCCAAGTGAAACATGATCTGTTGAGACGTGGTGTATGTAGCAATCATGGTATAATGTCGTCGTTTCAAGTGGAGTATATCTGAGTAGTATAAAACAAAATCGGTATATTATTGAATTATATTAAAATTGTTGTTCAAATTCGAGAAAAAACACCATTTTGCATAGTTTTCTCTTCGTGGTTATTGCAGCGGCATTTATTTAGTTTTGTTCGTTTGTTTCGTTTTATTACATTTATGGTACTACTAGATAACAAAAAATCAAAGAACTGCTAATAATTTACAAAAATCATTGCGCAATTCACACAATGTGCACTCAATTCTCCAGCAGTTCACTTTTTCGAAATCAAATTTGGAATGAGAAGTAATGAACATCGACATTAATAGTAGCTTTCTTTTTGGTTCATGCGAGTGTTCTCGACTTGTTGTGGTATGTATTTGATTGATGAATTTCCTGCCAATGAACCTATTCAACTTAGTATTGTTTTATGCCATTGTCATACAAAACCGAGTGCTAACCGAGTGCTTCCCAACAAACATCGGTGTTGAATTAGAGCTTGTTCAAGCAAATTTGGAGAAGCTATTCGGCTGTTTCGTCTAGAATAGCTGCATAGCTTCTCCAAATTTGTTTGAACAAGCTCTAATTCAACACCGATGTTTGTTGGGTTATGTGTGTATTCTATCCGGTGATCCGTTTTGTTACAAACATTCTTCAATCTACGAACACGTGCCGAACCATCGCGCATAAATTCAGCGCGTTTTCTCCCATAGAAACGGATAAAATCTTTGAAGGTGGGGTAGATCTCGAATCATTCGGTTCGCCCCTAAGCATCTTACTATGAGGTACCAGGTGGGTCTTCACCGACTGCCTGTCGATCTGCCAAATTTGGAAGATGTCTGCATTGAGTTATCTCAAATTATAATAATCCGTCCACTACATCACAATATATTGGGATTGGTTGAGCAGATTGGAGATAATGAAATCATGGGGTATAGGAACCAGTCTCCCCCGGTTGGTGCTGAACCGATGAGCCTGGACATCAATAGAAGCATAAAGTTGCCATAAGGCACGAAATGCATCTACGCACTCTTATTTTTACCAAATCCCTCAATCGCAATTTTAAATGGATTAGCATAGATTGTTCTTAAGAAGGTTCTACTTGATTGATACAGTTGTAAAAATTGAAAGTTTACGAAAAAGAGTATGCTTCGAGCGTCGGCTGTGGAAGTTTGTGTCAATGCTAAATAACGCACTATTTTGCTATCGGGCATGGCATATCTAAAGGGCGATACGGTCAAAATTTGGTAAATATCAACTTGACGTATTTCTTTCAATTTTGCATTTAAAAAACCTGAACACCCCTCATTTTGAAGGTGTGTGTGTGTAGAATGTTGCTCCTATTTTGATTTTGGAATTCACTCTTCAGTTGTCAAAATGCCGTCCAAGCAAGAAGAGCAGCGTATCAAAATTTTGCTCGCGCATCGCGAAAATCCGAGCTACTCGCACGCAAAGTTGGCAAAATCGCTAAAAGTTGCCAAATAAACCGTTACAAATGTAATTAAAGTGTTTGGGGAACGTTTGTCGACAGCCAGGAAGTCTGGATCGGGGGGAAATCGAAAACCGGAAGCCGCTGAGACGACAAAGAGAGTTGCCGGTAGTTTCAAGCGAAACCCTAACCTATTTCTCCGAGATGCCGCAAATAAGCTGGGTGTATCGTCTACAACCGTGCATCGAGCCAAAAAACGAGCCGGACTATCGACTTACAAGAAGGTAGTGACTCCAAATCGCGATGATAAACAAAATACGACGGCCAAAGCGCGATCCCGGAGGCTGTACACGACGATGCTGACGAAGTTTGACTGCGTGGTAATGGACGACGAAACCTACGTCAAAGCCGACTACAAGCAGCTTCCGGGACAGGAGTTTTATACGGCAAAAGGAAGGGGAAAGGTAGCAGATATTTTCAAGCACACGAAACTGTCAAAGCTCGCAAAGAAATATCTGGTTTGGCAAGCCATCTGTACCTGTGGCTTGAAAAGCAGCATTTTCATAGCTTCCGGGACTGTCAACCAAGAAATTTACGTGAAAGAGTGTTTGAATAAACGTCTGCTGCCTTTCCTGAAGAAACACGGTTGTTCCGTACTGTTTTGGCCGGATTTGGCATCTTGCCATTACGGTAAAAAGGCCATGGAGTGGTACGCCGCCAACAACGTGCAGGTGGTTCCCAAGGACAAGAACCCTCCCAACACGCCAGAGCTCCGCCCAATTGAGAAATACTGGGCTATTGTCAAGCGGAACCTAAAGAAGACCAAAAAAAACTGCTAAGGACGAGCAGCAGTTCAAGGCAAACTGGCTTTCTGCGGCGAAGAAGGTGGACAAGGTGGCTGTACAAAATCTGATGGCAGGGGTCAAGCGTAAGGCCCGGCAATTCGGATTTGGAAAAGCGGAAGCCTAACTGAATATTTTTCCTGAATTTTATACTAATTGAACTTGAAAAAGAAATTTAATTTGATTTTTTAAATAAACGATTTCACCGATTTACACGCGTTTTCCCTTGACCAAATTTTGACCGTATCACCCTTTATTATTAAGCGATGCGAGTGATTGAGTGAGCACAGAAAAAAAATACAAAAATGCTTCCTGGTGAGTTGATATCGGGCATGGCATATCTATAATTAAGCGATGCAACTGATTGAGTCAGAAAAAAAAATACAAAAAAGCTTCCTGGTGGTTCGCCGGGCTGGTGGACCGGTGGTGAGGATCAAAATTAATTGCCATCCATAATGAGAAAGTAAACCACTATACCTTTTTAAGAGTGGCTCCAATACCATCCTTACTGTTGGTTTATCGGATTTCCAGCATTATAGAGAATCTTTTTGTTTTTCCAATGAAAAACCACCATCACATTTTTTGAGTGGCCCCAATAGCATCTTTACTGTTGGTATAAATAGGTTCAAATCAGAAATCGGAAGTAATATTTAAATATTACTAAATATTATATAACGCCGCGTGAATTCAGCTTATCGTTTAACAAAAAGAAACCTGCTGCCACCCAATCTTGTTATCCAGCATCCCAGTGATTTCTCGTGAAAGTGCAGAGGTGGTCTCGGCTTCCAATAAAACGAGTATCACGTCGATATATTCATACCCTTTTCTTATTTGACATGCATTCGGGTGAAGCAGGCGCCAGTATTGCCTTAGTTTGGGATGACCAGTTTTTACACATTGAGGATGTATGCTAGTCTCAACCATCATCTGTTGGTTCTCTGTGTAATAACAGCTGATCTGGCAGCAACGGAGTAGCAACCTTGGGCGGTCAATCATGCTCATTATCTTGCTCATGCTCATAAAAAAGGATAAAATCTTTGAATAGGATAAGACCACTGCCACTTCTCGCACTGATTAGCATGCTGTTTTGCTTTCTCACACGCTTATCAAATTACTGGTCTGAAAATCGGATACGATTCGTCTCGTCTCACCTGGATTATATCGTAGCATGTGCTCCATTAATATCTCTTGGATACAGAAACAATATTTCAAAATGGCAAAGGGGAAATGCACCCTTCTTTTTGCGGAAACGCTCCTTAAACTTTGGAAAAATGCTCCTTAGATGCGTTTGCCCGGTATAATGCAATCGGAGGTATTAACCTTCTGGTTAGCGCTTTCCGGTTGTTTTGACGGGTCTTAAGTTTCTTCAAGATTGTATTGTTCTGACGGGTCTTATGTTTCTGAATTTAAGAGTCGTCAAAACGAAATTAAGACCTGTCAAAACGAAATTAAGACTCGTCAAAATGAAATTTAAACCCGTCAAAACTCCCTAGAAGATTGCGGAGCGAAGCCCGCTATACAATCTTGAAGAAACTTAAGACCCGTCAAAACAACCGGCAAGCGCTAACCAGAAGGTTAATACCTCCGATTGCATTATACCGGGCAAACGCATCTAAGGAGCATTTTTCCAAAGTTTAAGGTGCATTTCCCCAAAAAGAAGTGTGCATTTACCCTGCTGCCATTAAAAAGGTGCATTTTATATATTGCGTTTAAATATTTTTGTTCTATCGTGTACGTGTTTTTAAAGAAGTATTGAGTGTTATTTTGCGTATTATGTATTTAACGCAGTATTTTAGTCTAGTATAAGAAATAAGACTTTTTTTTAAGCCCACCTACTATGAACAAATCTAAGTGTACCTTAATAGTGAGTTTATTCGTATTTCGATACGGAGGAACACAGTAAAAAATTATGAATATTAACAGGCGTGTAAAATTTCCCCTCGTCTAATTGTAAGCTTAAGCAAGCGTAAAGAACGTAATTGTTTGCAATCTTTCAAACATCAAACACACACACACACACACACACACACACACACACACACACACACACACACACACACACACACACACACACACACACACACACACACACACACAGATCCTACCGAACAACGATTTTGTCAATTATATCGTTATATATAGAATTCGGTAGTTTTTGTTTTCAGTCAGCGGCTTGGTCGCAAAACACCAAACTGGAACCTATTCAGTGTCGGTGCCTTCGTATCACGATAGGATGCATGCATTCGACTTATACCATTTATTTATTTATTTTTATTAAACTTCATCTGACTAGCCGTCTTAATGAATATATAATATTGATGGGGAAAAGTGCTGGCTGGCATGTTTCCACTCTCGGATAGGTTTTCAAAATTATCTCTCCGGCTCCTCACTAGGTGTGAAGTCATGAACCCTTACAGGGTGCGGCAGAAAATAATGCGAAAATTTGTTCTATATCTTTCAAATCCCATTTTCAACTAATTCAAGCAATAATATCAACATTTTCGAGTGCAGTTATCTTTATAAAGTCCTTTTAAACATATTTATTCAATGTGTCCTCCATTTTCATTAATAACATCCTCGAGCCGACGCCGGAAGCCAGAGCAGCATTTCGGACGCAGTACTCCGACATTGACTGCCATGTGCGTGTTATGGTTGACTTCAGGGTTTTCACACTAGGGTGTGATGTTTTGCAGGCTCGTGCTTCAACATATGCCCAAATCGAATAATCCAACGGATTAAGATCTGGACTGCTAAGGCGCCACAAATCATTCGGACAAAACTTCATGTTATCGTTCAACCATTGTTGGGTTCGATTGGACGTATAACACGGCGCTCCATCCTGCTGTAGGACAACGTTTTGGTCCTCAGAGAAGTTGGCCTTCATCCAAGGAAGCACTTGGTCCTTAAAAATACCGATATACACTTCGGTATTGATTTTAACTCCAGCATCAATGAAAACAGGCGGCATTTTCAAACCGTTGAACGCCACCAAGCCAAACATCATGACACCAGCCGGATGTTTGGTTTGAAATTTGAATTTGACTTTTTCCGGAACGTTCTCCATATTGGCCACAGCATCGATGCTGAAAAGCTTTTCGTCGGTGAACAGGATTATCATTTTTTCCTTCTTCAACAAGGAAAGCAATCTCTTGGAACGAGTCACTCGTAGTTCCGTGACCCGGTCCGTAATCAAGTGGCGTTTCACTCTGGCTCTGGAAGATGCATGCAGGTCTCTTTTGATGATTCTCCGCATGGATTTCTCCGAAACATTGGCTTCCTTAGCAAGTTTTCTTATGGAACGCACCGGGTTGCGAGCAATTATTGCACGGACCGATTTGATGATGTTTGGCGGACTTTTTTATGCGGTAAACTGTTGCCAAATGGCACCCCCTACCACCTTGGCAATCTCTTTCGTTGATTGTTGTTTTTGTATTCTCCCAAGCGCGGAAGTAACGATCTTTGATGAAGCTTGTCAGAAGTAGATAATTTATCATCTCTATGCGAAGCGCTGGGAATGGACGGTAATTTATTGCTAGAAAGAAATAGACATGAAGAGAAAGTGTATTGATAGTTCCGTATAGGGCAACGGCAGGCTTTGAAAATTAAAAGATCAAGTTTGAAAACGAGCGGAGGGCATTATTGAACGGTAGTATCCGATCAGGCACATAACCCTTTACCATACTACCCCATGCAGGACAGGCAAGAGGAGGAAATCCCCTTGACTGGCAAAAGGTTATGCAACCGGTCGGGCTCTTATACTACCTATTGCTTTTTTCTAGTTCTAGCGATTTGTCCCTCTCCCAATACTGCCTAACACGGGTGAGAAATTATCTCCCGCTGTTGGGTTTATTTTTAGCATGCACCGCCTATTTCACACATTTGCTCTTCTCGTCATCTATTACTTATAGATCTCGGAGAGAACGACGGTGAGTGGTGCAAATACTGATCCCCACCAGTACGATTTAATGGATTCCCCCATTATGGGATTTCTTCACATTGATTGTTGTTTCTGTATTCTCCCAAGCGCGGAAGTAACGATCTTTGATGAAGTTTGTCAGAAGTAGATAATTTATCATCTCCGTGCGAAGCGCTGGGAATGGACGGTAATTTATTGCTGGTGCTAGGCTAATGAAAATCGTTTTTATTCATATTCAACATGATGCCAAACACGTCAACAACAATCAGCAGACAAAACATGACTAAGGGCAGTATCGTACTGAAATTTGGCGTGTTTGCCTAAATATGAACGGACTACAAGGCACTTTAACCTTTTTTGCAGTAGCTTCGCATTTTTGCTGTCAAGGAGGTTACCTTCCATCCAACTTAGTATTTTCGCTGGCAGTAAAAATCGAGCAAAGGAGATTTGGGGCGATAGCAATATTCAATCATCCCAAAGGTGTCGAAAAAATCTTAGTTTGGGGGTATGCATGTGGGTCGAGACTTTATTTGTTTGATGTTTCGCCTCATGTCTAATCATTATTCTTTGAACGCTCATTTAGACCGAGTTGGGCTCAGCGACAGCTATCTCTGTGAATGTGGACAAGGTTACCAGGACGCTGATCATATTATTTGGTCTTGTGCTGAGCATCTACGAGTCAGATCTGAGCTTTATGATTCCCTTAGGACTCGAGGTAGACAACCTAATGTTCCGCTTCGAGATATTTTGGCTGTACGTGATCTAGAGTTCATGAAACCCATATATGTGTTTTTGACTAAAATTAGCGTTAGAGTTTAGTCAGTATAACATGAATGTTTAGTTCTTTTTTTATATCTGTGTTTTTTTTTCTTACGAAAATGATCAAATAAAAAAATTAACAATAGTCAAATGGTTATGACTTATGATTACACGTTTTGGAATTTAAAATTCGATTGTTATCCTCGAAAATCGATTGTTATCCTCGAGAAGACCACGAGTAATCGTAACTTTAGTTTTAAGACAACTGATGGATATATAATAATGAAAACTTGAATCTGTAAAGATAATTCGATTGAGCCTGTTCAAATGAATAAAATTGTTAAAAAAATTCTAAAACTAGTCATTTGGAGATATACATAAATCAACTGCATATAACATAGGTCGCGAGACACATCTCTTATAATAACGGTTGTCTTGCTTGGGCCTCTAGAATATACACATGTTTCAAGTTCTGGTAGCGTTATTATCCGTACATTACCAGACTGCGTTACCGATATCATTATAATCGTTTCCACACCGGCAAAGATTGCTGACCACGATTTTATGTCAATAGAGACGTGCATCTAACAGGTAATGGTTGGACATCATCACACGGATGAAGTCAAGACGTACAGTACTGGAAGAAATAAAGTGCTCACCCGGAAATAATTATATCATTGCTTCATAACTTCATCAAATTTGATTATATTATTTAGCTTTCTTCTGCAAAGTTGACTTAATTTGCGTTATCTTTCAGTTTTTGTAGAAAAAAAAATTGCTATTCTCTTGAAATAAAAAAAAAACTTTTTTTACTTAAATTAAGTTGTTTTTGAACTGGAAGAAAAAAAGTGCTCACTTTTACCTTATAATATTTTACGGTGTTTTGTTCGTTCCCAGTCGCTGATATTGACATATCCTCTTATTGTTGTTTATGCGCGGTATATTCAAGAACAATTTTTCCCCGTTTTACTTGTTCGTTATTCGTGTTTTAAGATGGAAAGTAAGCAAATCCCCCTAAAAATCCGTAAACTCATCGTTCGAGACCACCAGAACCATGAATCGTTCCGGAAGATTGCTGCTAAGTATGATTTAAGCTACTCTGGTGTAAGGAAGGTATGGAAGAAATTCGAACAATGTGGAAGTGTGGCAGACAAATCAGGTCGTGGGAGAAAGCGGCTTACGTCACCACGCGAAGATTCGAGAATCGTACGAGAAGCAAGAAGATGCTCATCAATAACCAGCCGTGCTATACGTGAGAACTTGAATCTGAAGGTATCCGAAAGAATTATTCGCTACAGGCTGCAAGAAGCTGGATTGAAGAGCAAGTATGCAAGTCGAGGCCCTCTAATCAGAAAAGTGAATAGAATCAAACGATTGAAATTTGCTCAAAAGTATGCGGAACAGCCCGTAGAATTCTGGAAACGAGTGGTATGGTCTGATGAGAGCAAATTTGAACTGTTTGGCAAGAAACAGCGCCCTCGTGTTTGGATAAAGTCGGGAGAACGCTTATTGGATCAGAACGTGCAGAAAACCGTAAAACATGGTGGCGGAAGTATTATGGTTTGGGGGTGCTTCTCGTGGTCCAGCGTTGGAAATCTCGTAGAAATCGAAGGTATCATGACTGCTGATCGTTACATTGATATAATCAATGAAAATCTGGAGGAATCGCTTCTTAAAATGGGGCTTGAGGAAAGCTTCATTTTCCAGCAGGACAATGACCCAAAGCACACAGCACGAAAGTCAACTGCATTCTTCAAAGCAAATCGCATTAAACTGTTGGAATGGCCACCACAATCACCTGACCTCAACCCGATTGAAAATTTGTGGTCGATTTTGGATAGACAGGTGGATAAAGGCGAAGTGACGAACAAAACCAAGCGTTTCAAAGCTTTAAATGAAGCGTGGCAGAACATCGATGAAACATATCTGCACAACCTCGTCGAAAGCATGCCACGACGTCTACAAGCAGTGATCCAGGCAAAAGGTGGACATACTAAGTACTAAAAGCTTTATATACTGTGTTTTCTTTACAATTTCTCTTGTGAGCACTTTATTTTTTCCAGTCGATAACAGAAAAGGTTCAATAAAAATTAAGATATAAATTTCCAGTCCTAGATTTTTATTATTTTCTTTGCACGAAACGATAAAACGGAAGAATAAGATGAATTATGTCGAATACAGCTCAAGGTTTTCTCTGAATGTGTAAAGGGTGTCACTCTTCAAGATTATTCGTTTTGGTGAGCACTTTATTTTTTCCAGTACTGTACGTGCAAGTCCCCCCCCCCCCCCCCCCAAAAAAAAAAAAAAAAAAAAAAAAAAATAAATCCTCCTTAATAAACAATATGACAATCATTTCCCCAAACCCAAGGGTTCTCTGAAGTACAAAAAAGTGAAATTCATTATGTGAAATTTGTCTTTCATATAAATCGCCTTCCTGTGCGCCCACATTTAAGTGCGAGTCCGTTATCTGGTATAGAGCAATGTAAAGGAACCCAAAAGTTTCCCTTAGTTTTGAAAGGAAATACGATGGGTTTCTAAAGGTATCGTCGACCGAAGAGGTTTCGTACACCAAACTTAGGCTGTCCAAGAAGATAAAATAATGGTCTATGGGCTTGTTGGAAATCACCCAGAATGCGAAATGGATTGCTGGCTGCTAAGTAAAATAAACAGAACAAGGTTTCTATGGTTTGTGGAGTCGAGACCCACCAGGGAAAACGCTTTTTTTTCGGAATTAACTAGTTGGTACTTCTCAGTATAATAAAAGAATTATAATAGCACGAAGTTGATCCGGAACCCCTTGAGATGCTTTTTCATGCAAACAACAACATCAATTTAGAAACTGCTATAGGTGAAGTGAACATTGTCTAGAGAATAGCATGGATGACACATATCCAACTATATGATTCGGTATTGTGTGTTTAGCCCTAGCATTTCTTCAAAATTGTCTATAATATTACAAATGCATTTTTCTACATTTGATTAATATTCTGAGCGAGGGCTCCCAGAACCGGTTCTAGAGAGCTTTAACTCCTGCTAGAACTTTAAGACTCATGCGTTGAGTGAATACAGTAAAGAGCAATACGCACACTACGAAATTGAATTCGATCTAATAAGATGACGTTTTCTTGACCCGAGAAAACACAAAGAGCCACCTTCTAGAACAAAGAGAATAGTTGTTTTATGAAGAGTATGAGGTCTCCTGGGTGAGCACCCCACCATGTGCCACAAATTGAACAAAGAAAGTTGGCCTTCTTTTGGTATTTTTTCTTCAAATACGTAATGTGGGCATTCCAAGTGCACTTTGAATCATACCAGACCCTAAGGTTGGGATATTTCATCCCAAAAGATTAAATTGGGCAGTTGGGCTAAATAAATCTTTTTTGTAAACACTAGCAGTTTAAGTTTCTGTGGTTAGAATTCGATCCCTTCATTCCTAGCCTAAGAAGATAGCTTGTCTAGGGCATTTTTCAATGGCCCTTGCAAGTTGACGGCATGTGAGCCTCTTATGGAAACCACACTGTCATCAAAACAAATAGTTGTAAATATCTTTGACGTTTAACTTATTTAGAAGGGGACTGAGGCATGATACTTGGGGTAACCCATGTAATTAGTTCTCGAAGTTGTCGGTTGTCCAAATGAAAAGTTCATTTTCTCTTCTGACAACAAATTGTACAAAAACAAATATTTTAAATGGCAGCAGGGTAAATGCACACTTCTTTTTGGGGAAATGCACCTTAAACTTTGGAAAAATGCTCCTTAGATGCGTTTGCCCGGTATAATGCAATCGGAGGTATTAACCTTCTGGTTAGCGCTTGCCGGTTGTTTTGACGGGTCTTAAGTTTCTTCAAGATTGTATAGCGGGCTTCGCTCCGCAATCTTCTAGGGAGTTTTGACGGGTTTAAATTTCATTTTGACGAGTCTTAATTTCGTTTTGACAGGTCTTAATTTCGTTTTGACGACTCTTAAATTCAGAAACATAAGACCCGTCAGAACAATACAATCTTGAAGAAACTTAAGACCCGTCAAAACAACCGGAAAGCGCTAACCAGAAGGTTAATACCTCCGATTGCATTATACCGGGCAAACGCATCTAAGGAGCATTTTTCCAAAGTTTAAGGAGCATTTCCGCAAAAAGAAGGGTGCATTTCCCCTTTTCCATAGAACTGTTCGTCTTTTGATGCTATCCAAGAATCAAGCCATTTTGAGATGTCATCATATGAGTGGAATTGCTGTCCAGTGAGACCATGTGCCATCGAACGGAACAAGTCATAATCGGACGGTGCAATATCAGGAGAATATGGCGGGTGGGGTAGGACTTCCCATTTGACAGTTTCCAAGTAGGTTTTCACGGGTTTCGCAACGTGAGGTCGAGCGTTGTCGTGCTGAAGAATCACTTTTTCGTGTCTGTACTCGTATTGTGGCCGTTTTTCGTGCAGTGCTCGGCTCAATCGCATCAATTGAGTTCGATACCGTTCCCCGGTTATGGTTTTGTTTGGTTTCAACAGCTCATAATAAATAACACCAACTTGGTCCCACCAAATACACAGCATAACCTTCGCAGCGTGAATATTCGGCCTAGGCGACGATTTTGAAGCATGCCCGGGCAGTCCCCATGAATGTTTCTGTTTTGGGTTACTGTAATGAATCCATTTTTCGTCACCCGTCACAATGCGATGTGGAAAACTTTTCCTTTTTTGCCGCTGGAGCAGATGTTCACAGACGAAAAAACGACGCTCAACATCTCTTGGCTTCAAATCGTAAGGAACCCAAGTTCCTTGCCTTTGAATCATTGCCAACGCATGCAATCGCTTAGAAACGGCTTGGCGGGAAACTCCTAATCCTGAACCAAGCTCTTCTTGCGTTTGACACGGATCCTCATCGAGCAATGCCTCCAATTCAGAGTCTTCGAAGTTTTTTGGCCTTCCTTCACGCGGACGATCATCAACACTGAAATCACCGTTTTTGAAGCGACGAAACCAATCACGACACGTTGTTTCACTCAGAGCAGCATCACCGTAAACTTTTTGGAGCTCTCGATGTGCTTCAGCCGCCGTTTTCTTCGAATGAAAGAAGAAAATCAACACTTCCCGCAAATGACGATTATTTGGCACGAAATCAGACATCTTCAAACAACCAAAATATATAACACTAAACCAAAATCACTGATTTGGCAAAGCGGTTTGTTTACCATATGTCTGAGCTTGGTTTATGACGCTTGAGATGTACAACATTCGACCAGCACTTACTACTGGCGCCATATATTGCTAAACAGCGGGAACTTAGTTGCGCACCTAATACATTTTTTTGAAAATTTCATGTTTTTTGCCCATACACACATGGAAAGAGCATTATTTTCCATCACTTCAAAATAACTGCGGGAATCATTTCATTGAAGTTATCAAACTTATTCCTAATAAATTCATGATAACCATGTTTACAAATCTAGTTTTATTTGTGAAGTAATGTACCCATCAAAAGTAGGGGAGGCTGGTCCAATTCTGACCCCATTAAATGAAGAACTATAAGAACTATAAATCAGCCTCAAATTGTTTAAAAGCAGAGACCAACATTGCATGGTTTACGCAATAACTGGAACCACAATGGTCCGTTAGCGTCAAAATTCAGCATGAGTGCTCATAAGGATTGCAGAGGCACTCATGCCGAATTTTAATTGAAGCGTGAACCACGACTGTGTAAACTTAACTCATATTTTGAATTATTCCACACTAGGGTCATTTTGAGTGAATCTAACTGAAACTAGAATACAAATTTTACAAAAATGGATATTTTTCAGGTAAGGTAGCTTTTTTTAATGAAATTCACACACTTTGTTATAAACAGCCGAACGGCAACATGGTTATGTTTAGTAAATTCTGCGATTGCTATGAAGCTTGTAAACTTTAAATTTTGTGCTTCATCCTTATAATATATGGCAAAAGGATGGATTGTGCATTGAGCGTTTGCCCAACGAAAACCTTGTATAGCGTCCTGAATAACAAAAGAGTAATTTTCAGAGAAGTCAGCAATTATAATGCAGTCAGTTGCTTCCAAATTAATTTTAAGTTGTTTTAAGTAGTTACCTTGTTGCTCTGCAATAAAATTATGCGGAGATAATTCGCTTAATTTTTCTAAAAATGTTTCCACAAACTCTTTTGCATCCATTCGCATTGAATTTAGATGACAACGATCTGTTTGCTTCCATTGTTTAAATTCTAAGGAATCTATATTATCAAGAAAATTCATCAGGTCATTCTCCAGTGCCTGCGTACCCGGGCAATGATCAGAGGTTTTCAACCAACATTTCTCTGTGGGATTTTCATAGAGTATTTTAAAAGAAACAAGTCATGATACGTTTTTAAATGGTTAGGAATAAGTTTCTTATCCTTAAGGGTTTTAAATATTAATTTAACATTCTGATGATAAATGCATACGCAGACAGTATGCGTTCCACTTAAACCAGCCAGAATACAATTTTTTGGGCGGCTGCTGGAAAACATTGAAAATCCAATTTTAAAAGTAGGATATTGCTCTTTGAAAATTAAATAAATTTCACGTAGGTTACATAAAAGTAACCTGCGCTGTACATGCACTTTTTCTTCTGCCTTATTTTCAATAACGAAATCCCTTTTCCCAGGACATGCTCTGCTTATCTCGTCACTATTATAAAAGTCCTTAACTACAGTTAGAGTATCATCGCTCAAAGATAACATATTTACTCTGGTCTCCAGTGTGCTCATAAAATCTGTTTCAATCTGTGATTCCTTTGCACGTTGAGCTGTTCGTTGCGAAACACCGAATTCTTGCATCATTTTGTATGCGGTCCAGGATTTGGGGAGGGAAGTTTGAATCCTATATCGATCGTTTCTGTCAGATGTTTCATCAAATTTTGCCTTCATCTGTTGAAGAATTTCCTGACCGTCTCCAGGTTTCTGGGCAGCAGTGCTACCAATTGATTCAGCACTCGTTGATTCCAAAGAAAACAAAGATTCTGAAAACAAGATGGAAAAATATCACAATTAGTTAGGAACTTTTTTATTTATGTAATGTAATACAGATTGTATTCGATTATTTGAAGTAACTATTTTCTTGTATGATAGGCAACTGCTCTACAAATTGAGCTACCAGGTCGGATTAGGTAAGATTATACGGAACTGATATTTTTTTCAATTTTCTGAATAATCGAGTACAACTTGTATAACGTAGCAAATAATGACGTCTGAATAACCAAAAAGAAGAGATTATTCTACTTACCAACACTAGGAACAGCGTCAATTTCCGATGATCCAGCGGCATTGGGATCGATTATTTCGAGACCACCATTATTGATGTTTGCTGGTGCGGCGAAATTGTTCACTCTAGATGGTCCGGCCACGGCAAAATTATTGGTGCCTGATGGTCTGGCAACGGCGAGATCATCAAGTTTCGATGGTTCAGAAACGGTGAGTTCTTGATTTTCTCATTCTAGATTAATTGCACTTGGAGTTGCTGGCTCGTTTTCTTTCTTGATCAAGCGATAAAGTCTGCAATAGAAGGTAAATATTACAAATGTTGGAACAGCTTTTATTCAACATTATTCTCCTTTCCACTGCATAACCATATAGTTTAGGAGTAAGTTTCCTGTAACTATTACTCCAAACATGGCAATTTGAGCATTCGTGCTTCATTGTATTAAACGTTTCTTCAGTAAGGTAACTGGACAATTTCACTGATTTTCTTGACTAACATATGCTTTATCTTATAGACCACTTTAAATAGTCCCTTTGGGTATAATTTAGGTAGAGTGAACAAGGAAAAGGAGACAGATGAATCATAATCAAACAAAAAAATACAACGAATATCCTGCACCAAAAATATTGAAAACATATAAACAAAGCAGGTAACCTATTGTATGGATCGTTGGAAACCAACTTTTTTGAAAAACGACATACTGCTTTGCCGATTTTGAAAAATAAAATCATCAATAACAACACCAGACTATTCCGACTGAATTATTTTCAGCTTTTGCGATTTGTAAATTTTTATAATAAACGGGACCAAACAAACACTCTTGAATAACATTTTCATACTTTTGATTTAATTTGAGCTAATTGAAATAATGGGGAATAACGTTCATTCCACGTGTGAATGGGCAAAAAACTTGAAATTTTCAAAAAATGTAACTCAAAAACGGCTTGATGAACATTTCAAATTTTTTGATATGTTATGTAAAAATGTTCAAATTTTCATAAAAAAATATAAAAATAAATAGTCGTTGTGGTCCAAAATGTCAAAAATCATGAAAAATTTAGTAAATTAATTATTTTAACCAATATTTAACTAGAAATGATAAGCTTCCTATTCATTAAAAAACATTGCAAATCGATTCAGTGGTTCAGAAGTTATGATATTTATTAAATAAATTTTTTCGAAAAATCTCGATTTTTCTGGTAGCCCTATATTGAACATGGTCACCCTAATAAAAAAAATAAGAAAAAACGGGTCTAATTATTTTCGATAAAAAACATACCAAGCGATTTTGAGCAAAATTGGACAACTTTTTTTTCAACGCTATTCTTTATTTATATATATATATATATATATATATATATATATATATATATATATATATATATATATATATATATATATATATATATATATATATATATATATATATATATATATATATATATATATATATATATATATATATATATATATATATATATATATATATATATATATATATATATATATATATATATATATATATATATATATATATATATATATATATATCGATATATATATATATATATATATATATATATATATATATATATATATATATATATATATATATATATATATATATATATATATATATATATATATATATATATATATATATATATATATATATATATATATATATATATATATATATAAATATATTTGTATATATTTATAAATATATATATATATATATATATATATATATATATATATATATATATATATATATATATATATATATATATATATATATATATATATATATATATATATATATATATATATATATATATATATATATATATATATATATATATATATATATATATATATATATATATATATATATATATATATATATATATATATATATATATATATATATATATATATATATATATATATATATATATATATATATATATATATATATATTCTGAGGTTCTGTATGAATTCCTTCTTGCTGAGTGTTGCAATAAAGTAACGAACAGTTTGGCTATAATGTAAGATAACAAAAATGGCTAATGTAATAGTAAGAGTTATTGAGAGCGTTATTCCTCCTTATAAGCTTCATAGGGAACCTAGGAGAATCTAAAATTAACACTTCATATGATCACTTTAACAAAAATAAAATATTGAAGCACTTTTTCAAAATTATCACTAGTAAACGCGAGCAAATTCCTTTAAATTCCACTATAGGACTTCTGATGATAATGTATTACAAGATTGTGCATGGCTCCTTGAATGATGGATGGCAGAACGGTGTGGCTAAGAGATACGAATTGCTGATTTCCAAAACACAAATAACAATTTGAAAATGATATCAAAAAGTTACCTTTCAGTACGCTGTTATCGGGGCCACAATCATATATCAAAAGATCTGATTTCGCATAATTGATTAGTAAAAGGTTATTTGTTACAAGTTGTGTTTCTCGTATGGTAGTACAGAAGCTTTTCGTGCCCAATATTAAGTTGGATATGCAACTGTCAGAGTACTTACGGATGTGACTGAAGTGTTGAACGTATTTATCTGGTTTGTTTGTGGTGAATAGGCTATTTCTGCTCTTGATAAGGTTTCTTGGATAGTGTTTTATCATTGAATTGTTATTGTTGAGTGGATGAATTTGGAATTTTGTTGACTCTTCCTTCTCGAGTTCCGGTACTCTTAAAATATAAAATAGAGTTTCCCCGTTGACTGCAATTTTTGGTTGGACTAGGCTGAGTGCTTCGTCTGGTAGGTTTGTATGTACTCCTTGGTCCTCAAATAGTGCTCTAATTGTGTTCATCTTGTGTGCTGTAAGAAGCTTATTGTTCGCAATAGAGACTATCGTCCACAGTATCGCGTCCTGGATTTCTTCCAAAATGTTGTTCAATTCATTATAGCGGTAATAGTTTCTATCTCATTTAAAATGATCTGGTTCTCATGTTTCATCTCAATTACCTTGTTTATTGTGTTAGATAATGATGCTAATTTGTTTCCGAAATGTTCATTAATTTTGGTGTCAATTAGTTCGTTCATGGTTTATTGTGGTCATAATCCTCTGCTCCTGGGCTTCCGTTGATCCATTTCCATGTCGTTCATATTAGGTCGAGGCTCCTAACTATTCGTTTTTGTGGCTTAAATTGAATAAAATTAGAATACAAGAGTTTAATTTTTAGTTTCACTATTTCTAACAGATGATTATTGAACTTTCTGTATGCTAAATTGGTCAAAGAATTGAAAGTTATTTCTAGATTAGTTATGTTGATTGGAAAGATTATACATTATAATAAAATTTCCTGTTTGTATTTTGCATGATTTGGTTTTGAATGTTAAAATTGGATTGTGTTTAGATTTGTGATTTCTATGTTTTGACAATTTAATCTAAGAATTCCGACTAATATAATTATGGCTATAGGTATTCTTATCATTTCTATTGGGCAGTTGTGTAACTAAATATTTTTAAAGTGAGGTTATTTCGTTTCCTTCCGTCTTCGTCTCTTGTTGAACTGAAATTAGAAAATGGGTTGTTAATTATTTTGGTTATTATGGTTTCGGCTGAAATTTGAAGATGGAGTAATTAGATGTTCCAAAGCGTTGATAGCTTCTGACTTGAACCTAAAAGTAAAGAAAAGCAATAACAGTCTTGTTAATATGGTTTCCAGGTATGTTTCAGTTTATTTTTATTCCTTTTAACTTTTTTATTAATATGCTCTGTTGTCTTTGAGACCTTTTGCCTCTGAAAATCTAGGATCTAGTTTTTTTTCCTAGTGTTTTTCTTTATTTGAATATCTGTGTCTTCGATAAAAGTTGGAGGGTCTTCCTTCATAGAATTATTTTAAGTCATTGTATTTGCAGACTTTTTTAGTTGATTTAAAACTTTCGCATACAAATCTTTCGCATACAAATCTTTTGCTTCTTCTGCAATTTGAATTGGATGCACAATATTTCGTTGATTGAACACAATTTCATTAGGTGTGAATGATGTGGATGAATGCATTGAATCATAATAAAGCGGCTATGGCAATAATTTCTGATGAGCTTTGTCCTTCAAACTAATGCTTTTTAGTATTGAATAGTTCTTTAACAGTGCTATGTGTTTTCTCAAACTGTCGGTTTGACTCGGAAGATGAGGCAAACTCTTTTTCAGTTCCCAAGTTAGCTAGGAACATTTTTAACTGCAGGCTTGTGAAAGCTGCTTCGTGATCACAAATATTTTTTTAGGTGCTCCAAATATTCCAATGTATTGAGAAAGAGCTTTTTGTATATCTATAAGGTTTCGAGATGGAATTTCTATAATTTGCAAATGTTTTGAGAATGCGCATATAAGTGATAAATAATTTTGTTTGTCGATTCCAAAAATGTCTATATGAACTCTGTGAAATGGTGCGGTTTTAACTGGTCTAGGAGATAACTTAATGTTATATGGTTTACGTTCATTTTTGTGCTTAGCACAAATGGAACAAGAATTAACTATTTGCCTGATTTTCTTTGTCATTCTAGAGAAAAAATTGGATCTTTTTATTTGTTTTTCCATTTCTGATATACTTCTGTGAGCACGTTCGTGTTCAGTACGCACTATTATATCTTGTCTGTTTTCTGAGGTCACGTCTTCGACCATGCCTTAGGTTATAAAGAAATGTGAGTTTGATATGAAAAAATGATCTCTGTGTACTTCTAGGATTATTTGAAATAAATGTTCAGGTGCAAGAATAGCGGTTTGTGTTCCTGAGCTGTATTTTTAAATGAACGAAGTAGGGTAAGGGGATGTAATGTTAGCCTAGCTCCTTCATTTGGCCTATGTTCCAAATATGTCATTAATTCAGCGATAATCAACAAAATTATGTTGCCATCATGATGACCGATTTAATTCGAAGCAGTTCGGATATTATTAATCAATTTACTGTTGTTCACTTCCGAGTAATTTTAGATTTTCGTAACTTTTACGACATCATGATTTCACTGGTTAAGCTGAAAAAATTAAATCCATGATCTTCGAATGATCTAAATTTGGCTAAATTGAACCAATAAACCAAATAATGCAGCCTATATGTACAGAAAATACTCACACGTTATAAACTAACTGTTCACACAGATAATATAAAGGGCGATACGGTCAAAATTTGGTAAATATCAACTTGACGTATTTCTTTCAATTTTGCATTTAAAAAACCTGAACACCCCTCATTTTGAAGGTGTGTGTGTGTAGAATGTTGCTCCTATTTTGATTTTGGAATTCACTCTTCAGTTGTCAAAATGCCGTCCAAGCAAGAAGAGCAGCGTATCAAAATTTTGCTCGCGCATCGCGAAAATCCGAGCTACTCGCACGCAAAGTTGGCAAAATCGCTAAAAGTTGCCAAATCAACCGTTACAAATGTAATTAAAGTGTTTGGGGAACGTTTGTCGACAGCCAGGAAGTCTGGATCGGGGGGAAATCGAAAACCGGAAGCCGCTGAGACGACAAAGAGAGTTGCCGGTAGTTTCAAGCGAAACCCTAACCTATCTCTCCGAGATGCCGCAAATAAGCTGGGTGTATCGTCTACAACCGTGCATCGAGCCAAAAAACGAGCCGGACTATCGACTTACAAGAAGGTAGTGACTCCAAATCGTGATGATAAACAAAATACGACGGCCAAAGCGCGATCCCGGAGGCTGTACACGACGATGCTGACGAAGTTTGACTGCGTGGTAATGGACGACGAAACCTACGTCAAAGCCGACTACAAGCAGCTTCCGGGACAGGAGTTTTATACGGCAAAAGGAAGGGGAAAGGTAGCAGATATTTTCAAGCACACGAAACTGTCAAATTTCGCAAAGAAATATCTGGTTTGGCAAGCCATCTGTACCTGTGGCTTGAAAAGCAGCATTTTCATAGCTTCCGGGACTGTCAACCAAGAAATTTACGTGAAAGAGTGTTTGAATAAACGTCTGCTGCCTTTCCTGAAGAAACACGGTTGTTCCGTACTGTTTTGGCCGGATTTGGCATCTTGCCATTACGGTAAAAAGGCCATGGAGTGGTACGCCGCCAACAACGTGCAGGTGGTTCCCAAGGACAAGAACCCTCCCAACACGCCAGAGCTCCGCCCAATTGAGAAATACTGGGCTATTGTCAAGCGGAACCTAAAGAAGACCAAAAAAAACTGCTAAGGACGAGCAGCAGTTCAAGGCAAACTGGCTTTCTGCGGCGAAGAAGGTGGACAAGGTGGCTGTACAAAATCTGATGGCAGGGGTCAAGCGTAAGGCCCGGCAATTCGGATTTGGAAAAGCGGAAGCCTAACTGAATATTTTTCCTGAATTTTATACTAATTGAACTTGAAAAAGAAATTTAATTTGATTTTTTAAATAAACGATTTCACCGATTTACACGCGTTTTCCCTTGACCAAATTTTGACCGTATCACCCTTTAACAATGATTTAACAAGAAAACCGTGGACCCAATGTTAGGGACATATGTTTTTCTTTGTTCCCAACTATGGCCTGTTGTCTGGATAAATTAGTAAAAATGTTGCTATTGGTAAAATTTTCAGTGATAATGTATAACTTTCGGTTGCATATTTTCCAAATGACTCATCGAAACAAAAACCAGAGGAACAAAACCTGTGCAGAGTGAATTATTATGTTTTCACTATCAAACCGACAATAAATCATATTTGAAAACCTCTTAAGTGTTTTAAAGCGGTTTAAGTTTAGTTTGTTTTGTGAAATTTTATGTTGGATAAAGCGAATACAGCTGGCAATGCCTTAAATCATAAAATCAGGAAGATAAACCGCTCGAAGCCTGCATTTTATAAAAAATCGATCGAATGGGACGAAGTTGCATCCATGAATAGACCCAATTTGATGCTTATAGACTGATATTACATCCATATCCCTCGAAAGTTTCTGACTTTATGAAGTAAGCTGTATAGCTTTTCGTGATACATATTATCAAACATCTTATTAAACGTATCTTAGCAAGTGTATCGCAAGCTAAATATTGCTTATAGCTTAAATATTGTATGAGTAATAATAAAAAATGTAATCGATCGTTGCATATTAGGCTGAGTCAAGGGACACATACCCTAATATTGTCTGGGCTGAAAGATGTTGAGCAAATAATAGTTCGATTGAAGTTGGGGAATGGATTTTCTGTGATTACGTTGTTAAAAGTCGTTTGTCTAGAGATTATTTGATTGCGATAGCTGTTAATTGGGGTTTTCTGTGATCATCTGATGTTCTAGAAGAGTGCATAGAATTTTTAGACTCATCGTCTGCTTCGTTTGAATTTGCATCTATTTTTCGGCTAAAAGCGTCTGCTACGACATTCGTCTTTCCTGTTTTGTAAACAACATCGTAATCGTAGTTTTCCAACTCCAAGCACCAGTTAATTAGTTTCAAATTTGTCTTAAGATTTTTTATGCAACCAAAGAGTTTATGATCTGCTACAAGATTAAATTTGTTACCGACAAGATACGGTCTGGATATATTGATTGACCACATTATTGCTAGCACTTCTTTTTCTGTTGTGCAATAATTATATTCTGTATTGTTAAGCGTTCGACTGGCGAATGCTATAAGGCGTTCAATACCATCTTGTTTTGTGAAAATACAGCGCCGAGAGCGTAGTTTCTCGCATTAGTAGTGAGAATAAATGATAATTAAAAACCAGGATATGCTAATACCTGATCAGATGCGTTAATGTTTTTCAACTTACAAATTGAATCTCTGAAATTCAGATCATTAATATTTACCTCTGCCTATTTCTACAAAACTTTTGTAGGTGATTTGGATATTTTAGAATCATCTTTTATGAATCTTCTGTAATAATCGGTGAGGCCTATAAATTGTTTTATCTTTTTCTTGGTTTTGGGTAGTTCCCACTCTTAGATTTTTTTAAATTTTATATGGTTTTCGTTTTTATTCCTTGCGGAGTTATCACGTGCCCCAAGAACTCCTTAACTACAGTTAGAGTATCATCGCTCAAAGATAACATATTTACTCTGGTCTCCAGTGTGCTCATAAAATCTGTTTCAATCTGTGATTCCTTTGCACGTTGAGCTGTTCGTTGCGAAACACCGAATTCTTGCATCATTTTGTATGCGGTCCAGGATTTGGGGAGGGAAGTTAGAATCCTATATCGATCGTTTCTGTCAGATGTTTCATCAAATTCTGCCTTCATCTGTTGAAGAATTTCCTGACCGTCTCCAGGTTTCTGGGCAGCAGTGCTACCAATTGATTCAGCACTCGTTGATTCCAAAGAAAACAAAGATTCTGAAAACAAGATGGAAAAATATCACAATTAGTTAGGAACTTTTTTATTTATGTAATGTAATACAGATTGTATTCGATTATTTGAAGTAACTATTTTCTTGTATGATAGGCAACTGCTCTACAAATTGAGCTACCAGGTCGGATTAGGTAAGATTATACGGAACTGATATTTTTTTCAATTTTCTGAATAATCGAGTACAACTTGTATAACGTAGCAAATAATGACGTCTGAATAAACAAAAAGAAGAGATTATTCTACTTACCAACACTAGGAACAGCGTCAATTTCCGATGATCCAGCGGCATTGGGATCGATTATTTCGAGACCACCATTATTGATGTTTGCTGGTGCGGCGAAATTGTTCACTCTAGATGGTCCGGCCACGGCAAAATTATTGGTGCCTGATGGTCTGGCAACGGCGAGATCATCAAGTTTCGATGGTTCAGAAACGGTGAGTTCTTGATTTTCTCATTCTAGATTAATTGCACTTGGAGTTGCTGGCTCGTTTTCTTTCTTGATCAAGCGATAAAGTCTGCAATAGAAGGTAAATATTACAAATGTTGGAACAGCTTTTATTCAACATTATTCTCCTTTCCACTGCATAACCATATAGTTTAGGAGTAAGTTTCCTGTAACTATTACTCCAAACATGGCAATTTGAGCATTCGTGCTTCATTGTATTAAACGTTTCTTCAGAAAGGTAACTGGACAATTTCACTGATTTTCTTGACTAACATATGCTTTATCTTATAGACCACTTTAAATAGTCCCTTTGGGTATAATTTAGGTAGAGTGAACAAGGAAAAGGAGACAGATGAATCATAATCAAACAAAAAAATACAACGAATATCCTGCACCAAAAATATTGAAAACATATAAACAAAGCAGGTAACCTATTGTATGGATCGTTGGAAACCAACTTTTTTGAAAAACGACATACTGCTTTGCCGATTTTGAAAAATAAAATCATCAATAACAACACCAGACTATTCCGACTGAATTATTTTCAGCTTTTGCGATTTGTAAATTTTTATAATAAACGGGACCAAACAAACACTCTTGAATAACATTTTCATACTTTTGATTTAATTTGAGCTAATTGAAATAATGGGGAATAACGTTCATTCCACGTGTGAATGGGCAAAAAACTTGAAATTTTCAAAAAATGTAACTCAAAAACGGCTTGATGAACATTTCAAATTTTTTGATATGTTATGTAAAAATGTTCAAATTTTCATAACAAAATATAAAAATAAATAGTCGTTGTGGTCCAAAATGTCAAAAATCATGAAAAATTGAGTAAATTAATTATTTTAACCAATATTTAACTAGAAATGATAAGCTTTCTATTCATTAAAAAACATTGCAAATCGATTCAGTGGTTCAGAAATTATGATATTTATTAAATAAATTTTTTCGAAAAATCTCGATTTTTCTGGTAGCCCTATATTGAACATGGTCACCCTAATAAAAAAAATAAGAAAAAACGGGTCTAATTATTTTCGATAAAAAACATACCAAGCGATTTTGAGCAAAATTGGACAACTTTTTTTTCAACGCTATTCTTTATTTATATATATATATATATATATATATATATATATATATATATATATATATATATATATATATATATATATATATATATATATATATATATTTATATATATATATATATATATATATATATATATATATATATATATATATATATATATATATATATATATATATATATATATATATATATATATATATATATATATATATATATATATATATATATATATATATATATATATATATATATATATATATATATATATATATATATATATATATATATATATATATATATATATATATATATATATATATATATATATATATATATATATATTTATATATATAAATACAGCAATTCCATGAAAAAAAGTTATACGATCGCTCAGAATTTTATAATATTCGGTAGGATTGTTCAATATCGAAAAATATTAGACCCGTATTTTTTTATTTCGTTATTAGACTGGACCTTTCTGCGTTAGACTGGTCCAAAAAATCGTGATTTTTCAAAATCTTCAATTTTCAAAAATTTATAACTCCTAAACCGTTTAACCGATTTTAGTCATTTTTGGCCATTGTATTGGTATTTTTTTGAATTTTCAAGCAAAAATACGAAACTTTTGAATATATCAATTTTTGTATGAAAAAAATACAAAACAAATAGTTTTTCTTGAATTTGACTGCGAGGGGCTTCAACGACTCCTTGTTTTAGTATTTTTAAATGAAAGAGCATTCAATTTTACATAACATATCAAAAAATTGGAGATGTTCTGCGTGTCGTTTTGGAGATAAAATTTTTTAAATAATAAATCATTACTCTTCATTTTATACATCACCCGCCTGTAGAAACGATGAAGATGCATGGTAGATTACCATGCGTCTCCATCCAATCAAACCTATGACTAATGAAATCTATGAGTTACTTACAAACTTAGTATAACATTCGAATCAGTCTTTAAGGCTTTCCGTTAACCACACAGACCAATTGCTATTTTTTGACGATTACCTTTTCAAATAAATAAGGCTTTAAAATTTCAAATATTTTTGCTTAGTGTAAGTTCCAAGAAAAAAACACTTTAAAGCCGCGCGACATGATGAACATGTTAAAAAATAAGAAAAACACTTTTATACATTTATTTTTATTTATTAAGTTTTTTCATAACAATTTTATACATTTTTCTTCCGTTGAAAATGAATTTTGTTTCACAATAATATACTCTTCGTTTTGAGGCTTAAAACTATGGAATGACTGAGTCCCTGAAATTTGCTTCACACGTGTGTAACGATTTTTTAATTTTCTTTCCATTTTATTATAGTCGGATTCCGAAAAAAATTGATAGTGTATTTTCGAGTCTGGCTTAGAAATAGCCCATGAATAAAGTTCTTCGGCCGTTGTTATGTGATGATCTTGCAAACTGGCTTTCGCAGCATTTCGTTTCAATACGCCTCCCAAAGCATCACAAGGGCCCTTTCCATGACAAGTAGCGAAAAAATTCCACTCGGCATCTATGCCAAAATCTTTTTGCATGTTGCACAAATTAAAAGCGGTTATTTTATTTTTGTATTGGCTTCCAGATCCATCTGAGAAGAAATAAATTTTCTCTAAACCTGATAACTTACTTTTTATGAACGCTATGCATTGAGTCAAAAAAAGACGCACTGCGACATGATTATGTTTAGTGAAATCAGCAATTGCAATAAAACTGGTAAACTTCAAATCATTTGATTCTTCATCTTTAAAATAAATAGCACAAGGGTGAATAGTACATTGAGCGTTTGCCCAATGAAAGCCTTGAACTGCATCCTGCACAACGAATGAATAATTCTCCGAAAAATCACAGATTATGATACACTCAGTAGCTTTTAAATTGTTTTTCACGTGTTTTAAATAGTTTGCCTGTCGCTCAGCTGTAAAGTTATGTGGCAATAAATTGAGTAATTTTTCTAAAAAAGTATCAATAAATTCTTGTGTGTCCATTTCAACTAAGTCCAAACTGCATCTTTCTGCTTGACGCCATTGTTTAAATTGTAATGATTCAACGTGACCGTTATTAAGAATGGTCATAAGTTCTACCGCCAAAATTTGCATTCCCGGACAATTTTCGCAACATTGCTGCCAGCAATGCTCATTTGGATTTTGACAAATTATTTTTGAAAACATATCATGGTAGGACTGAACACCATCTGGAAGTAATTGTTTACTTTGGAGTGTTTTAAAAATCAATTTAACGTTTTGGTGGTAAATGCAAACGCACACCGTATGCGTGCCACTTGTTCCTGCCAAAATGCAGTGTTTTGGACGGTTACTGGCGAACATCGAAAATCCAATCTTAATATCAGGATGAGTATTTTTAAATATGGAGTACGCCTCTTGCAAATTGCATAAAACTAACCTTCTTTGTATGTAGATCCTACCTTCTTCATTGTTGGATATCAAATAATCCCTTTTTCCCGGGCACACACGACTTATATCGTCGCTATTATAAAAATTACGAACACGCATTAGCGTTTCCTCTCCTAACGAAGCTCTACTAATCCTCTTTTTAGGCACTGACATTATTCCCTCCTGTTGTTGTAATACTTTCACTTGGTTGGCCATATATTGGGAAACATCAAACTCTTGCATAATCCTATATGTAGACCAACTTTTGGGCAGTGTGGTTAAAATCCTATACCGCTCATTGCTATCTTTTGTTTCCTTAAATTTATCCTTAAGCTGTGTTAGCATTTCATTATCGTCAGACAAAAACGTGTTATTGGTGGTACCGATCGATTCATAGCTGGTTGTTTCCAATGAGCCTGTAAATAAATATAACAAATTATTGATTAAAAATTGATTGATTGGAAATCATGCAAATAATTTCTATTTTATTATTTACTTTGGTAGGGAAAAGGAACAATGCCGGACGGTCCTGCAAGGGCAATTGTTTCGTGACTGGTTGCTTCGCACGATTCTAAAAGAATGTAAAAATAAAAATGTTCCAGTAACAATTGCAAGAGAAGAATTCAAATTAAAACAGAATTATATGAACTTTTATATAACATACCTGTAGTGCCTATACTGGATGGTCCTGTAATGGGTTCTTCGGTCATGGTATCAATGTGCTTATACAATTTCTTGTAGCAACTTTGACAAATGAAAGAGCTACTCTCATCAATTTTAACCTTTTTTTCCACAGCATGGTCGTACAATTTTGCGTTGATTTTTCTGGAACACGAACTCAACACCCAAACACTACAAATTGAACACTTACGTTTCATTTTACGATATTCTTTGATATAACTGTTCTGATATGATACTTTGTTTTCAACTGGTAACTTCTTACATAAATTTCCGTGTTTTATATGATGTTTATATTGTACCTACGATCAAGTGAAGTGAACTGCAGCCTAGACTACAATAGGTATTGAATTGTTTCTCGGCTATAGCGATCAGGTCTATTTGCAGACGGGAGCGAGTAGAGCGGAATTTCTAAAGCGAGAAAGCAACAGAATAACAGATAACGCAAGCGAGCGACGAGTATGAAATGAAAGAGATGTTGTTCACTCTGCTGCTTCTCCGCTTTAGAAATTCCACTCTACTCCCTCCCGTCAGCAAGTAGACCTGATCGCTACAGCCGAGAAACAATTCAATTCAATCTCACAGGTCGATAAACATTCTACATCTACAGTAGGTAGTCAATACGTATCAACGGTTCTTCTTTTAAATAATAATACCAATGCCCCTCTGTGTAACGAAAAGAATGTTAGGTAATCAAATTGTCAATATCTACCTAAAGTCTCATTAGTCTTAGTTGCTATAATATTATATAATTATGTCAAGTAAATATTATTTATTATATAATATTTACTTGACATTCTGTGACCTACTCATAGATTTCATTAGTCATAGGTTTGATTGGATGGAGACGCATGGTAATCTACCATGCATCTTCATCGTTTCTACAGGCGGGTGATGTATAAAATGAAGAGTAATGATTTATTATTTAAAAAATTGTATCTCCAAAACGACACGCAGAACATCTCCAATTTTTTGATATGTTATGTAAAATTGAATGCTCTTTCATTTAAAAATACTAAAACAAGGAGTCGTTGAAGCCCCTCGCAGTCAAATTCAAGAAAAACTATTTGTTTTGTATTTTTTTCATACAAAAATTGATATATTCAAAGGTTTCGTATTTTTGCTTGGAAATTCAAAAAAATACCAATACAATGGCCAAAAATGACTAAAATCGGTTAAACGGTTTAGGAGTTATAAATTTTTGAAAATTGAAGATTTTGAAAAATCACGATTTTTTGGGCCAGTCTAACGCAGAAAGGTCCAGTCTAATAACGAAATAAAAAAATACGGGTCTAATATTTTTCGATGTTGAACAATCCTACCGAATATTATAAAATTCTGAGAGATCGTATAACTTTTTTTCATGGAATTGCTGAATATATATATATATATATATATATATATATATATATATATATATATATATATATATATATATATATATATATATATATATATATATATATATATATATATATATATATATATATATATATATATATATATATATATATATATATATATATATATATATATATATATATATATATATATATATATATATATATATATATATATATATATATATATATATATATATATATATATATATATATATATATAATAAAATGTTTAAACTTCTTCGCGGTGAAAAAAAGAACAACTTGCAATAAGAAACAAAAAAGCTATGTAATAATAAAAGGTTTTTAGAACTTTTCCTCCTATAATCCTAGACCTAGAGAATCTAAAATTAACACTTCATATGATCACTTTAACAAAAATAAAATATTGAAGCACTTTTTCAAAATTATCACTAGTAAACGCGAGCAAATTCCTTTAAATTCCACTATAGGACTTCTGATGATAATGTATTACAAGATTGTGCATGGCTCCTTGAATGATGGATGGCAGAACGGTGGCTAAGAGATACGAATTGCTGATTTCCAAAACACAAATAACAATTTGAAAATGATATCAAAAAGTTACCTTTCAGTACGCTGTTATCGGGGCCACAATCATATATCAAAAGATCTGATTTCGCATAATTGATTAGTAAAAGGTTATTTGTTACAAGTTGTGTTTCTCGTATGGTAGTACAGAAGCTTTTCGTGCCCAATATTAAGTTGGATATGCAACTGTCAGAGTACTTACGGATGTGACTGAAGTGTTGAACGTATTTATCTGGTTTGTTTGTGGTGAATAGGCTATTTCTGCTCTTGATAAGGTTTCTTGGATAGTGTTTTATCATTGAATTGTTATTGTTGAGTGGATGAATTTGGAATTTTGTTGACTCTTCCTTCTCGAGTTCCGGTACTCTTAAAATATAAAATAGAGTTTCCCCGTTGACTGCAATTTTTGGTTGGACTAGGCTGAGTGCTTCGTCTGGTAGGTCTGTATGTACTCCTTGGTCCTCAAATAGTGCTCTAATTGTGTTCATCTTGTGTGCTGTAAGAAGCTTATTGTTCGCAATAGAGACTATCGTCCACAGTATCGCGTCCTGGATTTCTTCCAAAATGTTGTTCAATTCATTATAGCGGTAATAGTTTCTATCTCATTTAAAATGATCTGGTTCTCATGTTTCATCTCAATTACCTTGTTTATTGTGTTAGATAATGATGCTAATTTGTTTCCGAAATGTTCATTAATTTTGGTGTCAATTAGTTCGTTCATGGTTTATTGTGGTCATAATCCTCTGCTCCTGGGCTTCCGTTGATCCATTTCCATGTCGTTCATATTAGGTCGAGGCTCCTAACTATTCGTTTTTGTGGCTTAAATTGAATAAAATTAGAATACAAGAGTTTAATTTTTAGTTTCACTATTTCTAACAGATGATTATTGAACTTTCTGTATGCTAAATTGGTCAAAGAATTGAAAGTTATTTCTAGATTAGTTATGTTGATTGGAAAGATTATACATTATAATAAAATTTCCTGTTTGTATTTTGCATGATTTGGTTTTGAATGTTAAAATTGGATTGTGTTTAGATTTGTGATTTCTATGTTTTGACAATTTAATCTAAGAATTCCGACTAATATAATTATGGCTATAGGTATTCTTATCATTTCTATTGGGCAGTTGTGTAACTAAATATTTTTAAAGTGAGGTTATTTCGTTTCCTTCCGTCTTCGTCTCTTGTTGAACTGAAATTAGAAAATGGGTTGTTAATTATTTTGGTTATTATGGTTTCGGCTGAAATTTGAAGATGGAGTAATTAGATGTTCCAAAGCGTTGATAACGGGTGTCCACTAAATAATGAGAACGAAAAGAATGGGTCAGGAAAAAAATACCAGTGAAGTTTTGTTCAAACCGATTTATTTTATTAAAAGGGTCAACTTAAATCTTCAAACTAAGTTTAGTGAATATTGTCATATGGTCCGTGGTCCGCCGTGCGGCGCAGCTTAGTCGTTATGCTGGAACATGACCGTTGGACGGCAGCCACATCGATTTTTCGGATGCAGCTTTTGATCCTGTTGGTAAGTTGCTTGGTGTTCTTGGCCTTCCAATTATCCTTGTATACCATGGAGCTCAAAAGACCGAAGAAATCCTCGATAGGACGGCAAATTTGTCGGATTCCGGTCTTTTGGGACATATGGTATATTTTGGCTCTCCAAAAACGTTAGCGTTTTTTTTGCGTAGTGCGATGATGCCTTGTCCGGCCAAAACACGTATTTGCCATCCGAGTGATGTTGTTTAAGAAATGGGATGAGTATTTTCTGCAAACACTCTCTTTGGTACACCTCCTGGTTGATGGCCAAACCGCTTGGTTTGAACCACGGCTTCGAAATACCCTTATCGGATATTACGATGTATAACATAACCTTCGATTCAAATTTGTGCTTGAACTTATACATTACTTTTTGAGGAGTAGTAGATTTGTCCTTAGTGTAGAATCGGTCGTTTCCCGGTATCTGAGACTTCGAAAGAGGAAAGTAGCTTTCGTCGTCCAGAACGAAAGATTTTCCGCCGTAATTCCGAGTCATCCAGCGGCATTGGGATTTCACGGTTTGAATCTGCTCATCTGTGTACTCTGGGGATCTGGTTTTCTTTCTACACACTATTCCTTCTTTCTTTAGCGTCTTGCAGATGAGTGACTTCGAACAATGGAACTTTCGGGCTGCTTCCCGTTGACTTACCGAATCCTTGTTGTTGAACATGCTGCGCAGCGAGCGGAGCGTTTTCTCATTCATTATTTTCGCTGGACGGCCGCAACCTTTCTTCCGGGTTACTCTCATGCATGCCAGGATACGGTATACGGTGGATACCGGAACTTTTTCACGACAAAAATGGTCCACCGTGTATTTTTTTCCACGATCTTCGTTCGCTTGAAAGAATTGTACAACGCGCGCGCGCAGTTCTTCCTGTTTCGACGGCATGCTGAACACGACTGAACATGTTAGAGTGAAATAAGAGTGTATGAAAATTTTCTGGAGAGTGCAACGATTCATTCATCTAAAGTGACATTTCTATGCGGCCGTTTTTGTTCTGATGGAAAAGTATTGAAATCATTCTCATTTTTTAGTGGACACCCGTTAGCTTCTGACTTGAACCTAAAAGTAAAGAAAAGCAATAACAGTCTTGTTAATATGGTTTCCAGGTATGTTTCAGTTTATTTTTATTCCTTTTAACTTTTTTATTAATATGCTCTGTTGTCTTTGAGACCTTTTGCCTCTGAAAATCTAGGATCTAGTTTTTTTCCTAGTGTTTTTCTTTATTTGAATATCTGTGTCTTCGATAAAAGTTGGAGGGTCTTCCTTCATAGAATTATTTTAAGTCATTGTATTTGCAGACTTTTTTAGTTGATTTAAAACTTTCGCATACAAATCTTTTGCTTCCTCTGCAATTTGAATTGGATGCACAATATTTCGTTGATTGAACACAATTTCATTAGGTGTGAATGATGTGGATGAATGCATTGAATCATAATAAAGCGGCTATGGCAATAATTTCTGATGAGCTTTGTCCTTCAAACTAATGCTTTTTAGTATTGAATAGTTCTTTAACAGTGCTATGTGTTTTCTCAAACTGTCGGTTTGACTCGGAAGATGAGGCAAACTCTTTTTCAGTTCCCAAGTTAGCTAGGAACATTTTTAACTGCAGGCTTGTGAAAGCTGCTTCGTGATCACAAATATTTTTTTAGGTGCTCCAAATATTCCAATGTATTGAGAAAGAGCTTTTTGTATATCTATAAGGTTTCGAGATGGAATTTCTATAATTTGCAAATGTTTTGAGATTGCGCATATAAGTGATAAATAATTTTGTTTGTCGATTCCAAAAATGTCTATATGAACTCTGTGAAATGGTGCGGTTTTAACTGGTCTAGGAGATAACTTAATGTTATATGGTTTACGTTCATTTTTGTGCTTAGCACAAATGGAACAAGAATTAACTATTTGCCTGATTTTCTTTGTCATTCTAGAGAAAAAATTGGATCTTTTTATTTGTTTTTCCATTTCTGATATACTTCTGTGAGCACGTTCGTGTTCAGTACGCACTATTATATCTTGTCTGTTTTCTGAGGTCACGTCTTCGACCATGCCTTAGGTTATAAAGAAATGTGAGTTTGATATGAAAAAATGATCTCTGTGTACTTCTAGGATTATTTGAAATAAATGTTCAGGTGCAAGAATAGCGGTTTGTGTTCCTGAGCTGTATTTTTAAATGAACGAAGTAGGGTAAGGGGATGTAATGTTAGCCTAGCTCCTTCATTTGGCCTATGTTCCAAATATGTCATTAATTCAGCGATAATCAACAAAATTATGTTGCCATCATGATGACCGATTTAATTCGGAGCAGTTCGGATATTATTAATCAATTTACTGTTGTTCACTTCCGAGTAATTTTAGATTTTCGTAACTTTTACGACATCATGATTTCACTGGTTAAGCTGAAAAAATTAAATCCATGATCTTCGAATGATCTAAATTTGGCTAAATTGAACCAATAAACCAAATAATGCAGCCTATATGTACAGAAAATACTCACACGTTATAAACTAACTGTTCACACAGATAATATAAAGGGCGATACGGTCAAAATTTGGTAAATATCAACTTGACGTATTTCTTTCAATTTTGCATTTAAAAAACCTGAACACCCCTCATTTTGAAGGTGTGTGTGTGTAGAATGTTGCTCCTATTTTGATTTTGGAATTCACTCTTCAGTTGTCAAAATGCCGTCCAAGCAAGAAGAGCAGCGTATCAAAATTCGAGCTACTCGCACGCAAAGTTGGCAAAATCGCTAAAAGTTGCCAAATCAACCGTTACAAATGTAATTAAAGTGTTTGGGGAACGTTTGTCGACAGCCAGGAAGTCTGGATCGGGGGGAAATCGAAAACCGGAAGCCGCTGAGACGACAAAGAGAGTTGCCGGTAGTTTCAAGCGAAACCCTAACCTATCTCTCCGAGATGCCGCAAATAAGCTGGGTGTATCGTCTACAACCGTGCATCGAGCCAAAAAACGAGCCGGACTATCGACTTACAAGAAGGTAGTGACTCCAAATCGTGATGATAAACAAAATACGACGGCCAAAGCGCGATCCCGGAGGCTGTACACGACGATGCTGACGAAGTTTGACTGCGTGGTAATGGACGACGAAACCTACGTCAAAGCCGACTACAAGCAGCTTCCGGGACAGGAGTTTTATACGGCAAAAGGAAGGGGAAAGGTAGCAGATATTTTCAAGCACACGAAACTGTCAAATTTCGCAAAGAAATATCTGGTTTGGCAAGCCATCTGTACCTGTGGCTTGAAAAGCAGCATTTTCATAGCTTCCGGGACTGTAAACCAAGAAATTTACGTGAAAGAGTGTTTGAATAAACGTCTGCTGCCTTTCCTGAAGAAACACGGTTGTTCCGTACTGTTTTGGCCGGATTTGGCATCTTGCCATTACGGTAAAAAGGCCATGGAGTGGTACGCCGCCAACAACGTGCAGGTGGTTCCCAAGGACAAGAACCCTCCCAACACGCCAGAGCTCCGCCCAATTGAGAAATACTGGGCTATTGTCAAGCGGAACCTAAAGAAGACCAAAAAAACTGCTAAGGACGAGCAGCAGTTCAAGGCAAACTGGCTTTCTGCGGCGAAGAAGGTGGACAAGGTGGCTGTACAAAATCTGATGGCAGGGGTCAAGCGTAAGGCCCGGCAATTCGGATTTGGAAAAGCGGAAGCCTAACTGAATATTTTTCCTGAATTTTATACTAATTGAACTTGAAAAAGAAATTTAATTTGATTTTTTAAATAAACGATTTCACCGATTTACACGCGTTTTCCCTTGACCAAATTTTGACCGTATCACCCTTTAACAATGATTTAACAAGAAAACCGTGGACCCAATGTTAGGGACATATGTTTTTCTTTGTTCCCAACTATGGCCTGTTGTCTGGATAAATTAGTAAAAATGTTGCTATTGGTAAAATTTTCAGTGATAATGTATAACTTTCGGTTGCATATTTTCCAAATGACTCATCGAAACAAAAACCAGAGGAACAAAACCTGTGCAGAGTGAATTATTATGTTTTCACTATCAAACCGACAATAAATCATATTTGAAAACCTCTTAAGTGTTTTAAAGCGGTTTAAGTTTAGTTTGTTTTGTGAAATTTTATGTTGGATAAAGCGAATACAGCTGGCAATGCCTTAAATCATAAAATCAGGAAGATAAACCGCTCGAAGCCTGCATTTTATAAAAAATCGATCGAATGGGACGAAGTTGCATCCATGAATAGACCCAATTTGATGCTTATAGACTGATATTACATCCATATCCCTCGAAAGTTTCTGACTTTATGAAGTAAGCTGTATAGCTTTTCGTGATACATATTATCAAACATCTTATTAAACGTATCTTAGCAAGTGTATCGCAAGCTAAATATTGCTTATAGCTTAAATATTGTATGAGTAATAATAAAAAATGTAATCGATCGTTGCATATTAGGCTGAGTCAAGGGACACATACCCTAATATTGTCTGGGCTGAAAGATGTTGAGCAAATAATAGTTCGATTGAAGTTGGGGAATGGATTTTCTGTGATTACGTTGTTAAAAGTCGTTTGTCTAGAGATTATTTGATTGCGATAGCTGTTAATTGGGGTTTTCTGTGATCATCTGATGTTCTAGAAGAGTGCATAGAATTTTTAGACTCATCGTCTGCTTCGTTTGAATTTGCATCTATTTTTCGGCTAAAAGCGTCTGCTACGACATTCGTCTTTCCTGTTTTGTAAACAACATCGTAATCGTAGTTTTCCAACTCCAAGCACCAGTTAATTAGTTTCAAATTTGTCTTAAGATTTTTTATGCAACCAAAGAGTTTATGATCTGCTACAAGATTAAATTTGTTACCGACAAGATACGGTCTGGATATATTGATTGACCACATTATTGCTAGCACTTCTTTTTCTGTTGTGCAATAATTATATTCTGTATTGTTAAGCGTTCGACTGGCGAATGCTATAAGGCGTTCAATACCATCTTGTTTTGTGAAAATACAGCGCCGAGAGCGTAGTTTCTCGCATTAGTAGTGAGAATAAATGATAATTAAAAATCAGGATATGCTAATACCTGATCAGATGCGTTAATGTTTTTCAACTTACAAATTGAATCTCTGAAATTCAGATCATTAATATTTACCTCTGCCTATTTCTACAAAACTTTTGTAAGTGATTTGGATATTTTAGAATCATCTTTTATGAATCTTCTGTAATAATCGGTGAGGCCTATAAATTGTTTTATCTTTTTCTTGGTTTTGGGTAGTTCCCACTCTTAGATTTTTTTAAATTTTATATGGTTTTCGTTTTTATTCCTTGCGGAGTTATCCCGTGCCCCAAGAACTCCGTCTCTGTCCTCATAAACTCGCACTTATCCAATTGGATCTTAAGATTGAAGTCTGATAGACGTTTAAATATATTCGACACATTTTCTAGATGATTGTTTAAATTATAACCAATTATAATAATATCATCTAAATATATAGAGCTATCTGTTAAAGTTCTTTCAGATAAACTCCACGCTTTTGGCTTTCCTCCATTAATGAATAATTTTTTGTACAATTTGCTGTCAGAGAAACATATGAGCTTTTCTCATGGAACCTCTACAGCTTCCCGATTTAGCTACATGGGTCTCCCCCAGGGATCATGTTTAAGCCCCCTTTTGTATAATTTTTATGTCAAAGACATTGGCGGTTGTCTAAGTGACAACTGTACGTTGAGACAACTTGCAGATGACGGTGTAGTAACCAATGGGATCGATCTGCAAGGACCCTTATAGGATACTTTGGACAATTTGTCTACTTGGGCTTTAGAGCTAGGTATCGAATTCTCTACGGAGAAAACTGAGTTGGTAGTTTTTTCTAGGAAGCATAACCCAGCAAAACCGAAGCTTCAAATTTGGGGTACACCGATAACTCATTCAATGTCATTTAAATATCTTGGGGTCTGGTTCGATTCACAGTGCACCTGGAGATCCCACATTGAGTACCTGAAGCGAAAGTGCCAGCAAAGGATCAATTTTATCTGCACAATAACTGGAACCTGGTGGGGAGCAGATCCGCAAGATCTTCTAACGTTGTATCGGAAAACGATTTTGTCGGTTATGGAATACGGTAGTTTTTGTTTTCAGTCGGCGGCTCGGTCTCATATCATTAAACTGGAACGTATTCAGTATCGGTTTCTTCCGTATCGCGTTAGGTTGCATGCACTCGACTCATACGATGAGTCTGGAAGTGCTGGCTGGCATGTTGCCACTCTCGGACCGGTTTTCAGAATTGTATCTCCGGCTCCTCACCAGGTGTGAAGTTATGAACCCCCAGGTAATCGGAAACTTTGAGAAGCTCCTTGAGTTAAATCCTCAAACTCGCTTCATGACTTTGTACCATTTGTACATAACACAGGATGTCAGCCCTTCGCCGAATATTCCCAATCGTATTTGCTTGTCCGACTTCGGCAGTTCGGTTCATTTTGATGTATCCATGAAGCAAGAGCTTCGTGGAATTCCAGAGCATCATCGTCCTATGATTGCTCCTGTGATATTTTCTGCAAAGTTTGGCCAAGTTGATTCCACTAAATCGTTCTTCACTGACGGATCTATGATAGCGGAGTCAGCAGGCTTAGGTATATACAATGAAAATTATAGCGCCAATCGTAAACTTCAAGGTCCTTGTTCCGTATATGTCGCTGAATTAGCGGCAATACACTTTACGCTAGAAATTGTTGCCTCATTAACACCGGATCAGTTCTTCATTTCCACAGATAGTCTCAGTTCTATAGAGGCTATTCGCTCATTGAGGCCGGTAAAGCACTTCTCGTATTTTCTCGTGAAAATACAGGAGCTTCTTAGTGCTTTATCTTCGCGTTATTTTATCATCACCTTTGTATGGGTCCCTTCTCATTTTTCAATTCTGGGCAATGAGAAAGCGGACTCGCTTGCAAAGGTGGGCGCTATAGAAGGCGATATTTATGATCGACAAATCGCCATCAATGAATTTTTTACTATTTTTCGTCAACAGTCACTCGTCAGCCAGCAGCATAAATGAAGTAAAGGAGATTTGGGGCGATGGCAACATTCTATCATCCCAAAGGTGTCAAAGAAATCTTGGTTTTGGGGTATGGATGTGGGACGAGACTTCATTCGTGTCATGTCTCGCCTCATGTCCAATCATTATTCTTTGAACGCTCATTTATACCGTGTTGGGCTGAGCGACAGCAATCTCTGTTAATGTGGACAAGGTTATCAGGACGCAGATCACGTTATTTGATCGTGTTCTGAGCATCGTGGAGTCAGATCTGAGCTTTATGATTCTCTTCGGGCTCGAGGTAGACAACCCAATGTACCAGTTCGAGATATTTTGGCTCTGCGTGACCTGGAGTTTATGAAACTCATTTATGTGTTTTTGACTTACATTAGCCTTAGATTGTAGTTAGTTTAACCTGTATGTTTACTTTAAGTTTTTTTTACCTGAGTTTGTGTGTGTGTGTTTTTTTTTTCTTTTTCAATAATGTTCAAGTCAAAGTCAAAAGAAGCTGAAAATTGTATAGTTTTAAGATTTTTGACAATTTATAATTTCAAATAAAAGTGTTATGTAAACCATACTTAAAATTCCCGGCCATCTTCCCATCCTTTCAATTGTTATTCTTATTAACCTCGAGACGGCCGCGAGTAATCGGTTCAGCCCCCTTAACGTTAGTTTTAAGATAATTGATGTATATAAATATGAAATCTTTGCTCTGTAAAGTTTATTAGATTGAGCCTGTACAAATAAATGATTAATTAAAAAAAAATATATATATACAGAGCAAATTATTCCGATGTATTCCGATGTAATGCTGTTCATTACACGTTGGAAAGTAGCTGGTGCGTTTTTTTAGGCATTTTTAGGCGTTTTTTCTTGTAAACTCAAAGTGCCCTTGTCCGGTAGAAAAAGCTGTTTTTTTTCATGTCCTTTTCACACATTTCGGTTTGATGAAAAGCTGGATTTCAAATCTAATGTTGTGAAATACACGGATTTTTCCGAGGCTATCGAATATTTCATCTATTTGTGGTATAGGGTGTTTGCGTCGACTGTTTTCTCATTAAGTTTGCGATAATTGAGGCACTCCTGAATTTATGTTGTACCTGATGCGTCAGACTTTTTTGGAACGACCTATACAGGAGATGAATAGGGGCTCAGAGAATTTCTTATAATGCCAAATTCAAAGCATTTCTTGAATTTGCTCGTCGACATCTTGCTTGAAATGTTGGGGATACCTGTATGTTTTTGTGTAGATGGGCTGATCATTTTTAGTTTTTATTCTATGTTTAACAGCTGTAGTTGCAGTGAGTTTTTCACCAGTTCTCAGCAGAGTGTCCTGATATTTTAAAATGACGTCGATTAACATTGATTAACATTGATTACTCATTGCCCAGTGAACAAGCGAACGGAACAGTTCGTTCGGTCAGCTCTCCGTTGCTTTGGAAGCTTTTCACAAGTTGTTTCAAGTCTTCAGCTCTAATTTTTTTTTCTGAATCGCGAGTGAAATCGAGTCTTAGTTTTCTGAAGTAGAAAACGTTGAGTGTTAAACAGTGCAACAACGTCATTCATTGCAATTAGCGATATTGCCACGACCTAAAAGCCATATTGCTCCGCATCTATACGGCACGCACACCAGCAGTCCATCGTGTGTAGCGTGCAGTCGATCATCGGCTAACCACCACCGACCAGCAACATCATCATCGTCATCATTATCATCATCGTTCAGCTCAACGTCTAGCCGGCACACGCGGCCACGGATCGTCGTTCGACAGCAGCACATTCGTGGCCCGGCTGCAGCAGATCAGTTATATATATATAAGATAAGCTTTTGTTCTCTTTCTTCTGAATATATTGTTTTGTATTGTGTGTGAGAGTGAGTGAGAGTGAGTGAGAGTGTGTGAGAGCGTGTGAGAGAGTGTGCTTAGGTTTAGTTTGTTTATCTGTGATTGATTGTAGATAATTGCGTTCGTGGTTGAGCGTCACAAGCTCCCACAAGCGAGCCATGGATGATTTGTCGCAAGATGAATCATCTATGGCACGAAATGATGAGGTAGCTCATAGAGTTACCAGATCACGTGCTCATCCAGCTGATTCGGCTGGTCCATGGGTTGTCTATTTTCAGCCCAAAACGAAACCACTGAACATATATCAGATTTCAAATGATCTGACAAAACGGTTCTCGGCCGTGACCGAGATAATTAAGGTGAGACCCAATTAACTTCGGGTCGTTGTGTCCAACGTTAAACAAGCTAACGAGATTGCTGTCTCCCAGTTTTTTACACTGGAGTATTTAGTGTACATCCCAGCTCGAGGTATTGAGATTGAAGGGGTGGTCACCGAAGCGAGCTTGACCCCTGAGATCCTGTTGAAGCAGGGCGTTGGTCGCTTTAAGAACCCTCTGCTTCCTTCATTCAAGATACTTGATGTGCGAAAACTAGGCACAGTATCGATCACTAAGGGTGAAAAGAAATTTACCCACTCAGACTCGTTTCGTGTGACATTTCTGGTTCAGCCCTCCCTCAGTACGTCGAGTTGGGAAAACTTCGACTACCTGTGCGGTTGTTCGTACCCCGGGTCATGATCTGCCAAAAATGCCAGCAGATGGGACATACGACCTCCCATTGCAGCAATAAGGCACGCTGCTCTAATTGTGGGGAGAAGCACGAGGATGGCGCAGACAGCAGCACACCAAAATGCGCTTTCTGTAAGGGTACTCCTCCTCATGTTCTCTCGTCGTGACCGGCGTACAAACAACGCGGGGAACAATTAGAACGCTCGCTTAAACAGCGTTCCAGGCAATCTTTCGCCGAAATGGTGAAAAAAGCCTCACCATCACCCGATGCCAATACAAATCCCTTTGCTCCTCTGTCAGATGACGAGTCTGACTTTGATTCGGCTGAAGAGGGAACATCGTTCACTTTTCCGGAAGGTGCTTCAAGGAAGCGAAGACACGTCCGCCCACAGAAAGTTTCTGAAAAGAAGCCCGAGACCAGCTTGCCCATTCCGAAAGAAGGTGGAAAAAAGGAAAAAACAATTCCTCCTGGTTTCCGTAGAACTATTTATACCCAGGACTTTCCATCTCTCCTGGGGACATCCAAAACCCTTGACGCCCATATTTTAAGAACAGAGGCCCCCTCCTCAACTGGGCTGTTCTCATTTGATGACATTGCCGAAGGTATCTTCAAGTACCTCGAAATTTCTGACCCTCTCAAAAGCATTGTTTTGGCAATGCTTCCCACAGTGAAGACCTTTTTAAAGCAATTGATAATCAAGTGGCCCCTCCTTGCAGCAATCATTTCCTTCGATGGATAATTTTCCAAATGAGGTCGGAGATTTGATCACTGTTCTACAGTGGAATTGTCGAAGTTTTGTTCCTAAATTGGAATCATTTAAATTTTTTAGCTCACACTACCGGTTGTAATGCATACGCTCTTTGTGAAACATGGCTCTCTTCCGAAATCAATCTTCCGTTTCATGATTTCAACATTATTCGTCTTGATCGTGAGGTTTCGCGTGGAGAGGGAGTACTTTTGGGGATCAAAAAGTGCTACTCCTTCTATAGAGTGAATTTTCCTCCAATTCCAGGTATTGAAGTTGTCGCATGTCAGGCTGTTATTTAAAATAAAAGCCTTTGCATTGCTTCGGTATATATTCCTCCTAGAGCTTCAATTAACCGAAAACAACTTTCATATATTTTTTCGGTCCTTCCTTCTCCACGGCTGATCATGGGAGATTTTAACTCTCACGGTACAGGCTGAACTGTACGATGACAACCGGTCTTCCCTGATATATGGCCTCTGTGACAACTTCAACAGTTCTTAACAATGGAGAAGTAACACGTGTTGCTGGTACATCCTCAGTTGGCAGTGGATTAGACCTCACGTTTTGTTCGAACTCATTGTCGTTGGATTGCACATGGAATGTGATTCAAGATCCCCACGGTAGTGATCACTTGCCCATAAAAATTTCGATTGCCACCGGGTTCAATCCGTCGGAATCTATCAACGTCACGTATGATCTTACCCGTCACATCGATTGGACAATGTTTAGAACAGCAATAGATGAAGCCGTAACTACGGTAAATGGGCTTCCACCGCTAGAGGAATAATACATCCTCTCCAACCTTATACCGGGTTGGGCTGAGCGACAGCAATCTCTGTGAGTGTGGACAAGGCTATCAGGACGCAGATCACGTTATTTGGTATTGTGCTGAACATCGTGGAGTCAGATCAGAGCTTTATGATTCCCTTCGGGTTCGAGGTAGACAACCCAATGTGCCAATTTGAGATATTTTGGCTGTACGTGATTTGGAGTACATGAAACTCATTTATGTGTTTTTGACTAACATTAGCCTTAGATTGTAGTTAGTTTAACCTGTATGTTTACTATAAGTTTTTTTTATCTGTGTATGTGTGTATGTGTGTTTTTTTTTTCTTCTTCAAAAAATGTGCATGTCAAAAGAAAACCATAAATTGTATAGTTATAAGTTTTTAGATAATTTAGAATTTAAATTTAATGTGTTATGTAAACCATACTCTAAATTCCCACCCTCTTTCCCATCCGTAATTTGTAATTCCTATTAACCTCGAGACGGCCGCGAGTAATCGGCTCTTTCCTCTTAACTTTAGTTTAAAGATAAATGATGTATATGAATATGAAAATTTGGCTCTGTAAAGTTGATTCGATTGAGCCTGTACAAATAAATGATTTTAACACATTCTGAAACAAATTTTCGAAAACAATATGCTTCTTACAATCAAAATGTTCAATTAGAATTATTCATTATAATGAGCGATATTCATAGTTTATTGGAATATCCTGAACAAATTTAAACGAATCATCCGAGGATATTTTGGATTGAGCCTTTTAATTCTCTGAAATAACCTGGTGCATTTCATATAATTTGAAAAATACATAACATAGTCATATCAAGCATTAATATTATATCTAGATATTATAATAGAAGTCAAAATAATTCAAAAACCTTGATTTGTAGGTATTTTCATAATTATAAAAAATGGACTTAAATATTTCAGAAAATCCTTAGCCACGTCAAACAGACTTTGCATCTTTCCGTTTATTTCCTGTTAATATTTCCTTAACTAGATGAAAATGTTAATAGTAATGTTGAAATGTTTGTTCAAAACTTTATCAACCAGAAATGAACATGTCAGGTATTTTAATAATTTGCACCATGGGCTTTATTAAATTATTCTCTGCAATATTAAAATTACTATGAATCATTCATCATTTATCATTAATCAGGAATCATTCCTCCGGATATAAATAAAAATAAAATTTAGGTGTAATTCTTGAAGGATTTCCTGAAAACTTAATAAATTAATTATAATTTTGTCAAAAAATGGGCTTCAATATTTCAAATAATATTTTCTGTATACATCAATTCAAAGGAATACTTTTGACCTCACATTAATTTACTTAATTTTCATCAAAATGACTGTGAATCATTTTTTTAAATATTCTCCAAATTTCAACAAAATATATAATATTATTCAAAGTAATACTTGAAGGTTTTGATCAAAACTTATTTTACCTGAAATTAGTACGTTAGGTGATTTCAAAAATTTATAAGGTGGCATTCATAATCAAGAATTTTGTACATGCCACATCAAACGACTTTAAATCATTTGTTTTGTTATTCTACGTAAAATAAAAGACAAAATGATTTCATTCAAATACCTGAACGCTTCAACTTTGAATGTATTTTTTTTAAATGGCTAAGACAGCTACTATCCAAATTATACAATATTGGCAAACAAAATTTAACAAAAGTAGCAATACCATCTTGTTTTGCAATAATACCGCGCCGAGAGCGTAGTTTCTCGCATTAGTAGTGAGAATAAATGGTAATTCAAAATCAGGATATGCTAATACCTGATCAGATGCTATAATGTTTTTCAACTTAGAAAATGCATCTCTGAAATTTTGATCATTAATATTTACCTCTGCCACTTTCTTCAAAACTTTTGAAAGTGATTTGGTTATTTTAGAATAATCTTTTATGAATCTTTTGTAATAATCGGTGAGGCCTATAAATCGTTTTATCTGTTTCTTGGTTTTGGGTAGTTCCCACTCTAAGATTTTTTTAAATTTTATATGGTTTTCGTTTTTATTCCTTGCGAAGTTATCACGTGCCGTAAGAACTCCGTCTCTGTCCTCATAAACTCGCACTTATCCAATTGGATCTTAATATTGAAGTCTGATGGACGTTTCAATATTTTTGACACATTTTCTAGATGATTGTTTAAATTATAACCAATTATAATAATATCATCTAAATATAAAAAGCAAAAAAATGTAGCCACATCAAAGTCATTGAATCATGTGTGTTAATTATTTGTATATGTATCGACACAGGCGAATGAACCACGAATTGCACCAGTTGCTGGGAGAACCTCCCATCTTACACATCGCAAAAATCGGTCGACTACGATGGGCTGGTCATGTCGTAAGAATGTCGGACGACAGCCCTGTGAAAATGGTTCTCGAAAACGAACCGACAGGTACAAGAAGAAGAGGCGCGCAACGAGCAAGGAGGATTGACCCTCCGCAGACAGCGAGGCTGGCGAGGTACAGCCATGGACCGATTACAATGGAAACAACTTCTGTGTACAGCAGAGGCCACACCGGCCTTAGTCTGATTGATAAGGTAAGATGTATCGACACAATATTGTTAAATCATTCATCTAGATATATTCACGTTTTCAACTAAATTATTTTCACGGCTAAAACATTTTTTTTCAAACTATTCAAAATTAGGCAGAATTATTCAAGAAAATCTTAAGCTGCAGCGAAATGTTAATTTTCTGTAAATATTTATATCAATTTAAATGAAATATTTTAATATCAAGAATATAAAAGACATGACTCAAAAAGATCTCTTTTAAATTATTCAAAAGTGGTGATTAAATTTAAAAAAAATGTCTCTGATGTGTCCAAGTAAAACACATTATAAATTGCTCAAAATGGGTATCAATTTTTATTTGAAATTTTTGGTTTCAGCAAAATAATTTTTATTTATATGTTTGAACCTTCTTCGAAAACTAACAAAATCAATCATTGATAAACTTGAACGTTTTGCCAACTATATTTACCGGGACTCAATTGGACAGGTATTTTTAAAATTTTATAAAACTTCATCATTTCAAAAACCTTTAAACCACATCATAATGAAATTTCCTGCAAACATATCCATAACAAAATGTTGAATCATTCATAGAAATACTGGAACGTTTTTATCTCAAGAATATTTATCTAAAATGACATATCTTTTCCAAATCATTCCAAAAGGGCGTCATTATTACAGAAAATTGCCAGCCACAATAAAATGACTTCGAATCGTTTGTATGAATATTAACCAAATTTAAAAAAGAAAAATTTTTCATTTGAACGATTGAACCAACATAAATTGAACTTGAATCGGATAAGTCAGATATTTTGAAACAATTACAAAATGGGCTGGACTATTCAGGTTTTTTTTTAAACACTTTGACGTTTTATTCAACAATATATTCACAAGGAAAAACTATTGAAGTTGTTTAAAAAATTAATATCAACAGAATTAAATTATATATGAAAATCTTCAGGCACACTAAAATGTCTTCAGATGATTTCTATAACTACTTATAACTAAGACAGCTATTTTCAAATAATATAAAATTTATTTGATTCCTCTCCATTTTACTTTGATACACCACCAGCGTATGAAAATGTCGTCAGAAGTTTTTTTTTTTCAAATTTTCTCTCCTCAAAAAATAACAAAAAATATTATTAATTTTTTTATATCAACCTTTTTTTTTTTTTCTTTGGGAATGTGTTTTGCTCCCACAATTTATATTCCAACAATTTATTTTTATTTTTTTTTTTTTTTTTTCCACCAAAAAAAAAAAAAAATTCAAAAAAAAAAAAATTAAATTACATTTAAAGCACACAAAACTTTTTATAATACTTTTTTCATTCATTTTATTTATTTTTTTAATAAAAAAAACAAGATAACAACATCGCCGCATAATATTTTTTTTTTTTTCCCCCAAAAAAAACAACAAAAAAAAAAATATTTAATAAAGAATATAAGAAAATTCTGTTAGACAATATTTTTCCCACAAATTTTTTAGGCTGCTATTTTCAAATCATGTTAAATATATTTGATAATTTTGGAAGATCACTACCCGGGTAGAGGTGAATGGCAAACCAATAACATAATAATAACATATCTTGCCATCTCATCTGAATTTGACATTTTTGACTTATTCAGGAATAACACTTAATTGCAATGTAACAACGAAATATGTTATCATTGCTAGTTTTGTTGTTATTCAGATATGCTATACATAAATTGAAAAATTATTAAACAACAACTGAAGGGTAAATTTTCCATCATAACTAATTTGGGTTTCATAAAGTTATTTGGTGTGTTTTTTGCGCTATTTATAAATTTAAATGAAATAATTGATATGCAAGGAAAGATGTTTTAAACTATAGAACTAAATATTCTGCAAAAAATGTAAATTAAAAAATAAATAAATTGTATTACTTTCTCGTCATATTTAAAGTCAATTAACAAACAGACATCAATCAACTTGAGTGCGAATCTTACACTTTGATATATAATAAATTGTTTCATCAGTAAGTTTTATGTGCATATTTATACATAGCACTCCTTGACCGTTTCTTGTCCTATCCTTTTCTACACTACTTTATTGCTCCGTATTACGTATAAGTAAACATGACAGTTCCTCCATATTTGAGCAGCTGACAAAATTACTTTGGTAAGAAAATGAAAATTTCCTTTGACGTTGATCTTTTCTGCACCGTATTACACTTAAATATGAACTTTTCTAATTAAAGACCGTAGAAAAATGCTGTTGCCAAGAACGATCAAATTTTTTTTTTCAAGGGACGGTTTTTATCAAACTTTTTCAGTTTCCACCAGAAATTTGTACGTTTTCCAATTAATGCAACTGCATTTTTAAAACATATGGATTTGACGTTTTAATTTTTTTCAGTGTATATCATCTGTCACTGACAACAACGATATCTTTTGGATCCTTTCATTGTCAAGTGCTCGGCCGAGTGTGATAAAAGTTTGGTTTTAGTTGAAAAATCAACAAAAATGGGTCGCCGCGTAAAAATTTAAATGAAAAACTAGCAGCGAAGAAAGCGAATGCCGAAAATATGGTGAATCTTGGCAAAATGGTATGAACTACAATTTTGTATTGTGAATTTTTTCTAACCTCAATTCCATTGCAGGCACAGAAAGTTATTTCGAAAGCGGAGGGAGAACCTGAAAAGAAAAATGTCGGCCACCGGTCCAACGTTCCAGTTAAGCTGAACAACGATCAGTCTTTATTGGAGGCACAGGAGTTTCTGCCGAACGAGAACGGAGAACCTAAGATGAAACGTTTCATCAGGTTCCGGTATGACGTTCCGTCGAAGAAGAAGAATTCTTTTGGATCGCCTTCGGAAAAGCGTGACGATGCTGGTCCTTCCACGTCTGAAGATTCATCGAACCACCTTGACGTTCCCACTCTCACCAGTGCTGCAGGACCATATTCGAAACACAATACCATTCCATCAACATCCCGTGGCACTATGGACGTTTCGAAACCATATGAAACCTGTCCCAACACCAGCGTAAAAACACTGTTCGAAGGTTTTCTGGAGACACACGTAAGCCACAACTCGGATCAAGTAATCAAGAAGTTGTGGAACCGTATTGACGATCGGGATGCTGAAATTAACAAACTCAAGGAAGAGAACACAAGGCTGCGAACATTGAATATGCACCTTTAGGAGTCTTTAGTGATGAACAGGGACACGAGCGTGCAGGGTATCCGAAAGCCGAGTGGCTCTTGAGCGTATCGCAAAATTCCGGAGACAGCGATTACCTTTTTGTCAAAGAGCAGCTTTTCCGCTTATTCCTAACAGGCGTTGGTAAGGCAACAGCCACCGACAGACTCTCCAATAATCCGAAAGTACGAAATAAAGACGCAGACGCTGGAGAACCACCTGCTCAGAAGACGCACAAGCTGGATCCGGGAAAACTGGCCTACATAAAAGGTAAATAAAGTTATTATTTTTAAAATTCTAACATTATATTCATTATTTTTTAAACATTTTCAGATCGCCTATACGAAAGACGTCAGATTCTCCTGGATCCAGCTAGTGTGGCTGTTACTAAATCGAAGAGGGTCAATAAACATATTGCCAATGTAATGGCCAACAATCCGGTAATCCGTGGTGCAATACCGAGGCAGCAGTGAACATTTTTATTGATTAATGACCGCCGACGAACAGATATTTTTGTTTATTCATTATTTTATGTTTTTAACTAATTTCCTTTAAAGAAAATGTGAGGTTTGAAGTTAATGTAAACATTTAATGGTTTTATTTGAATTTGAATAGTTATTTGATTAAAACTGAATAAAATTAGGAAAAGACTTACTATTCACCAGTTATTCCTATTTAAAAACTAAAATTACCATTATTTTACTACTTAGCGTTAACAATTAAATTTACCATTATTGAGATCTTCTTGAGAACAACTCATTGTGTCATTATTGTGTTATAAACACCTCACTAATAACTCATTATGCAATTCTTCTTTTGTAAATATTTTGTTCTTAGTTTGTTCTTATAATGGCAAAATTTGTTATTTCTTAGAAATTCCCTCGAACTATTTCAGTTATTATTTTTGTTGTTTTAACTCTTATCTCAAACAAACTAATGTCAAATTTTGCCATTCAGATATTTTGTATAAATGGTAAAAAATTTCATTCATGTGCAATTCTCTTCTACCCGGGATTGATTTTAATGATTGTAACGCAAATGGTTTAAAGTTCTATACGGCTTAAGATTTCCTGAAATAATATACCCCGATGTGTAAAATGACCAAAAATCATGAAAATAATGGCTTTGAATAATTTGTTTAAAAATTCATTTCAACTTCAAATAAAATAACTTGAAATAATACATTTACGTAAAATTACTATGTTATGTATTTTTAAAATTATATGAAATTAGTATAGCTCTTTGAAAAGTTTACTGGCATACTAAAATATCCTCAGATGAAATTTCAGGATATCACAAAAAACAAACAAAAGCGCTTTTAATAATACTTGAATAAAAGATCATTTTATAATAGAGCCAAAATTTTCAAAAACATTTATGTTCTTTGTTTTTTAGTTTCTCCTATCGTCATATGATTTGTTTATATTTTTCAGAGTGTTCTAAAATACAATGGAAATCATTAAAAAGAACTCAAGCACAACAACAGCTTACGCATTTAAAGAAACACATCCACTTTGTTTTGAAAATTGCAAGCCAAACATTTTGCATTGGATTTTCTTTTTAAAACTATTCATTAAAATAGTTGAGCAGTTTTACTTTCATACGTCAAACATTCAAGTATTTTTATGAATATTGTTTAAGTTATCAAATATCCTACGAGAATTTGAAGAAATCATCTGAAGACATTTTAGTCCTCCCTTCGCTCAGTCGGTAAAGGCGCAGCTCCAAAGCAACACCATGTTGGAGGTGTTTGGTTTCGATCTGGTCCGGTCTGGTCTAGGATTTGTTCGTAAAGGAAAATTTCTCGACTCCCTGAGCATAGCCACACAATCATACTAATTCAAAAATGGTACTTGGCATCGAAGGCTCTCAATTAATAACTGTGGAAGTGCATTTAGAACACTAAGTTGAGAGCAAGCAATAAGCTAATTGTGAAAGCAATAAACATGAAATGCTAAAGAAGAAGAAATCTGACGACATTTTGATACGCCTGGAAATTCTCTAAAATAATGAAATAAATTTGACATAATATGTAAAATTACTTTTTAAGTTTACAGAATGATCTAAGAAAATAGAAAGAAATCATCCGGTGACATTTTGATGTGCCTGGCGATTTTCCAAAATATATTTTTTTAAACAACTGCAGTTGTTTAGTGGATATATTTTTAGTCTAGACGATATATTTTTATAATAATTTTCTTAGAACTTTGTGCAGAACTAGTTTCTTATCCTTCAATTATTAATAAAGCCCATTTTTTAATTGTTTTAATGTATCGTATTTGGTCCAATTGGTTAAATTTAATTATGAATGATTTTTTTTTGTAATACAGAGAATATTTTCACTACTAATTCAAAGTCATTTTATTATGGCTGGGGCTTATTTCAAATAATCACGGTCATTTTGGATAACTTGGAAAAGATTTGATATGGTCATTGTAGATGAATATTTATTTTGGATATGTATACAGAAAAATTTATTTTGATTTGGCTTAGGAATTTTTGATTTAATAAAGTTTAGAATTTTTTTTTAAAATACCTTGTCAACCCATTTCCAATAAATTAAGTTTTTATCAAAACGATTAGGTACATCAATAAATTATTTGTTTTATAAATTTTTTTGTTTATTTATTTTATTAATCAGAGGATATTTACACAAATTAATCAAAGTCATTTAACTGTGGCAGGGAATTTAAAAAAAAAATACGCACATTTTGAAGAATTAATAAAACATCTCTCGTATATTATTTTTCAGGCAATTCCAAAATACTAAAAATATCTATCATAATGATACTTGAATAGAGTCTAGAGTATCATTGAGTGGGGGCGACCCAGGCGTAGTGGTTAACATCCATACCTCTCACGCCAAAGTCACGAGTTCAAATCTCACCCCCGGACAAGTTACGAAAAACACCCAAAGAAAGTGTTTGAGTGACTACGACGGGAGATGAACCAGCCCGAGGCTGAAAATCTCGATAATACAGAAACAAAAAAAAAAGTATCATTGAGTCAAAATTCTCGAAAGCATTTGTTTTTCGAAAATTCTCTCCATCATCATATGGTTTGCTTATATTTTACATAGTGTTCTGAAATACAATGAAAATTATTCGAACAAATTCAGCCAACAGGTTATTAAAAAAAAAAACATATTGTGGCATGTGCATCACACATGTCATCCAAGTTAGTTCAATCCCAGCAGAACGCACACGTTGCATCACCCTGTCATGATTCTCTAACCCTCGTCAGTCATCGACCCATCGCATCGATGGTCGATGTACTGCATACACATTTTCCTAAGAAAGAGTCAATTTGCAGTGTCATTGTTTTATGGCTATTTCCGAGCCATGTAGTCCCCCTTGCGCTGAACTGGCCGGCTTGACGTGCCGCAAGGGCTCAGTAGGGATCAAGACACGAAGCTAAGAGTCAGTTCCATTGTGGTTATATCACATTTATTAGCAGAGCAGCACATCGAAATTTTAGGTTCATTATTCTGTATATGCTATACAACATGTTGGCGCTCCCGATAATTATTTGTTGCAAATCGGTGTCGAACGCACCTTGCTAGTAGCAGCAACCTTGCGGGAAGGCGAATTGGGTCAAACTGACAACGTCATCCACGATTGACAACGGCCAACGATTCTGTCAGATTGCATGATCAGCAGGTTTTGATTGATGTGTTTACAGTATTGAGTAATTGGTCGTTTTTTCTCTATTGGTGAATTTATTCTTAAATCTACGGAATTAAACTGGTTATTAAACTTACGTATATACAATCAAATTAATCCACAAAAGGTACTAAAGAGGTAAACATTGAATTGTGCTTAAGCCTAATGGTGATGTTCTCATAACACAATATACTAGTACGGATTATAGCATTGTAATGCACATGATTCTTCATTTAATTATTCTATTGAGGAGGTAGAAACGCGAGTACGGTTGATTGAGGTGAGAATTTAACTCCCCGATTACAATATTGATTAATTACCTAGTAATGCATTAAAATAAAAGCAGCAAGAAGCCAGTGCAGTTAGCGAAAGCCGAAGCGAAGACGAAAAAATAGTAGAGTGCACTAAACGTAAGGAAATTTAAACTTAACCTAAAACTTGTCCTAAACCTGAAATCATGTACATTACCACCCAACAGGAATTTAAAACGGTCGATACATCTGGCGATTAAACGACTTGTTACGGATTCGGAACAGCATTTACTTTTTTATTGCTACCGTGGTACGCGAGTAACAGAAATGCCATTCGTTTACGAAGAAAGATGTCCGACTCGAATAGCAATGCAGCTGTCGCTGCTGACCCAGGTAAGGCTTAGCTATTGGATCAAAAAGCGTAGATGATAAAACCCCCCCCGCCGATTCGAATGGAGACCATGTTAATAAAGCTCCCCTTCTCCAACCCGAAACGAGACAAACTAATAAGAACCCCTCTGTCAAAAGTAGCTCATAGCCGGCGCCAGTGGTGTAGTGGTAAACGTGACTGCTACTTGGCACCCCAGTGGGTCTGGGTTCAATCCCAGTCGACGTCGGTGGTTTTTCTGAGGCGAAACAATCTGGTCATGTCTTCCTTCGGAAGAGAAGTAAAGCCGTTGGTCCCGGCTCATATTCATGAGTCGTTAGGTAGGGTCCAGGTGGTGGAGTCGTCTCCCTGGCGTCGGTGATTGTCACCATGTGAGGAAATAGGCCGACGTAAAATAAAAAAAAGAAAACAGGTAGCTCGTCGAAAACTCGCGGTCAATCTTCTAAAGGTTTCAGCTGTCGGACGTGTACGTTGGCCGACAATAGCCGTATGGTACGGTGTGATGATTGTGACAAATGGCATCATTACAGTTGCGTGAGTGTTGACGAAAAGATCGGAGAGAAATCTTGGCGGTGTACTAAGTGCGGAGAGAAACGGGAAAAGAGACATCAGAGCAAGAAAAAGGGAGTTCCCTTCAAGCGGGTGGCATTAAAGGGAACAACTACGTCGAAGCAACGCAATCCGTCTGAGGAGTGTCATCAAGTAGCGAAGTGTTCTAGGCCAACCCCGGGGAAGAAAAGAAGAAATCTACATCGAAGCAACCAGTTCCGGCAGAGGAGTATCGCCAACCAGGTAAATCTACGAAAGCTGCATCAGTGATTTCAGTTGCTTCCAGGAAATCTACTAGATCGCATCTGCAACTACAATTACGTAGACTCGAAGCTGAATAGACATTGTTGGAAGAGAAGAAGAAGCTCATCGACCAGCAATTCAGTATTCTCGAAGAACTAGCGGATCTAGACGAAGAAGAAGCGGAAGCCGACGAAGAAGAAGATGGTGACTCCAAGGTGAAAAGGTGGTTGTGCGACAAAGATGAAGCGAAAGCTGGAGATGCGGCCTCCAGTGACGATGAATTGGATCCAGACGAAACGGAATCGGAAGATAGTAGTGACCAATCGTCAGAAAGTGAGGAAGAGGAAGTCCAGTTCACTCCCAAGAGGCGGTCCACACCGAAAAACCATAAATCGAGCCAGCAGAAGAAAAACACTACTCCCAGCAACCAGTTAAACTGTAGCCTGACCCGTAGTCAACTAGCTGCTCGTCATGTCGTCGCGAAGGACCTGCCGGTGTTTTCAGGAGATCCCGAAGAATGGCCTATGTTTTCTTCTACCTACGAGAGCACGACACGGATGTGCGGTTACACAGACGACGAGAATATGATTCGTCTGAGGAATTGCTTGAAGGGAGATGCATATACAACAGTGTGGAGCTTTTTGCTACATCCGTCAACGATGCATAGAGCAATGGATGCTCTCAAGCTTAGATTCGGACAGCCGCAGTTCGTGATTCACTCGTTAAGGGATAAGATTCTGGCTATGCCGCCGTTGAAAGCCGATTCGATGAACAAAATGATCGATTTTGCTTTGGCTGTGCAAAACCTTGAAACAACGATCGCCGCTTGTGGACGGAAGGAGTACTTGCGAGACGTCTCATTACTGAATGGGTTGGTTGGAAAGCTGCCTGCCCCAATGAAACTAGAGTGGGCAAGACACACCAGATCCATTCGGAAGATCAACTTGAAGTCTTTTAGCGAATGGGCGTACAATATAGCAGAAGATGCTTGTTTGGTTTGTGAAGCACGTGGGAATCAAAGTAGTAACCAGAGTAACGAGCCACGTAAAAAATCGAAGGCTTTTTTAAATACGCACGCTGAACAGCACGAGTCGGGTAAGGATTACTCACATGTATCAGGAAAGTCTGAAACGATTGTAGAGAAGAAGAAACACAACTCTAACACATGTGTCGTCTGCAAAGGGGTATGTGCTTCTCTTGCAAAATGTAGACGTTTTTTGGAACTCTCATACGACGGAAGATGGGCCACTTTACGTGAGGCAAGAGCATGTCGGAAATGCTTGCAGCAACATAAAGGAGGATGCAATTCAAAGGAATGCGGAGTGAACGGGTGCACCTTCAAGCACCATCCCTTGCTCCACAAGGAGCTTAACGCAGAATCATCGGTGGTCAAAGCTGGTCACCAGCGTGAGGAGCAACCGTGCAACACTCATCAATCTGAATCTAGCGCCATCTTGTTCCGGTATGTTCCTGTAGTACTGTATGGTAGCGGAATTATGGTGCACTGCTATGCATTTCTGGATGATGGATCTTCACTGACGCTCATGGATGAAAAGTTAGCAGCCGAGCTGAACATCACCGGAGAGCCCCGTCCCTTGTGCTTGAAGTGGACTGGAGGTACACATCGAACAGAGGATGACTCACGCAGCGTTAGTCTGGAAATTTCTGGACTGAAAACGAAACGGTTCCATCTCAACGACGTTCGGACAGTGAAAGAACTTCAACTACCTTGTCAGACCCTCGAGATGGAGCAACTTCAACAAGAAAACTACTATTTTAAGGACCTTCCTATCGAATCCTATCGAAACGTCCAGCCACGAATTTTGATTGGCGTTCAACATGCCAACGTGACGCTTGTTCGAAAAAGTCGTGAGGGAAAGCCCGGACAACCAATAGCGATCAAAACCAATCTAGGTTGGTCGGTTTACGGGGGGACTCCTATGGGTCAAACCGTGAATATGGTCCACTATACGTATCATGTTTGCGCTTGTGAACACGATAGTGATAATAATATGGAACGCGCGATGAAGGAGTACTTCTCCATTGAAAGTCATGGTGTTATGTCACCCGCCAAGACCGTCCGTTCCAAAGACGATGACCGGGCCATGGATCTGCTGCGTGAGCACACCCATTTCAACGGAGAAAGGTATGAAACTGTCTTATTATGGAGACACGACAACGTACGAATGCCAGACAACAAGTCCATGGCTCTAAAGCGGTTTTATAATCTGGAAAAGCGAATGGAAAGGGATCCAAATCTTTCGAGAGTAGTGAAGGAAAAACTGGTGGAATACGCATCGAAAGGATATGTGCGAAAGTTGTCTGCCGAAGAGCTGGAGGAAGAACACGAACGGGTCTGGTACTTACCAGTTTTCCCAGTTACCAATCCCAACAAACCAGGAAAAGTGAGACTTGTCTGGGATGCGGCCGCAATGACGAATGGAGTTTCACTCAATTCAGCTCTGCTTGCCGGGCCTGATCTTGTTACGCCGTTGATATCCGTGCTCCTCCCATTTCGTGAGTTCCGTGTCGCACTGGCAGGAGACGTACGTGAAATGTTCCAACAAGTTGTTATGCAGAAGAGAACAAGCTCAGCCCCTACGTAGTTCAGGTGATGAGGTTCGGGGCATGCTGCTCCCCAGCGAGTGCGCAGTTCGTGAAGAATCTTAATGCAGAACGTTTCAGCGAAGAGTATCCAACCGCCACGAGAGCAATCGTGCGATACACGTATGTAGACGATATGCTGTGCAGCACAGAGATGGAGCAAGAAGCTGTAGAACTGGCAAAAGCCGTTTGGTGGGTCCACAACCAAGGCGGGTTTGAAATTCGTAATTGGATTTCGAATTCAGCAGCTGTTCTCTCAGAACTTCACGGTGATTCCGGAGTAGAGAAAAGTCTCGACTTAACGCCCAGTCTCGCAACCGAAAAGGTACTAGGCATGTGGTGGTGTACTCTAACCGACTGCTTCACCTACAAATTAAACTGGGAAAGATTGGGAAGAGAACTACTGGAAGGCAAACGCTGCCCAACCAAGCGTGAAGTTTTACGCACCATGATGACCATTTACGATCCATTGGGTCTCATAGCTAACTACCTGATGTATCTTAAGGTGCTTCTACAGGAGATTTGGCGGACTGGTGTAGGTTGGGATGAGAAGGTGAATCAACAGTGCTTCGTTAAGTGGCAGACGTGGTTGGCGTTTCTTCCGGAGATCGAACAGTTGAAAATTCCACGGTGCTACAGGCTTCAAACGTCAGCTGGGAGGCAGACAGAAATACAGCTGCATACATTTGTTGACGCTAGTGAAAATAGCAGTGCAGCTGTAGCATATCTTCGATACGCCGAAAGCGATGTAATCGAATGTTCACTCGTCAGCGCAAAGACGCGCGTAGCTCCGCTCAAGTATCTTACTATTCCAAGAATGGAACTTCAAGCGGCGCTCATCGGTGCAAGACTAGCACATTCGATCATCCAGGGGCTGTCCATCAAGATCTCGCGGTGTGTGTTTTGGTCAGATTCCAGGAACGCACTTTCCTGGATTCGCGGGATGGAGCGTGCGTCCCCGCAACATAGCTATGGTCCTCACAAGTTCCTACCTCATGCTTCCACGGGTCAGGAGATGACAAAGACCGCCAGCTAAGGGTTGCGTACTTAGCTGGTAGTGCAGCCTGGACACTGTTGTCCTTCTGACTTCAGCTAGATTGAGGAGGTGCGTGCTGAGCGTCTGTCCACCAAGGAGGTGCGGCTCAAACAGCGTCTGTCCTGGCATCCAGCGGTTGAGTAAGAACCGCTGTATCGCGTCAACTATACATTAGGTGGCAGCCGCACCAAAGCGATGTAGGCAGCGTGACTTCGGTAAAGTAGCATGCTGAAATCTTACCCTACCACGAAAAATAGAAGTATTCTTTATACCGTATATAATTTCAGATCATCCATGGCATTCCCAAGTATTGTATAATAATTTTGAATTTTTTCTTCCCCCGTGGCTATGATGATGCAAGTCCGTTTACAATTGCAGCAGGATCAGCAGACACGCAGGCATTACAAATATGATTGTTATTATCATTTTATATTATAAAATCCCTTCACAATATTTTTTTATGCTATTTTCAGCTTCACATTTGCATCGTTGTAAGTTTTGGCCCATTTAACTCACGTTATGTGTTTTAAAAGATGGGATGGTTTTTATATTTTTTAGAGAGGATTATGTACGACAAATTCTACAAAAAAATTCTTCGTCCAAAATAATTAATTCACAAACTAACATTGTTTATGATCCTACATTTTCTATTTTACAGACAAAAAGAATCATTTATGGGCCCAGTAGGAAAAAAGAGTTATCGAGGAATTTCCTGTCGTTTCGTTAAAAAAAAAATTTCTCGTTTTGGATTTATTGAGTTTCCGTTTTTGGGCAGTAATAATACTCATATGAAATTTATCTCGCATTATTTTTTGCTTAAATTTTCTTTGCTATTTTGCTAGGCTGCCAGGTGATCAACTTTATTTCATTATATCGCGTTGGAATTTTCGCTATTTTAGAGTTTCAATCATCTAAGATCGCAGCGGAAGAGGCAAATAGCGGCATTTAATTGTTATATGTACATTATGTAGTATTTCTTTACAACATCGTATTATTCCCATCCAACAATAAATTGAATTAATAGATGTTAGTCTTGTAAAATTTCAATAGATTTAACAAACTTTTTCAGGATACCTCAAATCAAGATTTTGGTGAATTGCTGCTATCGCTGAAAACGAACGAAAACGTGCTTAAGCGCGGAACCACAGAACTCTACACTTAAACATTTTACAACATTTCTTGCATTTCAGGATCAACCGAATGAAGATCATGTATAATAGATACGAATGCTTGTAGTATTTTTCATTTACATAAACATATACACTATTATATAAATATTTCATGGGAATGGGAGGGACCATCAGGGCACCCGATTGAAGCACTCTGGATGGGGAGAGTGGGAATGCCAACTCTCCATTGCTAACAGTTTGTGAATAGAGGGCGGGCTCTTCTCCCCGCCCATTGGGGCATCCTCATGTTAGATAGCTCGCTCTTTTGACCAATTGTTCAATCTTGTTGTTGGAAGGAGATTCTTTATATCCCTGTGGATACGTATAAGTGATGTTGCATATCGATCCACCCAACTCCTTTTTGGCCCTTCATACAATGGCATGATTAGGATAATCAGTGGTTATTAAAGCTTGATCAAGTCTAACAGAGAGGAGAGCCCATTGCTGTCGGACTTAGTTTCCGTGCTACAATGGGTGGTAGTACATATCATACATCATACATCATACATTGGTGAATTTAATCTTAAAAATACAAAATTAAAATGGTTATTAAAATTATAAATATAAAAAAAAAAAAATAAAAAATACAAAAAAGAAAAAAATAAATTTTGTTTAAGCCTAATGGTGATGTTCTCTAGCCTATTATACTAGTACGGATTACACTTGGGATACACATGATTCTTCATTTAATTATTCTAATAAGGAGGTAGAAACGCGAGTGCGGTTGATTGAGGTGAGAATTTAACTTACTGATTACAATATTTATTAATTGCCTAGTGATGCATTAAAATAGAAGCAGCAAGAAGCCAGTGCAGTTAGCGGAAGCTGAAGCGAAGACGAAAAAATAGTAGAGTGCACTAAACGTAAGGAAATTTAAACTTAACCTAAAACTTGTTCTAAACCTAAAATCATGTACATTACCACCCAATAGGAATTTAAAACGGTCGATACATCTGGCGATTAAACGACTTGTTACGGATTCGGAACAGCATTTGCTTTTTTATTGTTACCGTGGTACGCGAGTAACAGTCCATCCTAGCTTTCTTAGTGCGTATAACGAAAACTGCTTTTGTACTGACTCTATTTTTTCTTCGTGTGTTATTGTGAATGGAGACCAAACTATGCTACAATATTCTAGTATTGATCTGACATAAGCAATGTATAATGTTTTTATCGTATATGGGTCATGAAAGTTATAGCAGAAACGTTTAATAAATCCTAGCATGTATTTAGCTCTTTTTATAATTGTGTTATAATGATCAAAGGACGTAAGTTTAGAGTCTAAGACAACACCTAAATCCCTAATTCTATCACACTTCTCTACATTCTGATTGCCTAAAGTTATTTGTATATTAGGTATGTTTCGTTTTCGACTGAAGGTAATTAAGTTACATTTTTTAACATTCATTTGTAGCAGACTTTTGTTACACCAAGTATGGAACAATAATATCTCATTCTTAAACGCGTTGATGTCCTCTGTATTTTTTATTTCTAAGTAAAGTTTCATATCGTCAGCGTAAATTAAACATTTTAGTTTCTTAAGAATAAAAGATAAGTCATTTACAAATAGAATCAATAAAAGTGGTCCTAGATGAGAGCCTTGTGGGACTTCCGAAGTGGTATGAATAGGTGTTGATTGGTTTCCTTTAAATCTTACAACTTGATCACGGTTGGTTAGGTATGAATTAAGCCATTTGAGGAGCTTGGGCTGAATTCCCACTTCTTGCAATTTAAATATAAGCATAGGTATATCGACACGGTAAATTTTTTACTAAAATCTGTGTACAAAACCTCTACATGGTTTCCTTTATCCATTGCTTCCAGAGAATAATCAACGAGTTCTAGTAAATTTGTGGTTGTCGAACGACCTTTAAAAAATCCATGCTGCTTAGAAGTTATTCTATTTTTGATTTGGTTAAATAATTTTTCATTCACAATTGCCTCAACAAGTTTTGGAATGCAAGAGATCAGGGCTTTACCACGATAATTACGAATATCAGATTTTTTACCAGACTTAAAAATAGTCACTAGAAATGAGCACTTCCATAATTTTGGAAAGTCTCCGGATTCCAGTGACATATTAAAAAGCCAAAACAATGGAGAAGTAAGCTCAGCTGCTAAAGTTTTCATAAACAAAGGAGGGACTCCATCAGGTCCCGAGCCTTTGGATGCATCTAAATGTTTTAGCCCGTCCAGGATTTCATGCACATAGATTTGATTCACGCTTATGTCACTGGAATATTCAGGATACAACCCAAAGTATTGCCGATCACGATTTGCTTCTGAGTTTGTAGTGTATATTTCTTGAAAAAACTTGGCAAATAAATTGCATACTTCTTCTGTATTTTTACTTTCATTATTGTCAAAATACAAACGGGATGGAAGATTGTCAGATTTTAATTTGGTATTCACGTAATTCAAAAAGTTTTTTGGACAAGATTTAATTTTACGTTCAATTTTTGAATGATACTCCTCAAATGCAATATTCATAGCCACGTTAAGTTCATCACAGATGTTCAAATAGTTTTCTAAATTAACGGAATTGTTATGTATTTCGTAAATTTTATGCGCTTTTTGCTTACGGTTTTTTAAATTTTTAATTTGTTTATTGAACCAAACTGGATCCTTTGAAAATACTCTTCGTCTACGTCTAATAACTGGTACTTCTTCCTGGATAATTGCAAACAACTTAGTGTAGAACACTTCAGCTGCACTTTCAACATTATATTCATTCCTAAATACTGTTTGCCAATCAATAATGTTTTGTTTGCTTCTTATGTTAGCATAAGCTAACAGCTGATTTATAGTCAAGAACTTCCTCGAGTCCACAATGAGGTGGCTCATTTCCTCGTATAAAAAGAGAATACTCTATTGCTGTGTGAAATACTTCATTTCTCCATATTGGAGTCAAAGATTCACTAACACAGAAGTCATCGAAAATATTTTTCAACAGAAAGTCTAAATAACAGTTCTGTTGATTTTTCACATGGTTTATTTGATGAAGTCCTAAATCAGCAATTTTGTCAAATATGAAATTAAGCGTCTCATATTCCCCATTTATTGAAAGTAGGATGCTTTCATTATCAATGTCAGCAATAAAATCAACATTGCGTTGGTTAAAGTCACCATATATATGTACTTTTACCTCAGGCGGTAAACAAGACACAATTTCTTCGGCATTCGTAAAAAACATATCATATATTTCCTTACGGGCATTGTTTGGAGGAAAGTACACCGACACAAACACATGAGTTTCGTCTCTCATCTGCACTTTTGCCCATACATTCTCAAATTCTTTAAATTTTGTTGTAGTAATTATTTCGGAATTGAATTTAGTTGAAATTGCAACTAAAACTCCACCTCCTGACTTTTTTTTCTGACCATTGATAATTACGGTCATCTCTATAAACATTATAATTATCACCAAAAACCTCTTCACTTCTTACACTCTCATCCCAACTAGTTTCATTTGCTATAATCACGGTATAAAAACTACTAAGAACTTTATTTTGAATTTCGCTGATCTTAGCAGCGCTTTTCATCCGATTAAAATTTTGACAATATACCGTGATTTCATTCGTGGAATGAGGGTGGGGTAAAGAGCTTAATGGACTTTGACTAATATTCACCTGTCCGGAATTTGTACTGTTTTGAAAAATGCTGTGATCGCCGGACTGATTATCCGCGTCGTCATATCCTTCCTCTGAGAAATTCGTCAGTTTCGTCGAAAACACGAATGATGAGCATGGCACTGGCACGTTTCACATGATGTAGCAGAATTTGAAGAGCAACCAGGGGACGTCCAGTTGGGTTGTCTGCCAGGAGAAGATCGTGTAACTTCGTCATGAGCCGGGTAGGGGTTCAGGATTTCCCCTCTCTGGAACTGTATTGGCCGGTGGGTAGTCGGTGTATCGAATGAGGAGCATCCCGGTGGGTTGGTCGCTGCCGCAAGAAGTATTCTGTCCGGTGGTAGTAAGCTGTTACCGCTGTGATCCTTCATGAAATTAAGAGCTCCGTCGTTATTGCAGAAATTATTGGTGTACTGGTTGTCTTGCGGATGTCTTGAGTATTGATGGCGATTGTCTTGAATATTGCTGGGCCTACTGGTTTGACTTCTATAATAATGAATATTGTTACTGTAGTTGTTACGCGATTGCTTTTTTCGCCTTCTTGCATTTTCGGCTTGTTTTTGTTGTTTTAAGCGATGCAATTCGCGTTTGTCGTAATCGGTCCAGTCAGTTTTCCATACTTTTCTCGTTCCAAGAAGGCGCCAGCCTGACTGAACCGGGTGAATATTATTGGCATCTTTCAGCTCATCTTCGAGCGAGTCCGCAGAGCCCGGCGAGTGGGAAATAATTTTCGACTCAATTGCATTTACGTTAGCTGATAAAGATTTCAGCTCTTCCATTATGTCTGTTCCAAACATTGGATTTTTGAACATAACATTACCAGAAGCTATAAATTCGGTTGTGCAGCTAATCTTTTTAATACGTTCATTTAAAGATTTCAGGTCATTGGTTAAACCTGACGTCATTGATTCCATTAACGATGATAAATTTTCTTTAGATTTATTCATGGCTATATCACAAAACGATGTTATGTGATTTTTAATGCCAGCAGAACCGCTGCTTTTGATCACCGTCAGCTCTTTTTGTATTTCACTGTTTCACTATTTTCATTGTCCTATCTCATTGTTCGATTCCGAGAATTCGCTTGCAAATTTAGGAGCTGTGGAAGGTGCTATTCACAATCTACAATCCGCCTTCAACGAACTCTGTCTTATTTGAAGTGAACGAATAAAGGAAATTTGAGGCGATTGCAACATTATATTATATCTAAGGTATCCAAGAGATCTTGGTTCAAAGATTTAGAAGTGGGTCAAGACTCGATTCATGTGATACGTATTTGTTCCAATCACGTCCAGATCTCGTTACTTGGTCTTGTACTGAGTTATATACAGTTAGATCTGCGGTTTATAATTCTCTTCGGCCTCGAAGTAGACAACCTAATGTACCGGTTTGAGATATTTTTGCTTTAGGCAATCTAGAGCTCATTATACTCGCTTATGTGTTTTTAACTAACTTCAGCTTTCGGTTGTAGTTTTCTGAACTTATATGTTCACCTTTTATTATTGATTTAGTGTTTGTGTTTTTTCCTCTAGAATCTGTGCAAAAGAAAAAAATGAACAGTTTCAAGTAGACAATCTAGAAATAAAAATACACGTTTATTCTGAATCAAACTTTAAATTTCCATATATATACTCCCTCTTCCCATCCATAAATTGTTACTTCAACTAACCTCGAGACGGCCGCGATTAATCGGTTCGCCCCCTACGAACTTTTTTTCAAGACTTCTGATGTATATTTAAAATGAAAATTTGGCTCTGTAAAGTTGATTCTATTCAGTCTGTACAAATAAATGAATCAAATAAACAAATAAAAAATCAATCAAAACATGATTCAAGCTTATCTTCTGCTTGCATTGCAAAATGTAATGCAGACATAATTTTTGCATTTCCTAAATTCAGCAGGTAACTAACTCAGCTTAAGAAACCATACCTACGCCCTTATAACCCTACTCATCTATAAGACGATCTAACCTCCCATTTATCAGGTCTGCATGCCTTTGATAACAGAAATACATTCAAACATTTGACCTAAACTAAACCTCGTCGAGTAACGTCATGCGTGCCAAAGAAAGACAAAGACATCCCTGAAACGGAGAAGGCAATTTTTACCGAAAAATTCGGTAAGAAGGTTATGGTTTGGCAGGCAATATGCGAGTGTGGTAAAACATCTAGTCCGTACATCACAACGGAGACGATGAACACTCAGAAATACGTTAAGGAATGTCTCCAGAAGCAATTATTGCCGATGATCAGGCAGCACGAAGGTCAAGTAGTGTTTTGGCCTGATTTGGCGTCATGTCATTACGCAAAGGACAAAAAAAAATGGTACAAAAGTCAAAATGTATGTTTCGTGCCGAAAGACATGAATCCGCCGAACTGCCCGGAGCCACGGCCAATCGAGACTTTTTGGGCTTTAACCGAAGCAAAACATCTAAAATTCGTAGAACCAGCGGACGACATCCAAAAATTTAAAAAAGATTGGCCAAAAGTGGTCCAAATTGTGGGAAATACCACTGTGCAGAAGCTAATGGGTCATGTTCGAGGAAAAGTTAGGAATCTTGGCTATGATTAAATATTTTGATAAAACGAGAGTAAAATATCATATAAAACACAAATACAAATATGATTTGCCTAATAGAATTATTAGAACTAAAAAAACATGACTTTTTTTGTTATTTTGAAAGTGTGCTTATACTTTCTGGAACAGTCTATATCATAGTGTGGATTTTATTCTATTATTCTTCTCAGACATGTGATGTGATGTGATAAAAAACCCACCAAATTAACACATATATGTTTGTTTTCATTTGTACTAGTAATTATACTTAGATATTGAAAATTCGTACTGTACCTAATAAAAGGGTTGCTCAAAATTTAAATAACTTACCATAATAACTTACCAGTCTCTTTGTTTTATCATATATTCAAGGAGTAAAACTTTCAAACGCATCTTTCACTGCTTGTTATTCGTATGAGGCTCATATGATTTTATAGGCTGATCCAATATGAAATGGTTCAACAACTGAAATTCAAATACTTTGCTCGTTCCTTACAAGGTCTTACTTTTCTCACATAAAAAATTAAGATATCATAAAAGACAACATTTTTATTTATACAAATTTCAAACTTGAATGATGTACATTTAATTTTCAGACAGAAAGTAAATAACTTGATTATGTAAAGAGCGGCTACAGTAAGTCAATAGAAGAACATAATATGCGTATGTTCAAAATACATCTGACATCCACTAGATTGTTGCTAAAAAAAATTAGAAAAGTTTTAATATCCTACTAGTCTCAGGAGAAGCTGAAAACAGAATAGATCATTCCAAATATCAAAAGATAAAATATCAATTTTTATAAGATATGTGGTTGAAAATTTTCTTCATGCTGTCATCGGTACATTTCAAAGTTAGAAAATTATAATTATCGAAGAGCCTTGTTTGATGGTTTTTGAAATACATCGCTTATCTTATCGTAACACCACTAAATAAAATACATATTTACATACAATCCTAAGCTTATAAGCTCGCATACTGCTTATAAGCGCATGCCAGTCTTTTGTGAATATATTAGTTGAAGTTCAGAAGTGCAAATTTTAAATGAGAATGCATTTAATCTGACAGTTCTAGCGAACGCGAAGGATAGAAGAGAACAGAAAGAGAAATATTTCTCCCTATTTCTGCCGACGGGTTCAAACAGTTTAGAAATGGTATGTGACTGTATTTGATAGCATAATTAAAAACGCTCTTATTTGGTAAATTTTGTTTATGAGTTGTTAGTATCCATTCTTATGATTTGATTCTATATAATAAACATCATATGTATGCAGTAATAAGCCAGTAATCAACAAAATTCTGAGCGACATAAATCTATGTCGCAATATTTTTTAAACCATCGGCTGGTGGCAACAAAAACGTTTCGTCGCCTGGAGAAAACGGTACAGAAATGTCATGAGATTTTCTCCCACGACGGTTCACTTTTGTGTGTGTTCAATTTGGTCGTTATGAAAAATGTCAAATGTCAAAATGTAAATATCAAAATACAGTACATTTACCACCACCAATCCTCTCTAATGAACAGCAACGTAAAAGCGTAGCCCGTTTGAGAAGAATATGAGTGGCAATGCAAAACGTGAAGCTTCGTTCTTCGTGCTCTTCGGCTCTGACTCGTTCACATCGTTACTAGCAGTGTGGTGTGAATGACCCGAGTGTTCTTCGGTCTTGTCGCTCTTCTTCACATGCGTTGATGTTCATTAAGAATGAAGAATGAAGATACAACGCGTTTATTCTTCGACGCGAACCAGGAAAGTTGTTCGTCACAATGAAGTTTGAAACAGCAGCTTAGTGGTGTGATTTAGGAAGTGACGGAAGCTAGTGGTGCGATTAAATACCGCTGCCTGGCAGAAAAAAATGATAGAAAATGTGATTATGAGCCGAATACGTTTGTGGCCGCCAATTTTAAAATGAATTTCATTTCGTTAAATCCCGATGTGGCTTGGCGGTTGGTTTTGGAAAAAGATAAGCGTAGTTTTCGTAGTGATAGTGGGGATGGACATCCAAGTAGTTGCAAAACTGATAAGGCTCTTATGTTGCTGAAAGCAAATGAATCCCTGTTGTCGAAGGTGGTTGAGGTATTGGATGCAAAATTAAATTAAGTCTGCTTGTTTTTTGAAGATTTTTTTTATCGTTATATTGTTTTATTTCTCTCTTATTCTAGTCTTATTGATACTGAATTGAGACTGAACTGAAATAAGATTTGTTATCCTACAGCAAAATTAAAATATACTCTAACAGTCACTAAATAAAAAGAAAAAACCTGAATTTCTCCACCTAAGGCAAGAGCATACCTTTCTTACACTTCCCAGTGGTGTCTGGAATATGAATGTGGTAGTGGACTCTTGATCTTATCACCATTGCACTTCTTTTTTTTTTCAATTAATTTGTGCTGCCGCATTATGAGTTTTAGTAGAGTAAAACGTGCCCCATACTTATGAATCTCCTTAAAAACCTTCGAAACAGTCTCTGTCGATAACATATCAAATCTCCTTGAATTCATCTTCAGGATGAGAAAATAATATCAAAATATTTGGGAAACGTGCAACGAACATTGTAAACTTCACGTTGATGCCTCGAACTTTCCTCATTTAATGTTTAAGTCCCATGTTTCGTGGTAATATGCAGCGACGAAAAACGTGTTTCATTGTTTCTCATTAAATAATCTAGCTGTTAATAAAATTTAGCTTTTTAAGGAAATGCTTATCGTGTCGTTTGTTTTTAGACACCACAAAAAATATTAGAAACATCTTTTTTGGCCATGTCTCTGTGCATGTTAGGGGGTACAAAAATTTCATTTTTGTTTAATACTTATTGTTGGAAGATATTCGTGTCCTTAAAACTACAGGATCGCAGCTCCATTATCTATACAAAAAGTGGAAGCGTTTTAACTCGACTTTGAAGAAAAATATAAACATAATCACAAATTGCTGAAATTTTGAACCATTTTCATAACTCATCAAAAAATTAAGGATGTTTGTTTGTTAGTTTTTGAAACACACATTTTAAATCTAAATTTCTAATCCTTTTTAATTTCAAATTCATATCTTTGGAAACGCTGAACCGATTTCTTAAACTTGTATACCAAATAAAAGCTTGTCTTTGAATTTAAAAAATAATAAATATATTTCATGGTTTGCATTGGGAATTTTCTTACTGCTTATTATAATTTTTCTTGAAAAAATAGACATTTTTACATGATATATAAAAAATCATGGAAAATGTCTTTTTTCGTTTTTGAGCTACATATTTTTGAAATTTTCAAGTTTTGGTTTCAGAGCCACTGTTTATCAATGAAGACGCATGGTAGTCTATCGTATGGGAAAATCCAGAACTTGATTTTTTTAAATAACGGACGATACATCGCTGTTTTTATATATGTTATGTAAAAAGGTCTAATCTTTCAAGAAAATATACAAAATCAGATTGCGCCTCCTGCCTACAAACCATGGAAACCGTAAAAACCGTCATTTTTTTTTCAACACACAATCACAATACAGTAACCGTTCGCTAATTGGGGATGACTGCAACCCAATTAGCAAACGGCATTCGCCAATTGGAGGGAATCGACGAACGTCAATGTTGAGCGGGGGGCGCTTGACTTATTTGTTTTTGTTTTCATTTATTTGCTTGCTAAATTGTTGGTGCGAGCAGCTGCTTATTGCGCAAAACATTACTGCAGAATGCCAGCCAATGGATCAGATCAATGCAATCATAACAACCAGATACAAACGAAAACTGATGCTGAAGCTTTTTTTGGAGGACGAGCATTTGTCTCTTGAACAACGACTGAAAATGTATCCTTACGGCAGATTATTGATCAGATTGCTAAAGCATTGTCAGGTTACCTTAGAAATCTTTTGGAAGAAGTTATTCGATTAATTTCCATGCTACGAATGGAGCACGCCTGAGCAGGTGGAGTCTCATTTTGCAGATGAAAAATCTCTTGCAATATCGATGTACGGAATAACTGGGACAAACACAACTGACGAGCAAATCCAGCTTTGGCTTGAGGTCCACTTAATAGATACTTACCAATGGTAAGATCGTCACAATGACGAGCGAAGTGTTAAAAGATAAAGAAATAGTTAGCTTAGTACTGAAAATTGATAGTTCAACCTGCACGGAGCAAGAATGGTTGATTGAAATTTAATTTGCGGGAAGCAAAGTTGAAGAAACGAAATATGTTACATTGTTTTTATAATTTGCTCCACTCGTAAGATGAATAAACTTTAATTATGTCCGTAAGATGTTTTCTGTCTTGTTTTCCAATGTATGCCACAAAAATTGAAAGATCCTCGACAAAAATGACATTCGAAATGTCATCATAGTTTTGACAACAAGCTTTAGAAGCAGGACTGCTTTTTAATCGGGTTGCAACCCAATTACCGAATCACCAACTAAAAAGCGCCCCAACTAGAAAACCGATTCAGGCGAAGCTGTATATCATTATCTTTACATTTTTCCTAAAAACTAGATCAAAATAGCTTTCCTTTTGGTATGCAATAACCGGTACACTGGTTCCAGTGTAATAATTTTTTAAAGTTATTTAAAAAAAAAGTTGTTTTGGCCACCCTACCACGAAAACGATCACTCTAATGCCATAATAAAAAATACATGTTTATTATGTTTTGATAGACAACCAGCCTATACATGGTTGAAAAATTTGAATTCAGTAAATATATTTATGGAATTGCTGCACATATATACAATTCAC